>JAULUF010000022.1:12960000-13560000 GCA_031834385.1 Semotilus atromaculatus | reverse complement strand
CTCCAGCATCACACCGAGATTCCTGACTTGATTTGTAGTTGTTTGACCCCTAGTGTCAAGGTATGCGTTCACCTTGAGAACTTCATCTTTGTTTCCAAACGCAATGGCCCTCATTTATCATTCTTGCGTAGAAATTGGCGTATATGTTGGCGTAAGATTATGCTTACACTCCTCTCACCGCCTGATGTATGAAGCTGTGCGTACCTTTGAAATCCAGGTGTACGCAATACCTGCCCTTGATAAATGTGGCGGCTGAAAACGATCGTCATTAGAATAACACGCCCCAATATATTCAAGTCTCCGCTTCCCCCACGCCCTAATTTTACGCCATGGACACACGGAAGACGGCAAAGAAGAGAAACTTCTCCGACGTGGAGATCAAATGACCTATCACAATGCATTATTTTACAGCAAGTGTTTTGAAACAATTAGCATTTAATATCGTATCACGTCACATGTATTGGGGTGTACAATAGTGATGATGATGTGATGTGGAGTACCATTCATTCACATTAATAATTGCATGTCAATTTGTAATATTATTCTTATTATTATTCGTGTTCGCATTTATGAGGAAAAAACAATGATACGGACGTGAGCGCTCTGAAAGCGGCACTAAAAGATATGCCTATAGGCTATTTTGAAACTTTCACAGAGACATCAAACATATAAAGCACAAAACCTTTCTTTAAACTGAATTTCGTTTTGTATTAATTGCATCTTAATTTTAATCAATGTTTCATCAACCAATTGCCTGGATTTAATAAATAAGAAGTAAATATAGCAGACGATAGATAGGCCTAATCACGAAACGGAGGCGCCGACGCGTGAACTGGAGCTCGTCTCATAAATGAACCGAAACTCAGCGTATAAGGTAGCCTCTCTCACAGACATGTCTACTTTTAAACAGAACAATTCAAAACGAAAGAAAACAGATTATAGACTGCTCTCTGCGGCGTATGTAATCTGAAATGTGCAGCTCTATTTCTCTACTGCGAAGATCGCGAGTCAGCATCGTCAACTTCATCTTTGCAGCCGACACAAAGAAAACACTTCTTTATTAATAAACAATTAAAATATCTCCTTGCTATATTTTACATATTCATAATCATTACTTTTGCCCGTTCTTTGTGACAGATTTTTACACTGAAGTTTATAATTAGCCTACTATGTTGTTGTTGTTTTTGTCATATGTTTTAGTTTGTCAGTGCGTTTTCTGGTGTTAGGAATTGTTTTTCTGCGCATTTCCGCACTAACTCAAAACGTGCGTACATGTACACCACCTCCTGAGCTGGCGTAGGATTTGAGCGTGCCGTACGCCAACGTCCATATTGATAAATCTCAAAGTCACCGTGGTTTTGGGTGTACGCCAGGTGTACGCTGGAAATTTGGTGTACGCACTTTTGATAAATGAGGGCCAATGACTTAAGTTTTGTCTTTGTTTAACTGAAGAAAGTTTTGGCACATCCAACTGTTGACTTCATCAATGCATTGGGACAGGGAGTCAATGGGGCTGTAGTCATTAGGCGATAGGGCTAAGTAGAGCTGTGTGTCGTATGCATAGCTGTGGTAAGCAATTTGGTTCTTTTTCATTATTTGGCTCAGTGGGAGCATGTACAGGTTGAATAAGAGTGGCGCAAAAATTGAGCTTTGAGGGACTCCGCATGTCATGGATGTCCATTCAGACTTATGGTCACCTATACTCACATAATAACTGCTCCCTCCTAAGTATGACCTGAACCATTTTAGGACTATCCCAGAAAGCCAGACCCAGTTTTCCAGCCTGTCAAGAAGTATGTTATGATCGACAGTGTCAAATCTCAGCACTGAGGTCGAGCAGTAACAGAATTTATGTTTTGCCTTTTATTATCTTTATGAGCGCTGTCTCTGTGCTGTGATGTGGTCGGAAACCAAATTGAAAATTATCAAAGTATCTATTTGAGATTAGGAAGTTGTTCAGCTGATTGAAGACAACTTTTTCAATGATCTTGCCTATGAAAGTAAGATTTGAGATTGGTCTGTTTGCTCAATATGTTGCTATCCAGATTGTTCTTTTTCAGGAGTGGCTTGACAACTAGTTTTTATGGACTTTGTCTGTTGAAAAGTCCCAGAAAGAAGTGAGGAGTTTACCACTTCTAGGAGATCTGCTTCTAAGCAGTTTAACAAACTTTTAAAAGAGAAGGTGGGGAGCGTGTCAAGGGCGCAGGACAGGTTGATGTTTTAAGATGCTGTACTGTTTCTTCCAAAATGTTAACATTAATTTCTTCAAAATCAGATATAGTAACTTTCTGAGGATGTGGTCTGATCTGTCTTACCTCAGTACCACATGAGGATATGCTGATCGTCTTTCTGATTTTATTGATATTATGATTTTCTCAGAGAAGAAGGAAGCAAACTCACTGCATTTGCTGTCTGAGAGCATTTCACTGGGAATCTGTCTTGGGGGGTTTGTTAGACTCTCTACAATAGCAAAAAGACTGTGTGTGTTATTTAAAATTCTGTATGTATTTTATGTTATTTATAATATTTGAGAAGAAAGTCTGTCTAGCTTTGCCTAGTTCCACATTGAAAGCATGAAGGCTGTCTTTATAGATTTTATAATGGTTATTTTGTCTTCCGCCACAAGTGCTCAGCTCTTCTGCATTGTCTTTTCATATTTTGCACTGCTGATGAGTTTCTCCAAGGTGCTTTTTGTCTGCCACTCTTCTTCCTGACTTTCACAAGAGCAATATCCTCAATTACACTCTGTAGTTAAAGGACTCAAGGAGATAATCAACAGAGTCCGCAGATATGCTTGGTGTTAAAGATATGGCCTTCATAAATAGCACACTAGTGTTCTCATTTAAGCATCTCTTCTTGAAAGACAGATCTAGCTTCAATAGTAGGAGAGATAAATATATCAAAGAAAATACAAAAATGATCAGACAGTGCTACATCCTTAATAACAATCGATGAAATGTTTAGACCCTTCCTGATAAGTAAATCTAGAGTGTGTCCACAATTGTGTGTGGGTCCGTGTACATGTTGAGTGAGATCAAAAGTATTTTTAAAACAGTTATGATTTATTTTGCCATATTGGTTTCTGCATTATCTATGTGAATGTTAAAATCTCCAGCAATAGCAAAACAGTCAAACTCTGAGGAAAATGTTGATAGCAGTTCTGTAAAGTCCTCAGGAAAGGCTGGAGAGTATTTTGGAGGCCTGTAAATAATGATAGGTAAAATGCGGAGTACCTTTTAACACAATGCCCAGATATTTGAAAGACGGGTTATTCCCAAATGATACTTGCTTACATTGATAGACATCTTTAAATAGAGCAGCTACACCCCCATCTCTCTTACCCGCTCTGCAGACACTCATAAAAGTAAAGTTAGGAGGGGATGTTTCATTAGCCCCTTTCACACAGCGCGATGATCCGGCAAATTGCCAGAACGCCTTCTGTGTGAACGCAAACACGATCCGGGATTGATTGTAACATTAACATTAACAGTAACATTGCCGGGATCAGTCCAGGAACAAAAGCCAGGACCAATGCCGTAAGGGGTGTGTCATAGTGATGACGCAGGTGCCATCGCGCGACTCAGTTGCTCTTAGAAAAAAGTTGGTGTTCATCATCAACAAAGAAAGAATGAACAAATGTCTGCAAACTGGAACGAAGCAGAGACCAGGAGCTCCTTACTATCCACGCTGAAGCTGAGAGCGTTCGCCAGTTTTGCGGAACGGTACGCACGTGCACGTGTACGTTACACGTCTCATCCTGACGTCATGCGGCTTTCCGGGACATTAACGGGATGTGTGTGAACGCACTCACAGATCCCGGCAAATCACTGGCAGTGTGAATGAACCGAAATCAAACAATCCCGGGACAAATGCCAGGTCACATTATCCGTGTATTTTCCGGAATCTCTGTGTGAAAGGGGCTATTGAGGACTGTTGCACTGCAGCTGTCTTCTAGCTAAGTTTCATTTAGAAGCATAAAATCTAGGTTGTTTGAGGTTATTAAGTCATTTACTAGAAGTGATTTATTTTTAAGTGATTGAATGTTTAAAAGTGCTAACTTGACAGTATTATTTTTTTCCTCCACAGCAATCTTAGTTTGACATGTAACAGGCAGCAGATTAGATAGGTTTGCCGTACGGCTTGAGGAGACCTTACTGTGCGTTCACACCGGACGCGAATAGCGCGTCAAATTCGCGTCTACCGCGTCTAGTTTGACGCTTGACCACTTTGTGTTAATTGCGGTGACTCTCTCGATAAATGCTCGATCAACATAAAAAAGATGGCCGCCAACAGATTTCGAATCTGACACGCGTGATGCGCGTAAATTTCGCTTCAAACTTTTGTTTTTACGCGTGTCAGTTTCACTCTTGATATGCGTAAAAACAAAAGTTTGAAGCGAAATTTACGCGCATCACGCGCGTCAGATTCGAAATCTGTTGGCGGCCATCTTTTTTATGTTGATCGAGCATTTATCGAGAGAGTCACCGCTCTGTATTTGCTCTGAAAAGCAGAACAGCGGCGTACGGATCATCGTCGCTGTATTTGGGTCACCAGAGGATCACCCTCGCCCTCACCAACCTAATCTGTCAAATATATATAACAGACCGGACACCGTCGGGTCTAGAATAATTATGTACTATGTTGGTTGTCTTTACATTAGAATAATAATGTTTCATATAATCTAGAAATGGAATAAAAAGCATTCAATACAAAATGAATATGTCTCATATATTTAAATCAAGTTTTTATGTGATAAAATATTTGCTTTGTTGCTGCATTAGAACAGAATAGAAAAGAATAGTCATTTTATTCCATTTTGTCATATTACAAAATAATGTATTGAGGCATCCAGCATCCAGATACTTCACCATGTGACAGCAAGCAGGCTCCTGATTGGTTAACGCGGCGCGAATTGCCGCAGAAGTTCAGATTTTTCAACTCGGGCGGTAGACGCGAATTCGCGTCAAACGCGTGAATGCACAAATAGCACTAACTAAATCATTCGCGCGTAACACGCTTAATTCGCGCCATTTGCGTGAACTTGACGCGCGAATGAGGCGTATTCGCGTCTACCGCGCCGCAGGAATTTTTTTACGCGCGTAACGCGTCTTTGCATTGACTAACGGTAGAGATCCACTTTTGCGACATGACTGTCGCGACGCATCCCCACATTTGTACATTAATGGGCGTTCCCGCTATGCTCTACTTCTACCCCCGTCTCCATATGCTCTACTTCTATTGGATAGTCGCGTCGCGTTCAACAGAGTTCATTTGCATAAAGATGGGCTTCGGTCAGCTTTTTGACGCGCAGCATTTTATCAAATGAAGCGCCGCCTTCCCGGGATGCATTGTGGGCGCGTTAAAGTCGCGTGACGTCCCCCATAGGAATAAAGCGGAGCGCGGCGCGACATAAGTGTTGCACGGACAAGTGGATCCGCACCGTGAACATTGAAATCATTCACACCTGACGTGCTACTCGCGTCCGGTGTGAACGCACCATTAGACTTTCTATCATGTAATATAGGCCTAACAGAAATAGAGAAAGATACAGGAACACTGGGTTCCCGCTTGTTCTGTAAACATTTGAGAAAGTTACTGTTAGCGGGGACCCGGCACATATCACTGAGAGCTAGTATCAGTTGTTTTTGGTTTACCAAGAGCAGATGGAGGGGGGTTTGGGCCCTGGTGTTGTGGCAGAGGCCGAAGAGCTCTCACAGGAGGAGGGGGAGGGCAAGCTGGGCCCGCAGGCTTTGGTGGTCGTGAGTAGAGGTTGTTTTGGCTGCCTGGTGTTATCATTGTCCTTGTGTGATATGTCAACCACATGTCCATTCAGGTGCTGAAGTGAAGTCCTCTGTGTTCATTTATACTCTGTACAGGTGTATGTGTGACATTCAGGTTGAGTGGATTGGCACACACTGCAGAAGGGTGATGGAGGGAGAAGTTAATGTTGTCCTTTTGCACCAAGTTTGTTTGGGTGGAGGCCATCCTGTTTGAACAGTTGTCTCTGACTCTAGAAAAGCTAGTTGTCAATGAAGTTTACTCGTTTTATATTGCATTTATATTGTTTATTTTTAAAACTGCATTATCATATTATTTTAGTGAGGCTGAGGACTCATAAATAACTAAAAATAACTAATGTTAGGGAAATCTGTTTATGTTTTGTTACGCGTTTCTGGATTTTTTTATAGATATATACAGGTCCTTCTAAAAAAATTAGCATATTGTGATAAAGTTCATTATTTTCCATAATGTAATGATAAAAATTAAACTTTCATATATTTTAGATTCATTGCACACCAACTGAAATATTTCAGGTCTTTTATTGTTTTAATACTGATGATTTTGGCATACAGCTCATGAAAACCCAAAATTCCTATCTCAAAAAATGAGCATATCATGAAAAGGTTCTCTAAACGAGCTATTAACCTAATCATCTGAATCAACTAATTAACTCTGAAACGCCTGTTTCATTACTCAAAACCGCAATCATGGGTAAGACTGCCGACCTGACTGCTGTCCAGAAGGCCATCATTGACACCCTCAAGCAACAGGGTAAGACACAGAAAGAAATTTCTGAACAAATAGGCTGTTCCCAGAGTGCTGTATCAAGGCACCTCAGTGGGAACTTTAAACGATGCCCAATTGGCACTAAGGGGCCTAAAGTGTGCCAAGAAAACATCCCCCACACCATTACCACCAGCCTGCACAGTGGTAACAAGGCATGATGGATCCATGTTCTCATTCTGTTTACGCCAAATTCTGACTCTACCATCTGAATGTCTCAACAGAAATCGAGACTCATCAGACCAGGCAACATTTTTCCAGTCTTCAACTGTCCAATTTTGGTGAGCTCTTGCAAATTGTAGCCTCTTTTTCCTATTTGTAGTGGATGAGTGGTACCCGGTGGGGTTACCCATCCGCCTCAAGGTTGTGCGTGTTGTGGCTTCACAAATGCTTTGCTGCATACCTCGGTTGTAACGAGTGGTTATTTCAGTCAAAGTTGCTCTTCTATCAGCTTGAATCAGTCGGCCCATTCTCCTCTGACCTCTAGCATCAACAAGGCATTTTCGCCCACAGGACTGCCGCATACTGGATGTTTTTCCCTTTACACCCCTTTGTAAACCCTAGAAATGGTTGTGCGTGAAAATCCCAGTAACTGAGCAGATTGTGAAATACTCAGACCGGCCCGTCTGGCACCAACAACCATGCCACGCTCAAAATTGCTTAAATCACCTTTCTTTCCCATTCTGACATTCAGTTTGGAGTTCAGGAGATTGTCTTGACCAGGACCACACCCCTAAATGCATTGAAGCAACTGCCATGTGATTGGTTGATTAGATAATTGCATTAATGAGAAATTGAACAGGTGTTCCTAATAATCCTTTAGGTGAGTGTAAATATATATATATATATATATATAGTATATTATATATATACACAGTCATGGTCAAAATTGATGGCACCCCTGGTAAATATGATCAAAACTGGCTGAAAAAAAATAAATCTGCATTGTTTATCCTTTTGATCTTTCATTCAAAAAATGTGCAAAATTCTAACCTTTCACTGAAAGTAAAAGAATTGAAAGTGGGGGGGAAATCACATTATGAAATAAATGTTTTTCTCCAAAACACGTCGCCCACAATTATTGGCACCCTTTTATTAAATACTTTTTGCAATCTCCTTTTGACAAGATACCAGCTCTGAGTCTTCTCCTATAATGCCTGATGAGTTTGGAGAACACCTGACCTGAGATCAGAGACCATTCCTCCATACAGAATCTCTCCAGATCCTTCAGATTCCCAGATCCATGTTTGTGCTTCTCCTCTTCAGTTCAGCCACTCATCAGGTTATGGGACGGTCATGGCAGAAGCTTCATTTTGTGCTCCATAACACATTTTTGTGTTGATTTTGATGTTTGTTTTGGATCATTGTCCTAATGGAAGATCCAACCACGGCCCATTATAAGATTTCTAGCAGATGGCGTCAGGTTTTGATTTTTTATCTGTTGATATTTGATAGAATCCACAATGCCATGTATCTGAACAAGAAGTCCAGGACCTCCAGCAGAAAAATATGCCCACAACATTAAAGATCCAATGGTATATTAAATTGTACACATGGGGTACTTTTTATCCTTGTGCGCACCAAACCCATCTAGTGTGTTTGCTGGCAAAAATATATTTTTTTAGTTTCATCTGACCACAGAAGCCTGTGCCGTTTGAAGTTCCAGTCGTGTCTGACAATTGAATATGCTGGAGTTTGTTTTTGGATGTGCGAGGAGGATTTTTCTTGAAACCCTCCCAAACAACATGTGGTGATGTAGGTTTTTTATTTTTGGATTTTTTTTTTGGCTCTCTGACCCCCAAGACTCAACTAATCTCTGCAATTCTCCATCTGTGATCCTTGAAAGAGTCTTTGGCCACTCAAACTCTCCTCCTCGCCGTGCATTAAATCAATATAGACACACGTCCTCTTCCTGGCAGATTCGTAACATCTTTAGTTGATTGGAACTTCTTAATTATTGCCCTGATGGTCAAAATGGGGATTTTCAATTCTTTAGCTATTTTCTTAAAGCCACTTTCTATTTTGTGATGGTCAACGATCTTTTAATGCACATCAGAACTATATTATTTGGTTTTACTCATTCTGATGAATGATTAAGGGGATTTGGCATTTGTGTTTCCTCATATTTAAACTCCTGTGAAACACGAAGCCATAGCTGGACAATTTCATGTTCCTAGTCACCCTGGTGTGCTAAAAAAAAGTTTAAAAAGTAAATATTAATGGGGATATACTTCAGAGATATTTTACTCGTAAAAAATTCTAGGGGTGCCAATAATTGTGGCCAACGTGTTTTGGAGAAAAACATTTATTTCATAATGTGATTTCCCCCCCACTTTCAATTATTTTACTTAAATGAAAGGTTAGAATTTTGCAAATTTTTTGAATGAAAGATCAAAAGGATAAACAATGCAAATGAATTTTTTACAGCCAGTTTTGATCATATTTACAAGGGGTGCCATCAATTTTGACCATGACTGTATATATATATATATATATATATATATATATATATATATATATATCGGCCGATATATCAGAATTGGATTTTTAAATCACTAAATATTTGTATCTGTATCGGCCTTAAAAATCCTTTATCGGTTAGGCTCTAGCTGAAGTTAAAATTAGGAGATAAAATATAAAAGCGATAGAGCAAAGTGCGGAGCAGTAAGCAAGAACGAGAATTGCTAAGCAGGAAGCTTTTAGAACGCCGCTGATGCACCCAGGGGAACTCCCTGCACTTTTCTGTGCAAAACTCGGAGAGAGACCGCTGATGTGTGTTCTGAATCCAGCAGCAGTTGTGAGCTGAATGGAGATTCGCTTCTCTTATCATGAAGAGATGCTGTGCTAAGGCTCAGAAGAACAAAGCCTAAGTGTGTGATGCACGCCGGCAGCCTTATATACCATGAATATTCAGGGGTATGGTCAGGCATGCAAATTGCACATGCCAATTCCATTGGCCTTTACTAAATAAATCAGAGGTGTTTGGGTCTCCCAAGAGTAACACCTAGGGTCAGTATTTCAACACAACGTCGCAAGTGGTCGACGGAGAGAGAACTAAAGATTAACATGACTGGAATAATTCCTTAACCATCCAGCAAATTAAATATAATATGGTTGCGGAGTCTGTCAGAAAAAGAAAATGAACTACTTATTACATTATCATTCTTTATGGCCCGGGCATAGCTAATTTCTCTTTCTTTGTAAGTATATTCTTCCAGCACAGAAAGCTGATATGAGGCATAAATCAGATGGTAAACATGTCTGGTAAAACACTGTAGTCAAATATCTGAACATGTTTGAAAAATTTAACATTAAATAAAAAAATTCCAAAATGTTGCAGGTGTTTCGAAATTGACTGCACAAATTACACAATGCAATTAGTGCGCCCTTCTTATTGTGTACATATGACTTTATTTATAAACATTCTATTGTAAGTCTATTTACTCTAAAGAGTAAACTGTAAAAAAAAAAAAAAAAAATTGTAAAGAAAACAATAAATTACCATCTAAGTCTTTCTACATCAACAATTCAATGTGTTACTTGCTGTTTCTTTGTAATTATTTGTGAAATATACTAGCATACTATTTATATATACGCTACCGGTCAAAAGTTTTAGATCAGTAAGATTTTTTATGTTTTTAAATGAAGTCTCTTCTGCTCACCAAGGCTGCAATTATTTGATAAATATATACAGCTACAGATATAGATACAGATACAGATATATAGCTATTATTCAACCCCCCCCCCCCATTGCAAATCAGGCTTATTGGCAAAATTTACAGACTTTCAGCTGTTTACAATGAACAAATCAAACAAAGTAATTGAAATAGCTCAACACAACAAATGTTTCAAGTGGTTTCCGCAAATTCAACTGAAAATGCAACTTTTAATGACTTCTGTAGTCTCAAAATTATTTAACCCCCTGAATAGAATCGCTCACAACAGCAAAAATCTGCAAAACAGGTGTTGTCTCAAGCACAACTGATGCAACTACTCAAGGGCTTCATTGTTTGCACAAGGTGCGCTTGAGCTAAAACACAAGAAATACCCGAACTGGTTAGGTTTGTTGAGTGTCACATTTGACTGCATGTTAGAAATATGGTCAATTCAAAAGAAAGGTCCAAAAAGTTAAGAGAAGATATCATCGCCCTTCACAAACAAGGAACAGGATATTACCAGGCATTGGCAAGATGTATTCACTGAAGCATCAGGAAATCCTATGAGGAAAAAGTCATGCCGTCAGTGAGGAAGCTGAAGCTTGGGCGTCATTGGACCTTCCAACAGGACAATGACCCCAATCATTCCTCAAATTCCACCAAGGCTTGGTTGCAGAAGTAGTCCCGGAAGATCCTACAGTGGCCATCACAGTCACCTGACTCGAACCCCACAAAAAATCTCTGGTGGGATTTGAAGAAGCTGGTTGCAGCACACAAACACAAGAATATTACTGAACTAGAGGCCATTGCTCATGATGGGATCAGATTTCTCAGGAACGCTGCCAGAAGCTGGTGTCTCGTTTGCAGCGAGTCATAACAGCAAATGGGTGTTCTACTAAGTACTAAAGATGCTTGACATGAAGGGGTTGAATCATTTTGAGACTGCAGAAGTCATTAAAAGTTGAATTTTCAGTTGAATTTGGGGAAACCACTTGAAACATTTGTTGTGTTGAGCCATTTCAATTACTTTTGTTTGATTTGTTCATTGTAAACCGCAGAAAGTCTGTACATTTTGCCAATAATCCTGATTTGCAATGGGGGTTGAATAATTTCGATTACAACACACATTATATACTATTTCTGAGTTCAATTGTTTCAAACAAAATCCTACACCATTTTTTGTGTGAACTGAATTAGTGTTACATAAATGGCTTATTATTGCAGTGACATACTTGTACGTGAAGCAGCAAATCAGAGGAATTGTGTGTTAAAGTCCTTTTTACACGTATGCATGTGCGTCAAACTCTCTTATCGACATGTCTGACACCCCAGAGGGGAGATCTATACCAATTATGTAACCAGAATCACTGGGGAAAAAAAGGGTACAGAAAGGTTAATTAGACAAATTCTCAGAATCCTAATGAAAATGTGTCATTGTTTACATGTCAGAGAAGTTAATTGAAAAAAGAAGATACATGTGTTGGTATTCAAAAACAATTAGGGAAAACACCAAAATGCATAGCTATTTCAAGTGGAAAAAACCTAGACTACAATTCAAAAGTTTTGTATTAAATGATTTCTGAAGAGCTCTGCTTTGCCATCACAGCAATAAATGACATTTTAAAATATATTCTAATAAATATTCAAATAAAACAATTATTTTAAATTATACAAAAATATTTGACAATATTACTGTTTTGATTGTACTTTTGGTCAAATAAATATAGTCTGAACATAAGAGACTTTCAAAAACATTAAACAATTTAACAATCCCACACTTTTGAACAGTAATTTATATTTTACTATAAACATGTTTCCATTAATATGTAACATTTATATACTTTCAATTTTGTAAGTCACGCTAAATCGAACCAATGGCGGCATCCGATCAGCGGCAAAGGTCTCGCGCGTGTTCCGTCTTTTCCAGGCTAAAGGGATTTCTGATTAAATGCAATACACTTTCTCATATGTATTAACTCGTTATTTCATCTGACTCCATATATAAAAGGGTTTTTATTGCTGTCTGTGCATCGTTAAATGCGAGCAAGTGTTTGACTATTCCTTTTAACCATTAGCTCAATGAACAATGTCAAAGTCAGTTAGAATAATCAAATGTAACAATTTATTATGTCGGGTAAAGTATCATGCCAATTTCACGATCAGTTCAAAGATAATCTATACAATACCATCGAATGCTCTACAATAAGAGAAAAAGATGCAAACCGGACATAGGCTACATGAGGCTGAAAGTCTCTGGACTTTCATCCTCACGGGCTCTCTGAAATACAGAAAAAGGGCCTCGAGTTTCCTGCTGCAGTCCATTAAATAGCCAAAATCTTTCACATGTAAAACATGCTAATTTGCATTAAGAAGTTACACCTCTTGGGGTGAGGGAGAAAGACCATTTGCCTAGAGTCCTTAGCCTTATTAGCTTTTGTTTTACTTATTTAGTGACGAGACAGTTGTACCAGTCACCCTGAGACCTTTAAAATGATACTAAACACAATACTTAATCATTCACATTAAAACCATATATATTCTTGTGTGAGTTTTAGTTGTCTCTGAGAGAAAGAGAGAGAGAGAGAGAGAAAGAGAGAGAGAGAGAGAGAGAGAGAGAGAGAGAGAGAGAGAGAGAGAGAAATGTAGATGAGGTGAGACTTTTGTCTCAAGGGGGAGGTCAAATGTTAATTTGCAGCAAGGTCCTTTTGTCTCATAGACCAGTGGTTATTCTATAACCAGTTTTTCATCCTTACAATTTCAACAAAACAGCTCACAAGTAACAATGGCACATGCCAGTTAAGGCACCTGAGAAAACAATAAGGCCTGTGAAAAAGCAATAACTCTATTGCAATGCTCTAAGGCTAAATAAGTTAATAGCTTAAATAATATAGGCTGCAATCATCTGTAACTTCACATTGGTTCACTTAATTTTAAACTGTACCTCACTTACGAAGCCAGTGTGGGGACGCAAAAGAAAGAAACCAGCACCTTCTACTGGCTGAGCCATGTCAGTGACAACACAGTTACATTTTCACAATGACCTTGATATATCTTCATTACATATTGTGTTACATAGGCTCGTTAAAAACTGAAAAATCAGCAATATCATATTATATTACTAGGAAAAAGATTGTATCATTACTAAAAATAAAATTTAGGGGATCAGAAGACAAGCAGTAACTCTAATCTAACAATTATTTAGGTTAAAACAAACAAAAAATTTGTTTTTCTGCCGGCTTCACCACAACATTATAATTTTGATTAGTAAAGCATTTTTAGATGTGCCCGATTTAAAAATTTCATTAAATGTTTCATTTTCTTAACCAAAGAATAAGAAAGGTTTTTAACATTTTCAAAATATCTTTTAAAAGAAAGCACAAGTCATTCTTACATTTTCATTTATGTCAGCCAGCTAGGTTAAAAGTAAAATAAATAAAAAAAGCACAATTTGCATCAACAACTTACAATGCAATGCAAAAAAACGAATGTTTTGGTTTGCAAGACATAAAAACACATGCACACGATCAATGAATGTAAGATCAACTGTCCGAAACCCTCTTAAACTGGCCCTAGGCCAGCGGGCTTTGCTTATTAATGAGCTGACTGTTATTATTAATTAAAAATATACACTCACCGGCCACTTTATTAGGTACACCTGTCCAACTGCTCGTTAACACTTAATTTCTAAGCAGCCAATCACATGGTGGCAACTCAGTGCATTTAGGCATGTAGACATGGTCAAGACAATCTCCTGCAGTTCAAACCGAGCATCAGTATGGGGAAGAAAGGTGATTTGAGTGACTTTGAACGTGGCATGATTGTTGGTGCCAGAAGGGCTGGTCTGAGTATTTCAGAAACTGCTAATCTACTGGGATTTTCACGCACAACCATCTCTAGGGTTTACAGAGAATGGTCCGAAAAAGAAAAAACATCCAGTGAGCGGCAGTTCTGTGGGCGGAAATGCCTTGTTGATGCCAGAGGTCAGAGGAGAATGGCCAGACTGGTTCGAGCTGATAGAAGGGCAACAGTGACTCAAATAACCACCCGTTACAACCAAGGTGGGCAGAAGAGCATCTCTGAACGCACAGTACGTCGAACTTTGAGGCAGATGGGCTACAGCAGCAGAAGACCACACCGGGTGCCACTCCTTTCAGCTAAGAACAGGAAACTGAGGCTACAATTTGCACAAGCTCATCGAAATTGGACAATAGAAGATTGGAAAAACGTTGCCTGGTCTGATGAGTCTCGATTTCTGCTGCGACATTCGGATGGTAGGGTCAGAATTTGGCGTCTACAACATGAAAGCATGGATCCATCCTGCCTTGTATCAACGGTTCAGGCTGGTGGTGGTGGTGTCATGGTGTGGGGAATATTTTCTTGGAACTCTTTGGGCCCCTTGGTACCAATTGAGCATCGTTGCAACGCCACAGCCTACCTGAGTATTGTTGCTGACCATGTCCATCCCTTTATGACCACAATGTACCCAATTTCTGATGGCTACTTTCAGCAGGATAATGCGCCATGTCATAAAGCTGGAATCATCTCAGACTGGTTTCTTGAACATGACAATGAGTTCGCTGTACTCAAATGGCCTCCACAGTCACCAGATCTCAATCCAATAGAGCATCTTTGGGATGTGGTGGAACGGGAGATTCGCATCATGGATGTGCAGCCGACAAATCTGCGGCAACTGTGTGATGCCATCATGTCAATATGGACCAAACTCCCTGAGGAATGCTTCCAGCACCTTGTTGAATCTATGCCACGAAGAATTGAGGCAGTTCTGAAGGCAAAAGGGGGTCCAACCCGTTACTAGCATGGGGTACCTAATAAAGTGGCCGGTGAGTGTATTTTAATAAAATGATAACTAAACTCTTTTAGTATGATGAACTGTACAATATTGTTGGTAACATTTTTTGGTTCTACCCTCACCGATGTTTTCCTCATGTCACTGTTACTATAAGTAACAGTAGTAACTAAGGCCAAACAGTCGAGTTAGTCATAAAAAGTATGGAATTTCAAACATTTACCTTATCATTATGGACAAAATATTAAAGAAGATAGACTAAATTCAAATCAATTAGTGCTCATAACTCTTTATAATGATAGGAAGCATCTTTGACTCACAAAAATAGTTGAGGGTCTCCTCAATCTGCTCAGAGGTGAGGTCTATGCGTGTGTCGGGCGAGATGAGAGGCGTGTGGATCCAGTCGTCGTGCTCATAGCCATACACACTGTCTGCCCTCAGCCTGTAGACCGGCAACTGCTCCTCCAATAGACTGATAATCTCCACCTCAGGGAGCTCTGTGCTGTTACAAACATCTACAACAGAGACCCAGAAAAAGATGTGAAAATCAACACTAGTGCATCTTATGTATGTAATGAAACAATGCACGTTCTGACCTGTGATTGTTTCTGCGTCCCTGTAGCGGGCATGTGGTGCTAAAGGCACTGGTTCCTCGGTTCCTTCACCTACATACTGCTCTTCTGGGATGGGTCCGAGGTGCACGGGTTCTGTAGGGTCTGTTCTCGAGAACTCAGAACTGGACTCGTCCAGCTTGGCAACTTCCTAATGAGATACTAGAACATGTCCAGCTTTGGCCCTCTATAAACAAACAAACAAACAAAGACCAGTGAGATACAAGATTATAACACACACCACAATTCAGTATTAGAGTGATCTAAGGATCTTGTGGATGAATGGTTCATCAACAATCACAAATAAGTAAGCCTGTTTGTAATTGTTACAGGTATCAAGGCTTAGTGTTGAGAAATTGTAGCATCAGTTTTCATCCTTCTTGATAGTTTTGCTGTAGTGTTAACTAATGAAACGTTAGGCATTACTCTAAAGTAGGACCACCAGGTGTAACAAGGGGATTCCTTTTACGTTTATTCATTAATCTAATAGTGGGTAGAAAAAATATACAGTCCATGACATAAATATACATTAAAATACACATTGTTTTAAAATATTTTCCTTTGCCTTTGGTACAATTAATGACAATATCAAGAAAAATTATTTAATTTAGAATTTTGCAAACAACACATCATTCATGCATACTATATTCCTCACACAACAAACACACACATTGGTTTTTCATGTTTCATGTTTTATTTTTATACTGAACAAATTGTATTCTATCCCCTAATTCACACAGAAAACTTTCTGAATTTTTACATTAAAAAATCATTCTGGATTATTTATAAGACGTTTTCCTCATGGGGACCAAAAAAATGTCCCCACAAATACAAGGATTCAGCCACGTGTGTGTGTGTGTGTGTGAGATACAGGTTTGGCATTTGTGAGGGCCAAAATGTTCTCACTTATATAATTAAATATTATGACAACCAACAACACAACCCTCACAGAAACATTTGCAAAACACTAGATTAAAAAAAATAATAATTATAATTATAATAATCTGTTTTGGCTGATTTGACCATCCAGTGTTTTAAAAATATTTCTGTGAGGGCGGTGTTTAGGGGTAGGGGCTGATTTAAAAAACACTAACCTGAAATAAAACCAATGAAAGTCTATGCAAATTCCTCACTATAATGAAATGTGCATGTGTGTAAGAGAAAACAAAGCAGAAAATCCCATACCTAAATCAACATTAAAATGACAGCCACGATATTTGCCTATCTGCACAGATCACACAAATCCTGTGTTATAAAACTCATCTTACATAATGAATTACAAAAATATTGGATAGGTATTAGATCTGTGTATATTGAGATTATAAAACACAGAGAACAGCCCTTACACACATACTAGTTCATGAGATCACGTGGTTTGTTTTTGTAATGGGCGTGTCTACGCATGTGTCGTAATGACGTTCCTCCGCATCTTCTGCGGTACCTAAACCTTGCGTAAACAAACAAACTGATATTAAGTCATTAAAATTGAACATCTAGATTTCATTACAGCCCACCTTGTTGCTAATAATCTATATTATCAAACAAGATAATGTAATAACTTTAATACCGATAGGATATTATGGATAGGCTACTTACAAGTGAGGAATCCCCAGTCAATTTGGAAAAAAAATACAACATTTATGGTCGTCCGGTCCGGATGATGCGCACACCACAGATTATGTGTCCTCTTCAAGTGAACGACGTGGCAACGATAAAGCAAAGACTAGAAATGTGCTTTTGTCTCTAGGGAACCCAAAACCTAGATTGTCGGATTGTTTTACTACCGGAATTGAGATAACGTCTTCAACAGCAGTCCCCGAATCTCCAAAACCAATCAGACTTAATTCTTAGTTCTTCAGAGTGCTCATATTTTGCACATCCTGTACAGCATCCTCTCCTGTATCACCTCCTTTCATTCTCAATCTGTGAGCGCCGCAAAGTTCGTGACGTCACGCGTAAAACGTTCCTACAGGAGCTCACAGCACCAGAATGTCACACAAAGGACGTGACATCATTTCTCTGTATTTGTTTATTGGGCTAAATATTATAGATTTCCTTATTTTATTTTATTTATGTGTTCATTTATTGTCCGTATAAACGGGAGGAAGAGGTATACGTCATACTATTTAATGACAGACATGTTTAATGCCAAACATCTAGAAAACTAGATTTCTAAAATTGATAATAAAACATTTGAAAGAAAAGAAATTGTATAAAATGTAGGTGCTGTAACTATTTATTTGAATAGTATTCTTAATATTAACACACAATATTTTATAAAAAATTGTATGCAGAGAAATAGTTATGTGGTATTATAAGTGCACATATTCATTTAAGTCTCGAATTTCATATGATTTCATAACAAGTATGTACGGAACGAATGTAAATGTTTAATTAATTGGTTAGTATGTCACGCTACAGGACAATGTTGTCACATGTTAACTGCTCATGTAGTTTCATTTTCTGATATGGTCTAGTGCTTTCTGATATGAACTAAAACCATCTGATATGGTTTAGTGCTTTTACATTGTAATTTGGATTTGAAACTTGCCTGATTATTATTATGATAAAATAATGGGGGAAATGTAAGAGGTTATACAGCAATTTCTAAGAAGGTATATCTTGAGAAAGAAGACATTAAACATATTAAAATCCCCAAAGTAAGAATTTATTGCGTTTAGACAACTCCATTTAGCCTGTCGTATATGTCTACAGGAACAGATTGATAGTTTGAGGTCTGTGTGCTAACATGCTGATTTTGTACTTAGGGTTAAAGTGTGTTTGTGGATCTATTTCACAGCTTTGCTGCTGAGGTTGAGTTTCCTGTGCACACCAGAATTGCTTGCTGTGTGTCTGTGGGGAGGGGCGGGAACGGGAGGCGGGACAGGGTCGAGCGGAGGGAGAACGTGTCCGTCTTTGCGTGAGAGAGCACGGATCTCATTGCTGAGAGCCTCAATATCTTGAGCTTGAGCCTCTACCAGCCGCTGCAGCCTCTGCAGTTCCTGTTTCTCTACCAGACGGCCTTGGAACTGACCCACCTTAAACAAACACACACATTTTGAATGTCTGTCCTGCATATGAATTCACAGCTGCAGGTCCTGCTGCTGCTTATAAATAAACTGCAAGTAAATTTGTAGAAATTCAAACGGAAATGTAGTAAACCAAATCATGTCAGATATCTGTTTTTATTAATGTTAAGAAACTAAATAAAGTGATGAAATGCGAATAATGAAAGAAAAGAATACCGTCTTCCTCTGTTGGGAGTTAAGTTGTTCATCCAATGCTTTTTTCTGGCTAAGCAGGCTGTTCATGTTACGTAGTCTCTCTGTGTTTTGTTTCGTGACTTCGGTCAATGCCTCTCTTGCTTCAGTAACTTTTGTCTGGTACGCACACAAATAATAATGAACAATTGCTCTAGATTGGCACATTTAACCATAATAATTGACTCATAACATGCACTACTGTGCTTTTTTTAAAAAAAATAATACTTTCAGCAAGGATGCATTAAATTGATCAAAAGTGACTATAAATAAAATTATAGAAGATTTATATTTCAAATAAATTATTAAATACTTAAATTCATCAAAGAACTCTGATAATAATAATAAATATTTTGTGAGCACCAAATCAACTATAGAATGATTTGACACTGAAGACTGGACTAATGGCTGTTGAATATTCAGCTTTGCTATCACAAGAATAAATTACATTTTAAAATATATTTATGAAATTAAAATGTATTAATATTTCACAATACTACTGCTTTTATTGAATTTTTGATCAGAGACTTCTTTCAAAAAGTATTAAAAAATACGTACAGACCCCAAACTTTGACCGATAGTGTAAAGCAACCCCCAAACAGTGTCACAGGTTCTATGTGTCAGTGTACCTCCCAGTGTTTGAGCTCCTGTGTGTTTTTGGCGTCCCGTTCTCTGACCTCTTGTCTCATCTCCTCTACCTTCCTGTTGCCTGAGAGAGTCTGCAGAACTTCAAGTTCAACCAGCTTTCCAAACTTCATGAGCATCAGCTGCTCGCAACGTACTTCTGACGCTGCAAAGAAATGTATGGAATGCATTACTTCATACACTTAAACTCATGCCTCAAGTTTAAAGAAATATAACTTTGTCTTTTCCCTCAGTTTGTAAAAAAGACTGGAAATTGAGTTTATAATACATAGTAAAATTGCCTGGATAATGCCTATCAGGCGAGTAAGTGTGTGGTTTGAAATAGTCATCATGTATGCACATCTCTGACCCTTTGTTCTGGCCGCCATGTCTTTAAGGTCATGTCTGAGCTGTACGTGTTGTTGTTTGGCTTGTTTATAGAGTTCTCGCTGTTCAGTCTTCTCCTCTTGTAGCTCTTTAATGCGCTTCTGCAAACGCTGTAGATCAGCTGTGTTCAGGACCAGTGCTAAGTCAAGTGTACCCGGCAAGAGACCATTATTCACATATTCAATCTGCTCGGACAAGGAGAAAGAGAGAGACTTGATATTGGTTGTTAGTTACATTTTAGCAGAGGCTGAGATGGTAAATATATGTACAATATAACATAAGATAATCAGCAAGTACGGTATGCGTAATTATGTTCACACCTGATGCAGTCTGAGTGGCACCACCACATCCACTTCATTCAGCCTTTGCTGCTTTTCTCGATTAATGAGCTCCAGATCGCCCTCTGCTGCCTTGCGATTGATTTGCACAATCTTCTCCTACATAAACATACATACTGTCTCTTTAGGGTGTTCTTTTGAAAAACAAGAAACAGAAAGAAAGGAATATCTCTCACTTTCTTGGCCAGTGTGTCACACTCCTTCTTTAAACTGTCAACAATTTTTATCTCTTCTTGCAGCTGCTCCTCCACATCCAGACGATGTTCACGCAACCTCAGTGTGTTATCAAAGAGCTCGAGATCACAGTCTGAAACACAGAGACAGGACATTTTCGACATTTTTTGCACACTTTTGTAACATTATAAATGTTTTTACTGTCACTTTTGATCAGTTGAATGTGTCCTCCTTGCTGAATAAAAGTATTCATTTAAAAGTTAATAAAAATTTACCCTAATCTTACTGATCCCAAACTTATAAGCAATATCACACTCTTAGCCGTGCAATATCACTCTCTATCAGCACGGCTGGCTGTCATTCGGCCGTAGGCTTAGAGTGTGATTTTACGTTTACAACAGTTCAATGGTACAAGTGTGTAAATAAATAAGAAACAACAATGGAGTGTTTTTAAAACGGAGTGTCTTTTGTCCTTCCGCCACAGACTCAAATCTCAAATTGACAGTTTAACAGTTGAGCCCAAGTCTCCGTAACTAATTCTTTAGAACTTGCTTTAGAGTTGCTTCATTGAAGCTTATTGTATGATAAAAATTAGAGTAGCCTATTATAAGAGAGAGATTGACTAAGCGAGTTCATTACCTGCATCTAGGTGATATTCTTCAGGTCAATCTTTTATTCATTATCAAAATCAGTTTGAATGTTTGCTGAGGAAAGCAATATCTTTGTCTTTGTCTAAGTAGAAATTAAATATATAGTTTAATTTTTGTTAAAGCTCTATTTTGTTGTTTTATTAATGACAACAGCAGGAATATTAGGTGTGTGCTGTCACTTTAAGACCGACTGCACTAACCGAAAAAACTGGCAAACATCCGGTTTCTTCTTTCTCAACTGTTTACCTATGACATAAACGAGAGAATACTTCCCGAGACGGGCATTTTGACATAATTTTGTGTCCATTCAAGGGCAAGGAAATGCGAAAGAGGAATCAATTCAATGTTCGAGTGCTATCTGAACTCTTTAGAAGGCTTTAGAACATTTAGTACACAAAATAATAATACTGATAGCGTAAAACAATAATAATAAAATAAAGAAAGATTAATAAATAAAATAAAAAGGATTTAGAAATCATATATATATAAAAAACAAAAACTGGCAAAAAAACAAAAACAAACGAACACATCTCCCTCTCTCTGACTCTCTGACCCTTTCTTAATACCAAATGATATTAACAAATGATATACGGCATGATATTTAACTAAAATATTATTATTAAAAAATAATATTTTAATAAACAAATCGGTCATTATAAAAGTATAATAAGTTTGTCCAATAGGAAATAAACAAGCAAACAATTCAGTCAAAAGTACAAAAGCAGCACTAGTTATAGTACAGGATTTCAGTTAAATACAAATATAAAGTTATGAAACTTGCTCTGGAACAAGTAGATAAGAGCAAAGATAGCTGTTATATATATACAGAATGAATTATACCTCCTGTTTAAACACTATCTCTACATAAGAGCCAGTGGCAAATTCCAGAAGGACTGACCGAGATAAAGCGGTTCTCGGTGGGTACATGAGCACTGAACGGCCACAGATGGTCTGAAACTCACATCTTTGAAAACGTCTAAACAAATTAGATCTTACTTGGTGGGCACACACTGTCGTCCAGGGGAGCTCCAGTCTCAGAGTCATCATAATCCTCATCATTATCCCTGTCTGATTCTTCATCAGAGTCGTCATCACTGTCATCTTCATCATCTGTCACATCACCACCTGATGGAGGGAGTGATAAACAAAACAAATATTACATTTAAATCACGTGTTCAATATTTCAACATGACTGCCAAAAAATCAAGACAAATGATACATTGCAAACTGAAAATAAAGACCATTGAGCTCATTTTACCAGTTCTCATTGCTGAATTACTGAATTACAGGGAGACATTAAAAAAATATTTATATACTATATTTAAAGTACTTGGACATCATGATAGCATGAACTGCCTTTCATTTATTTGAAATGTATTCATATTAAAAATAACTGCAAAACAGTAATGAGAATCATAATTAAAATATGTTGATACTAAGATAAATGTTTTTTAAAAATCTTAATATATTTCCTTTAGGCACTTCTTTTTATTAGTTTTCAGGGTGAAATGTGACATTTTGAGATTCACCAGGTGAAATACACAGAACACACTCTTCCAGCTCACCTTCACCGCCACGCATTTCTTTCTTCTTCGTACGCTTGATCTTTTTCTTAAACACTCTGGTGAGGAACTCCTCAAACTTGTTGTTCTCCCCCAATGAGGCCTGAAATGTGGCAGTGAGAGTTTTCTCCTTCCCTTGGAGTCTCAGGATGTCTCTCTTCTTCTGCTCCATCTGCTTCTTACATTCATGCATCTTGGCCTGACACACAAAACAATGAATATGGAAACTGTTCTGGACTGGACACACACACACATCATAAAATCCCATGCACAAATAAAAAACACACCCACCCTGATCTCTTGCTCTTCATGTATATAGGTGCTCAGTCGCTCCTGTAGTATGTCCTCTCTCTTCTCAAACTCCTTCAAAAGCAGCAGCTCCTCAAACAGGGTCACATGTCTCAGATCAGCCAGTTTCATGTACACATCCAACTCTTGCTTCTCGTGACGCAACACACGTAACTCAGCGTCGAAATGCCACACTGCCTCCTCCATCTGCAAAGAGAGAGAGAAAGACATTTGAAGGATTGTGATGAATAAAATTCCCCTCGATATTCCTAACGCACGCCAAACTCACCTGTTTAAGAAGTTTGTCCTGCTGGTACAGGTTTTTGGTCTCCTCAACTGCTCTCTTCTCTTTCTCTAGCTCTGTGAGCTCCTCTTCCTGCTTCTGAGAGACTGTTTCCACACCTTCGTCCTCCATATGCGTGTTCTGAGCCTCAGTGTGTGTGTCTTGCATCTCTTGTTCAAGCAGATCTAGGATGTTCTCCCCATTCTGTTGTTCATCCAAGCCAGTGGAAGCCAACTTGGCCCTAAGAGTGGCATAACGCTCCAAGGTTGCCCGAGTGTATCTGTGTTTCCTCTCGGGCATCTCTTCTGGCATTAAGACAGGCACAGCTGGCAGTGGAAGACGCTTCTCGGGTGGCAGGTGTTGCAGGATCGCCTGTAGCTGCTCCACCTTGGCATGGAGCTGAGACACGATCTCCACCTTAAGGTCTCGAAGAGCCATCACACAGGAGTTCATCTCAGACTTTTTCTCAAAGATCTGTAGCACACATGAAAATATGTAGACCACCACATGCATATATGGGTTAAATCAAACCATTTATTAGATCATAAGAGCTTATTGTCACACTAAGATTTATTTTTGTTAAAAAGACACCAAATCATTTAAAGAGGTCATAACTTACACTGCAAGTAAAGCTTAAAGCAAAATGGAGAAAATGTTACAAAGGTTTGGGGCTATAGTAAGAATTCAGCAAGAACATATTAAATTATACATATTCAAATATTAAAAGAGATTAAGATTTTTTTTTTTTAAATAAATGCTGTTCTTATGAACTTTTTATTAATCAAAGATTAAAAAAAAAAAATTATCACTGTTTTCAACCAAATATTTAACAAATCAACATACACTCACCGGCCACTTTATTAGGTACACCTGTCCAACTGCTCCTTAACACTTAATTTCTAAGCAGCCAATCACATGGCGGCAACTCAGTGCATTTAGGCATGTAGACATGGTCAAGACAATCTCCGGCAGTTCAAACCGAGCATCAGTATGGGGAAGAAAGGTGATTTGAGTGACTTTGAACGTGGCATGATTGTTGGTGCCAGAAGGGCTGGTCTGAGTATTTCAGAAACTGCTAATCTACTGGGATTTTCACGCACAACCATCTCTAGGGTTTACAGAGAATGGTCCGAAAAAGAAAAAACATCCAGTGAGCGGCAGTTCTGTGGGCGGAAATGCCTTGTTGATGCCAGAGGTCAGAGGAGAATGGCCAGACTGGTTCGAGCTGATAGAAGGGCAACAGTGACTCAAATAACCACCCGTTACAACCAAGGTGGGCAGAAGAGCATCTCTGAACGCACAGTACGTCGAACTTTGAGGCAGATGGGCTACAGCAGCAGAAGACCACACCGGGTGCCACTCCTTTCAGCTAAGAACAGGAAACTGAGGCTACAATTTGCACAAGCTCATCGAAATTGGACAATAGAAGATTGGAAAAACGTTGCCTGGTCTGATGAGTCTCGATTTCTGCTGCGACATTCGGATGGTAGGGTCAGAATTTGGCGTCTACAACATGAAAGCATGGATCCATCCTGCCTTGTATCAACGGTTCAGGCTGGTGGTGGTGGTGTCATGGTGTGGGGAATATTTTCTTGGCACTCTTTGGGCCCCTTGGTACCAATTGAGCATCGTTGCAACGCCACAGCCTACCTGAGTATTGTTGCTGACCATGTCCATCCCTTTATGACCACAATGTACCCAACTTCTGATGGCTACTTTCAGCAGGATAATGCACCATGTCATAAAGCTGGAATCATCTCAGACTGGTTTCTTGAACATGACAATGAGTTCGCTGTACTCAAATGGCCTCCACAGTCACCAGATCTCAATCCAATAGAGCATCTTTGGGATGTGGTGGAACGGGAGATTCGCATCATGGATGTGCAGCCGACAAATCTGCGGCAACTGTGTGATGCCATCATGTCAATATGGACCAAACTCCCTGAGGAATGCTTCCAGCACCTTGTTGAATCTATGCCACGAAGAATTGAGGCAGTTCTGAAGGCAAAAGGGGGTCCAACCCGTTACTAGCATGGGGTACCTAATAAAGTGGCCGGTGAGTGTATGATTTCTGAAGAACCATGTGACACTGCAGATTAGAGTAATGGATGCTAATAATATTCCGTGAATAAATCAAATCAAATTAAATTTAAATATAAAGAAATGTAAAACATTTATTGTAAATTGTGATAATATTACACAGTATTACTGCTTAACTGTTTTTTAATCAAATAAATAAAGCCTGGGTGAACATTAAAGTATGTATAATCAGATCAAACTGAAATTTTGAAAAATGTATAAACATTTTCATATTTTACTTATGCAGTCTGACTGACTATTACGCAGTTGACTGTCTATATTACGTTTACAATATTATTTTTACGTTGTGGAAATTTTACATTTCTATTAAAGCTGCAGTAGGTAACTTTTGTAAAAATGTATTTTTTTACATATTTGTTAAAACTGTCATTATGTCCTGACAGTAGAATATGAGCCACATAATCTGTGAAAAAATCAAGCTCCTCTGCCTCCTCCCAGTGGTCCTTTTGCCATCTGCAGGAATACACCGCTCCCGGTCAAAAACAACCAATCAGAGCCAGGAGGAATGTCTTAGCAGTGTCAATCTTGTGTCAATCTTAGCTTGTGTATGCGCTGATCACACCCCTCTCTTGCACAGCGCGTACCGTCGTTCAAACTCAAGATTGCAGGTGTGCCACAGCTGTGCTAATGGCGGAGAAACAACCTAAACTGTCAATTTCTCGAGTGGCACCTGCTCATAAAACAAAGTAGGATTACGAAGACTAGATATAACAGCACACGGCTTCCTCTTCTCCCCGCCCGTTGACTCGTAGAAGTCGCTGTGGGTGTGAATTCCTCGTCGGAGCAGCCCATTGATGCGGAGCCGCATAACATACAGATAAAATGTCACGCACTGTGCAAAGCAACAATTGAAACCTGCTAATTCACTGGCTTGTTATGTTGCTGAAATAATGTACTAGCAAACCTTATCTAGTATTACATATTGCTAGAATAATTACTTACATACTTTAACGTTAGTTACCGTTATATTATCTTACTAGCTATTTATAACTTATTGAAAGAGTGCAACGTTATAAAGTTACATTACATGTATTGCAAAATACGTAATGATTTGAGGACCAAGTTTATAGTCAAAGTATGGGCAGGTCATAGTCAATGTAAAGCATATTGTTGATGTTCCATCCCTACCAGTGAATGTGCGGTGCTGTGGGGCAGGAGCTGTGGAGGGAGGGCTGTAGCGCAGCAGAGAGCAAGGGGGAAGGACCTGTAAGTTGTGCTTGTTCAAATTTTCAGTCAACGTTTTCTCAAAACTCCCTACTGCAGCTTTAAGGAAAGTGTGATTTTTGCTGACACGTTTGTGTCGTTCACCTTCTTCTCCAGTTCCACTAACTGCACTCTCTTTTTGTCCACGTTCATCCTCAGGTGTTCAGGAACAGTAAAGTCTTTCGCTGACTTCAGCTTAAAGTCGCCCATTTTCTCTTTAGCCAATCGAATCGCTTCCACATCCTTAGGGTCCTCGTAGTCCTCACTGGGCTTTGAGGCATAGCTGAGGAAGCATTAAAAATGTTACACACATAAACACAGAGACTAAGAGACACACACACACAGGCATTCACTCACAGTTCTGCCCACTCTTTTTTCCTCTTCTCTATCATGGCTCGAGATTTCTCTGCCTTCTCCGCAGCTTTGCGGAGTTTCTCTGCCTCTCTGCTGCCCAGTTTACGAGACCCTGACTGCATCCTTCCTGACTGCAACATCGAATCTGTTACCAGCTCATCCTGCACTGCTTAGAAAGAGAGAAGTAGAACGATGACTGCACACATACACTCCTATAAGTCTAAATGTCAAGTTAACACACTCATCCTTTCTCACGTGAAATGTTGCTGGCTTCTTTGCCGGGCTGTGCTTTGTTCCGCCAATGCTCTTGTTCCACGTTTGCGCTCTGAGAGGCCACTGTGCCGTGCTGGTGCAGATGCATTTGTATGGCAGGCAGAGCCAAGAGTCTGTAGTTGGAGATCTTATGTCCACTCTTAAACGCATACACCGTGACCGTGTCCTGCACCACTGACTCCCAGAACCTACAGAGACAACAACAACATGAAAGAAAAAACAAAAGCCGTTTATGAGAATAAATAGCATTTACAAATGAAGACGTCTAGCTTCTCAGGTTTATATTTTTGTGATTCATTTTAATAACCCTATATTGTATTTCAACAGCTGTCTCATTTGTGTCTATTTTTTATTTTCCCTTTAAAAGCTTTATTGGAAACATCTAAGACTAAAGGGAGACCTCATTAAAATTATTTTTTAAATTCCGTCATCATACTCACACTCATATCGTTGACTTTCCTTCTTCTGTAGAACACAAAATAAGATTTTTAAGACTGTTTCAACTGTTTTTGTCCATTCAGTGAAAGTCATAAGAGTACAATGTTGTTTTGGACTCCACTGACTGTCATTGTATGGCCAGAAACATTAAAAATATCTTATTTTGTGTTGCACAGAAGAAAGACAGTCATACAGATTTGGAACAACATGAGGGTGAGTAAATGATAACATGATAACAAACGATGTGTTAAAGGTAACATATTTGGAGATTTAGAGAAATTTGAAGAGAAAAAAAACATGTAACAGTAAAGTAATAGAGAAAAAGTGAGTATGCATGGATGTATAGTACATGGTCTGTAGTTTTTTTAGGCCAATCCGGTGTTTCTCCTCCTCCCAGGCCAGTTCTTTCCTGACCTCCATCACTCTCTCTTCAGTCTGTCTTTCAGTCTCCTCATGGAAGCGCGTGTCCAGTTCAAACTCCTACAAATACCCATAAAATATTATGTTAGATTATTGTGTCAATGTAATCATTACACTGCAATAGGTGAGTGAGCGGGGAGGAGTGTGAGAGCTGTGCACCGAGCGATGGAGGCGAATGTGTTCAGGAAGGCTTTGGTTCTGCTCCAGTAAAGCTTGAAATCGACTCTGCAGTTCAGCCAGCTTCTTACGCCGCTCCTGTTTCCTCTCTTCAGCTTCCTTATGCATGCGGTCCAGCTCCAGCTTCTGTTTAGCTGTTTCTATGCTGCACACACACACTTATGCTAACTAAACAAACACCATGCATAATACAAATTATGTCATTATGTACTTATTATTTACTGGTGTTTTTAAAGCCCGAAGTTGTGATGGCTAAAGAATTTTTTTTTTTGTTTTTTTTTTTGATTAAAACAAAATGCTTTCTTTTGTCTTGTTTCTCAAGATTTTAAAATCCAAATAAATTTAGAGTCAAATAAATATAATACTATAGAATAATAAATAAATAAATAACAGGAAAGCTTTACCTTTTATTTGGATTTATAAAAATCAAGGACAGTGACAATGAAGTCTTATTGCAACATTTTCCTTACGCGTGATCACAAGAAAACAAGACAATTAATTTTGTTTAATAAATTAATACTTTCATTTAGCAAGGATGCATTGAAGTGATCAAACGTAACAGTAAAGACTTTCTTGAGCATATCAGAATAATTTCTAAAGGATCGTGTAACAATGAAGACTTGAAGAATTGGCTGCTAAAAATTCAGCTTTTCATCACATCATCACAGGAATAAATTACATTTCAAAATATATTCAAATAAAAAACAGCTATTTTAAGTCGTAATAACATTTTACAATATTACTGTTTTACTGTATTTTTGATCAAATAAATGCCGCTTTGGTGAACATAAGAGAGTTGAATGGTAATTTATTTAGTTTTGTGTGAAACATTTTACAGATTATTTACAATTGACAGTACCTCTGTGGCCCACTGGGGGCTATGGCACACAGAAAAGCACAGAGATAAGCACTGCTCTTGTGTCTTTGTAAGTAGCAAAAACACAAGCCTTGACCCTATTGCTTGCTTTATTTACATATAATATCTACATTATACACAATATACACATTGTCACCTGTAAGCAGATGGATCCTCTATGTCCTGTGCTGCTTTCTCCAACTCCAGCCCAACCTGTTTTCATGACAAAATAAGGTGGTAAAGTTGAAACACATAAGTACACACTAACCCACCCACAAACATACATATACACTAACCCGTGGAGAGGGCACATTGGCATGTTTGAGCTGCATGGCTTTCTGGAGCTTCTCCTCTGACAAACAGCTGAAGGAAAAGATGTTGCCATCCTCTCCTGCGGTCAGGACAAACATGTCATCAAAGCTGAAGCGGAGGTGGCACACATGGCCGTACTGGTTGTCATGGACGCTGAGGGCCCAGTAAGCCTGCATGGAGCTGAGCTGATGGTCAGAGGCCTGTACAGGGTATGCCCGAATACTGCCATTCTCCATGCCACATAACAATAACTGCCTGCTGGAACTAAGACAGGAAGAGTGAGAAGTAAGGTGCGGAAAAATATCATCCTTCTGATTAATTGCTGAATAAAATTAAAAAAAGAAATAGGATCCAATAAGGAAACTAATAATGATTTCTCAGTTCCTGGGCTATTAGAGAAACACATGCACACATAGACACACTAAGTGTAGAGAGAGAAAAACCTTACTTGAAAGTGATGGTGAGAATGGGGTTATGGTCTGTGTCATGCACAGGTAAGAAGAAGAAGGGCTCATCTTTTCTCCCTAATGGATCTTCATTCTGCTCAGAGAATTTACAGTGGTACAGATACCCTGAGTCATAGCCACCCTGAAAGAAAGTGAGAGAAAGAGAGAGAGGGGCATTTAAGTGACACACACAACACATTTATTAGTAACATTGATGTTAAAAATTCTAAGAAGTATCTTATGCTCACGAAGGCTGCATTCAGTAAAAAAAATAAAAATAATAATAATAATATTGTCACAATCACCAGTTGGAGTGCCAGTGATAGCCACCAGAGGGCACTCCACCCCTAACAATTGCCACTCAGTCATGGACTTCATTCCCCATAATTCTTCGCCTGGACTCATCATCAATGGTTGCATTTCGAATTACCCACTGTTTTTTGACAAACAATAATGTTTTTTTGTTTTTTGTGGTAATTTAATTGCCGTCCGAATCCACATCTCAAGAGATCCCTTCAAAATTCATTTAAATCCTTTTTGATCACTGCCGAGCACCGTACGTAAGATAACTGTTGCGCTTCACCATAATTTGCATATATTTTAAAGATGTACACTTTTATTACTGAAATGTTAGAAAATATTGACATGGATATTTCATCACCGCTCCACCTCATCAAAAAGAAGAAAGAGAAAAAAACATTTTAAATAAGCTGTTCTTGGGGCAGCAATATACACAATTTTAAAATATGTAGGCTATTATGGACAACATTAAAAATACAAACCAAGCAGCTTTATTTTTACCTCAAATAAGAGGCTGCATTAACTTGTTTCTGCCAATTTCCATATTTTTTAAATTACATCCTTTTGAGATAAAATGCAAGACAGAAAACCAGTTCAAATATAGCATACGTGCGTCTAGCTTCCTATTATTAAAAATAATAGGAAATGTTTTTCCTATTATTAAATTAAATACGGACATTTACAGCAGACAATCATGTGACTGCACTGTAAAAAAAAAAAAGTTGAGAAAACTTTTGGCACCCAGCTGCAGGACATTTTTGAGTTTTCTCAACTTAGGGTCATTAGTTGTACAATCTTTTTCATGTTAAAAAGTTGAATAAACTTTAAAAACAGAATTTGTAAAACAAAATGTAAGTTGGATTTTTTACAGTGTGATTGTTGCCTTGGCTTGCTTAGTTGGGGACATTTAAATATTCAACAATATTATTGATCTGCCTTACTTAAGGTGGATGATGACGCAATTTTCTTCTAGAAACAAACTTTATTGTATTATTTTCATGTTATCACTGTGAAGCTGCTTTGATACAATCTCTATTGTAAAAAGCACTATGTAAATAAAGGTGACTTGACTTGACTTCACTTGACTTCACTGACCATGTGAGCAGCGCGTTCGTGGGATTACAAAACTCGCTCCTCCACCGTCAATAAATCACCATGTGTACCAAATGCAAATCAATTTTTTTTTACAGACGTTCACATAAGAAACAATTGCCGTCCGAATAGGGCTAATTCACTGCGAGGTTTTTGGATTACCCTTTTGCCTGTGTTTGCTTGTTTGGATTGCCTGTCTTTAGATTAGTTTGGATTGTCCCTCTAATAAAAGCTGATTTTGGATCTCCAACCTTTCGTGTCTTGGAGCAGTTTGTACAAATATTGTGAAATATTACAACAATTTAAAACAACTGTTTAGAATATATTTTAAAAAGCAAACCTTTCAGTATGATCATTCAGAAATCATATTTGCTGATTTATAATCTCAAATCATGATATGCTGATTTGCTCAATAAACATTTCTTATTACTATCATTGTGCTCCTTAATAATTTTGTGGAAACAATTATATATTTTACAGGATTCTTTGATGAATAGAAAGTTTAAAATAACTGTTCAGCGTTAATTTGAAATAGAAATATTTTGTATCAGTAAATATGTATTTACTGTCACTTTTTGATCAATTTAATGCATCCTTACTGAATAACAGTATTATTTTCTTTTAATTTTTTTTTACTAACCTCAAACTTTTGAACTTTGATGTATGTCTGCGAGTGTATTGTATTTACCATAGAAAGCCAGAATGCCCCTGGTGTTGAGTAAAAGCCACAGTGTAGAGGACTGGGTGGAGATGGAATGTAAAGAGGAGGCAGTTCCACTTCTTCCTCATCATCTTCTTCCTCTTTCTCCTGTAGTTCCTCCTCTGTGGCATCTGGCTTCTGCTCCAACAGTTTCTTCAAGCGTTCCTCCCTCTCTTTCTTTTTCTTCTCTTTTCTGGCCTGCCTGAGTGCTACCTCTGCATCTCTCTGCAAACACACATTATTTATTTATAAGCACACATTTATTATTTAAAATAATATATTTTAAAAGTAAATAAAATATGAATGAAAGCTGAATTAAAAACAACAACAATACAAACTTAAAAAGGAATAGAGAGAGAGCAGCAAAGAGAGAGTCAGTGGATAACCTTAATTCGGGACTTGATGCTTCTGAAGCAGAAATGCATTGTGGGAAGTCCTGAAAGCTGGAAAGTGTTTCCACCGGTCTGTGCTCCAGGATCAGGACATTGAACTTCCACCACGTGACCATTTTGACACAAGATCAGCAGAGTGTTTTTTTCCTTTAAACACATACACAAAGCTTCAGTGCGCTATGATAAATCATATGATACAATCCCAACAAGAGCCTCAGTGAGTTGCACAGCTAACAATCATCATCACTCACATGTGCCTGAGGTGACCACTCCAGGCCTTGCACAGGCCCTGGGACAGTAACAAACCCAATTGGCTCATATCTTTCTCCCACCGCAAAGAAGAAAACAGTGCTGTCTGCGCTCTAAAGACAGAGAGAGCAAAAGAATATAATATTAACGCAGCAGAATATTGTGACACAAATCATGCTCACTCACTCAACCCTTACCCCAGTAGCCATGATCTTTCTACTTCTCTCATAAGCGATGGCAGTGACAGGTGCATTGTGGGGCTTGAGAGCTTGTCTAAGGCGGAGTTCGGCATCTCCAGAGCGTGTGCGCCCTGCAACCGTGTGTAGACTCTGAGGGTTATACAGCTCCAAGAGACGTACCACACCATCATCAAAACCGACAACCAACAGACCACCAGAACTGTTCAGCTGCGGAGACAGACACACACTCCATCAATATCCAATAAGCACACATCCTGGTACTATATATACTTATCGGTACTATATATACTTACTTATCGGTCATTATTAGAGATATTTAAATGTATCTGTATTGTTCGATATTGGATATTTATTTGTTTTACAATAAAGTTACCTTGTCATCACTTAAAGATCATCTTTAAAAACACTTTTTTTTTTAAAAATGTAATTTATAAATGTAATCTTTATCCATTCTCAAAATAAATATAAATTTTTTAATACTATACATCATAATGTTGTGTTTCCTAAATTCACTTGTAGAATTTCAGTTATATATTAGTAGTATTTATATACTATTAATAGTATTTATTAATCATTTGAATTTTATTTTATTTTTTTATTTCCAGTTTTCATTTTAGTTTAAGTCTTGGTCATTTTGATAAGTGCATTTGTCATTATTATTATTATTTTTTTATATTTCTATATATCTTTAATTTATTCATATTTTAGTATTTGTTTTAGTTATTTTAGCACTTCAACTTAAACCTATTTATTTTAGTTAGTTCTATTTCAAGTTTTAGGTTTAAGTTTTATTTTATTTCAGCTTCATTTCAATTACTAAAACTTATTTTCGATAGTTTTAGTGTTCAATAACAACACTTATTTAGATAAATTTAAAAATAAAAATAAAAATAAAGAGTTTCAATATCAATATTGAGTTTCAATGTAGCCTCTGGCTTGTTTATTAGGAAACACTAAACTTCAGTTAAAATTCAACAATATTATAGATCTGACCGCACTGACACTAATGGATGAGAACTGAACTGAGCTGGATGACGACATCACTGTTTTTCTGCAGAACTGTTTTGTAGATTAAATTAACTAATTTAATAATTGTTTTTCTTTACAATGGAAATTAATCAACACTGAACTGACTACTTTAGCTGAACAATGACACTATTTTCTTTTAGAGCTGTTGTACAGCCAAAATGAACTCTTTGCATCATTAAATCATTTTCCTGTTATCACTGTTAAACTGCTTTGAAACAATCTGTATTGCACTATTTAAATAAAGGTATAAAAAGGTATATAAAAAAGCACTATATAAATAAAGGTGACTTGACTTTACTTGACTGTTTATTGGTTATTGGCCATCACATTAAAATAATTATCAGCTTATATTATCTTCCAGAATTGTAATATTGGACATCCCTATGCACTCACTCCTATGATGCATATAGAGAGTCTCCAAGCATGTTTCTAAGAGGTTCAATTACATTACCGTGTCTGAGGCCCAGGTGAGCGTTGTCCCTCCTTGTTTGAAGCGAGTTATCGTGAGCTCCTTCTTTGAAAGAAAGTCAAACACCCTGACAGAGGCTGGGTAGGATAAAACAGTATTTGTTATTATTTACAGAAGCACATTATACAGGTATGTGGGTGTATGTTTGGTCAATGCAAAAAAAAATCTTACAGTCCAAGGCTGTAGTAGCCATGAGGTGGCTACTTTCAGAAACATCCATGCCTTGAATGGCACCAGCATGAAATGAAAAAAGACACTTTGGATCTTGGGTCTGCAAAACAAAAGTCCAGAAAAAATGCTTATAGGATCCACCATAAAAAATAAAAAAAATATTAATCTTTTTAACCTGTTTAACTTGACTCACAATGTTGGAAAATGAGAGATCCAGTTTCCAAATACTGCCTTTAGAATCCTGTTAAAAATCAAACACACACACACACACACACACAGACACAAATATTCAGACTAGGTCCTGGATGGTTAAAAAAAACTAATTGTAATTGTAAAAATAAAAATAAAATAAAAAAACACACACATACATACATACATACATACATACATAAAGCAAGTTCCACATCTAAAAAAAAAAGATTTCATACCTGAGCAAACCAGTTGGAGGTTTCTGGGATGGAGCTCTTGACCATAGAGTACAAACTGACATTACGGCCTACTGCTATCTCATTCATGGGCTCAGTCTCAAACAGGCCACTGTCATCAACTGCATCTGCCGTGTCTATGGTCTCCAAATTCCAGCTCTGAGCAAAAAGATAGTGATATTGCTTTAAAAGCTTTCAAAAAAAAAAAAAAAACTGAAATTTATTTGTTTCAAATAGGTTTACACTTTTTAGCAACAGCAAAAACCAATGAAGTAATCTCACTCATAATCTCACTAAGTAACCTGTACTTACTCTGACGACACCATCAGATCCTATAGTCATTAGTTCTCCCTCATCCAGATTAAACTGGTAAATGGTTCCGATATGACACGTGCGTCTACCTTTACGGCATATTTCCACCTTTATCAGACCCCCCTCCCAAAGGAGCATATTTCCCCACTCTGATCCTGACACAACCTGAGAGAGAGAGAGAGAGAGAGAGAGAGAGAAAGAGTCAATTTCTTCAAGAACATATTTCATTTAAAAAGTCTGTGGGTTTGTGTGTGTGAATATGCAAAATGTAAGAAGGTGCGGAAAAAAACCTTTCCATCAGGAAGCTCCACATATCCTTCTATATCTGTTACAGTTGTTTTTCCAAAACTTCCAAGCAACCCTTGCAACTTTAAACCGGTGAAGGTATTGGCCATTTTCCAGAATCTAAAAAAAAAATTAACCCAAACTCTCTCAGCACATATATAGACTGTTCATGATGTTCATGCTTTTGCTCACAAATGCTGCATTTATTTGATCAGAACTAAAGTAAAAACAGTAATATTGTGAAATACTATTATATTTTACAATAACTGATTTCTTTTTTTTATCCTGTAATAGCAAATCATTACTCCAGTCTTCAGTGTCACATGACCCTTAAGAAATCATTCTAATATGCTGATTTGCTGCTCAAGAAACATTTCTTTTTATTCTCACTGTTGAAAGCAGCTGCTTACTATTATTGTGGAAACCATGATTCATTTTAGATTTTTTTAATGAATAGAAAGTTCAAAAGAACAGTTTATTTGAAATAGAATTTCTGTGACAATGATCCTGAAAATGTACTGACCCCAAACCTTTGAACGGTATTGTATAAATGTTCTTTCTTAACATACAAAAAGCATCTTTGAAATATCTTTAAAAAAAAAAATTTTAAATGCAAATTCATAAGTGGATAAATTATAGTAATACAGACCTAATGTGCCCAGAGCCAGAAGTAGTGAGCTGTCCGACACAGTCGGGTGAAAAGGTGGCCCTGTAGACATCCTGAGCAAAAGCTTTATTGCACAGCGTCACTTGTTCTTGCCTCCAGTCCCACAGTGTAAGCATGTAGTCTGGAGCACCACCCACACTGGCCAGTAAAGAGCCATCACGATTAAAATCCACATAGCTATATGTGCTGCCTGTGCCACCTTCACATTAAACACAACAAACTAAAATTATGTATGCTTCTGTCTCAGATCACATCTTGTTCAAATTTAAGTTATACTTTTGTAAGACATTTGATCTGCCACTGATGTCCTACCTCTGAGGATCCTGTAAGGCCGCAGGGATGGGTACTCATATATGATGATATTAGGCTGACGGCCTTTCTCTGCCACTGCGAAATATTGCTTACTTGGATGAGTCTTTGAAAAGACAAAAGGAAATATTAGGTCTTCAGGTCCACAAAAATCTGTAGGCTATATAACCCCATAATTGTGCATAATAATCTATGTGCATACTATAGAGTGTAAAATGAAAATGATGAATAAATGTTAATCTGTCTGAGCCTGTTAAAAGGCTTTTCTCATGTTGCTCATACACTCATATGTCAAGGTCATTCGTTGTTGTTGTTTGTATTTAGTGGTTCAAGCGCGTAGTTGGTGCATTTGGTGGCGCTATGACATGGAAAAAACATAAAAAAGGCTATAACTACGCAACCTTAAGTCTGACTGTCTTGAAAATTGTCATGCTGTATCTTTGTCCAAGGTGCCAAGACTGCCTTTGAGGATATAAACTTTAACTTTTGTAAGGGCTCTAGGCCCAACATCAGGACATACACCACACACAAAAAAAAATTACATAAACATACACAATACACCCTTTTTCACAGAAGTACGTTCACAGAAGTAGAAGTTCGTACGATATTTGCATATATCTCGCGTACATAGAAAAATGCTATCAGACAAGGTTAATGGAGGCTGATCGGAACGAAACTCGCTGGGCCTGTTTGACTCACGGCCCTACAGGCCTGTAAGAAATTAGAAAGAAATCGGCCACTGTGAGGGGCGGCTTTGCGCTTTTCACGTGCGTAAAGGTATACCACAGGATTTTTCGCACACGCCCACGACATTCATACCGCATGTTAGAACTCCTCATTCTGAGCAATTTTTCTGCTAGGACCACCGCTGTCAATAGAATCGTATTGTTAAATATTAAACTTTCGTGAAAGTCCAAGGTTTTTGGCTAAACCTCGATAAAACCACTGCGGCACATAAATCAGGATTCTCTCAGTCAAACATTTTTGAACTTTGGCCTTTGGATAGCTATAGCTGGGTCCTTTAGAAAACAGGTGTGGCAGAACTTTTCATCATTAGGTGAGCACATGTGGCACAAGATTCTAAAGAAGCATGCAAACGTTTATAGAGATCGGCCCATAGGTGGGGCCATAACTGTTGAGAAGCTTTAAAAACCATATCTTTTCCATCTATGATTGAGATGGTCACAGGCTTCCTAACTGAAACATGATACCCTTTTACGCATATGATTAAAGGCCTTTTGAACCCCGGCAATTGGCAATTGAACCCCGATAATTGCTGCTTGCAGCTATATTTTTTACTTGCCCTTGCATTTCTATTCACATAGTCACTGAAATAACAGTATTAATGTACCATGATGGCACCAATGCCGCCCCCACTGCTAGAGCGGATATAACACTGCTCTTTGGTGTGCACATCCAATAGGATGAGCAGATTTCCAGCAATAAAGGCCAACGTATGCTCATCCAATAGCTGTAGGTTTCCTCTCCGCCCACAGTCATAGCCAAACGAATGTCTGGGGTCAGTTTAAGGAGCAAATTAAATGAACAGATAGTCTTCCCAAGACAACAAACTTATTATATATATATATAATAATCAAGATTTTTTATGTTTTAAAGAAGTCTCTTACACTCACCAAGGCTGTATTTATTTGATCAATTATTCCTGTGATGGCAAAGCTGAAATTTTAGCAGCCATTACTTACATAGTATTTAGTGTCACACGATCCTTCCAAAATTATTATCAATTATTATTTGTGCTCAACTATTATTAATGGTTCTTATAATTATTAACATTAAAAGTTTTTGCTGTGATGGCAAAGCTGAAATTTTAGCAGCCATTACTTACATAGTATTTAGTGTCACACGGTCCTTCCAAAATTATTATCAATTATTATTTGTGCTCAATTATTATTAATGGTTCTTATAATTATTAACATTAAAAGTTTTTGCTGCATAATATTTTTTTAGAAACTGAATGAATAGAATTTTCAATGAATAGAAAGTTCAATGAATAGCATTTATTTTAAATTAAATCTTTTGGAACACCTTATCTAGTCACATTTAATCAATTGAATTTGTCCTTGAGTAATGATGCTGAAAATTCAGATTTGCCATGACAGGAATAAATTATTTTACAAACACATTAAAATAAATTTTGTTTTAAAGGGTACATTATCATGCTTTTAAATCGTTCCTTTTTACATATAAATCATACATTTGTGGTCTATATAAAGCGGAACTGCAATGCTTGGGTCTGAATTCCTCATTATTATAGCTCCACAGGCCCCTTTTCTGATGTGCGTATGATAATAAAAAATTATAAAAAATGCAGCCTTTGTGAGCAGAAACGTTTTTCAAAAACATTTAAAAAAAATCTTAATTATTTCAAACTTTTGACTGGCAGCATAAATAGTAATATAGTATATGTTTTATTTAGTGTTAATGGCTGTGGATACGAGAGGTGCAGCAGGTTCTGTGGGATGTTGGAGTCTGTGGTGATGAAGGGTCTGGAGCACAGTTCCTCGTAGATGTAATACATATCATGTGGGATTAACTTATTGTGCTCTTCCTCGTTGTTTCCATCACAATCTTCAACCACCAAAACATCTGCCTGCTCTGAAATTAAAATGCCATTAAAACAGATCAAATTTACACAATAACTTACATTTAAATTATATATTGTGTTTTTGTCACACTAATGAGAATATATGCATGATGAATGTTCTAATATGTCTGAATGAAATTTTGCTAAACAATTGTAATATTTATTTACATAACAATAATTGTTTGGTACTGTGTTAGGCAAACGGATGTCAAGTTTGTTTACTGGTGATGACCTAGAGTTAAAGAGTTGTTTTTTCATCAAAATTACACAAGAATTGTGTTTAAACGACAAACGAACAATGAGCGTTTCTCAGACACATGGTTTTGTGTCAAAATTAAGCATTAAAAGTGTTATTTCACCTTGTAAAGTAACTTCATCACGTAGCGTCTCTGAAGCGTCCATCTTCGTCTGACGGCGTTGCTTAGCAACCGTACACTCCGAGCAATGTTCACTGGGAATTGTAGTCCATTGTTATTGCAACGAGGCCAAGTAATTCTGCAGAGATGCCACTAGATGACAGTACAGAGTACACTACAGCCCAGTGGTCAGCAGCTCTACTAGACTACAGCAGACAGAAGGATCATGTCTGTTGATGCAAGATTGATTGAAAGATTGAAATGAACGCATAAACAATGTCTGAAATACAATTACATTAATTTTACAGAAAGCCAAAAAAGCTCGCATAGTATAGCCTACTCTTTTCAAATGTGAGCAAACTCACCTGCTCATAGTCATACAAAAACTGTTCATCACTAAGCAGTGACTTACAAGCCTGAACACACATAAACATACTGTCCCCATTTTAACAGCCATAAACAATCCACCCACGCACATCTCTCACACACTTGTAGGACAACACCTGAACCGGCCTTCATATGCACACACACAATTGCTTCTTTTTTTTAATCCCTCTTGTTGCTGCTAAAGTAGAATGGAGGGAAGTCACCATCACATGACAGGCCCCTTGTATGTGAGTGCATGTATATGTTTTTATCACGTACAGTTGTGATCAGAATGAATAGCACCCCTGGTCAATATGATCAAAAATGGCTGTAAAAAAAATAAATCTGCATTGTTTATCCTTTTGATCTTTAATTTAAAAAAAAAAATCACAAAAAAATAACCTAAGTAAAATAATAGAAAGTGGGGGGTAAATCACATTATGAAATAAATGCTTTTCTCCAAAACACGCTGGCCATAATTATTTGGCACCCTTTAGGTCATCATCAGTAGACTACATTATACTAGGCTACAGAGGGGTAGTTTCATCTTAAAGTCACTATGAAATAAAGTTCCACCCTACATTTTTTCTTGTTTGAGAAGCTGTTTCACTCAAGTATGCTACATAGACTTTATGCGCCAGAGAAACGAGGGCACCGCCATCTTTAGAATATTGTGTTTTTTAACTTCCGTTTTTATGTCGCTCTGTATATTTCTATGGCAATGCTGTCCAGGAGTAATTCGCTCTTGAAGTGGATTAACTTAATGTAAAGTTAACGAAAGTTATCATGAGGATTGTAATGTTTAAAGCAGATGTCTTAACAAATGTCAGTAGTCCGGGAAGATCCGGGAAGAAGACCGGAAAACAAAAGGAATGGAGCGCAGCGCTGAAAAGGGGCGGGACTACATTCAATATATTACAAATATTGTTTTAACTCAATGAAGAACAAAGAATGCGATTTGCTATTTGAAAAATTGTAAAAAATAAATAAAAATGAAAATAAAAAAGAATAATAATTACCATTAGGCTATTATTATTATTATTATTTTACCATAAACTAGCCTACGTTGCGTCCGTTGTTTCCACCATGTTTGACACGCATCAACTTAGAATATCGGGGCTCGATGGAAATCCGACGATCCGTTTTGTTTTGCGACGAGATTTTTCTTTCGGTTCAAATACTATCATGGTAGAGCAACAGTTTGAAGCTATATTTCTTGGACCAAATAATAACAGAATTTTTTTTTGGGGGGGGTGAAGTTTCTTTTTACCGGATAGCTACCGAATGTTTGTATGGTGTTGTTGGTGGCATCACGTGTGTGGGTTTACTCATACATTCTTTTATGCAAAGTCAAGAGGACACTATCTCCCCTCCCTCACCTCCTGCATGACCTCACTCAGTCAGTGTTTTCGGCAGGTGAGTCACCTGTCAGGTTTGTGCATGTAGCCTATCTAACAATACACATGGAAACATTTCCGCCATGTAAGAAAATACAAAATCATGTTATAATATAAACTTGTCATAATTTTGCCTGAACAATCTCATGATTATGATTTAGTATGTCATAATTATCACTTAGTAGCCTACATCATAATATTTTTTAACTTTTTGTCATAATTATGACATAAAATCAATTATGACAAAATTCAATCTTGTTACAATGATTTTTATCTCATAATTTAAACTTAGATGTCATAATTTTGGCATGTGTCATAATTGTGACTTTTTGTCATAAATAGGATTCACCAAAGCATGATTTTTTTCTTGTAATATTATGTCTTCGTCTAATTTGCTGGGATCCCAAACAGCATTCATGAGGTTGCCAAAAGAAAAATTAATTTCAATAGGAAAAGCAGTCTGAAGACATCTATACTCAAGTGAAAATCCAAGTTACCCACTGAGTGATTTAAAATACTAGTTTTATAGCAGAGTTTGAGATATCTTTCAGGAAATGAAAATGTTTTGAAAGGAAATGTTTTGCAGACAGAACTAAGCTCTCGTTTAACAGTCCAGTCCAAATCATCTATAGCACATCTCTGTGAATAAATATGCAAATGATGTTATTGTGCGGCGAGTTTAATTTCCTCTTTGTCAAAAGTAATCGTTCTTACAGCTCCGCCCCCTGCTGTGAAACTTAATTAGTATTTGTACTGCCTGTGCCCACACTGTCACTCAAATTGTGAATTATGAAAAAGACTTGAAGTAGAATGTGAATGTATATGTGTGTGTGTGCTGGGAAAGAGAGGCTAGCCTGTGAAAAATTCATTCCCTTGTCTGCTCTCTCTAACTATGCACAGCAGGAATCGTGCTTTGATATGTCTCTTATTTGAAAAAAAAAAAAACTAACAATTGTACGTGCAAAACATGCAATTGTCACAATGCGACAATCCATTGACAGTTCACACTTGGACTATTTTAAGCCTTAATACAGCACTCCCTATACTGTGCTGTCTGTCTGTCAGTGTACAAACGTCATGAAGCATCTGTGTATGTGCTCATATGAAGGTTTGGGCATAGATGAGGGCAAAGCAAGAGTCTTACTATATATGTGCGTGATTTGTGAGTTAGTCTGGTTAGCGCAGGGCATTGATGATGTGCTCTGCGGGGGGTAAGCCGCCTCATAAATCTCTGGATTTTTGCTCTTTCATGGAGGGTCTGCAACAGGAATGATAATGAAACATAAGAGACGGTGTCCCTGTCTATCATACGCACACATGCGCACACACATACTCAAATATCTAGTTTAGACATCTCTCAAACAGCCGAGTAGAAATTGTGTTGTGGATGTGCAGGCCAAGGTTGCAAATGCAAAAAGTTGCTTTGTGCAAATTTGGCAGTATGCAATAAGCATTTCAATTGAGATATCATGTTGTCTTTATGGCTTATCATATTCTGTTTGGGGTCTCGCTCTTGAATTTGGTTGTCATTTTACTGATTTGCTTCTGTAGAACACAAAATAAGATATTTTGAAGAATATTTCAATTGTTTTTGATGGCTAGAACATTGGACCCTATTTATATTACTTTTATGGACAAAATATCTTCATTTGTGTTCCACAAAATAAAGAAATGCTTAGGCTATATGTTTGGAACTTCATGAGGGTGATTAATGATAACATAATTTTCAAACATCCCTAATTGGTTTTGAACATAAACTGACTATAAGCAAAATTTCAATATTTATTTGCTTTTGTAATTCAGCGCTCTCCATGGTACATGTGTTTGGGATCTCAGACCCCATATTTTTGCTGGGGTCAAAACAGAAACAACGTAACTGATTACCATTCTAATTTCTAACAAGTGTATGCTTGCTTTTGCTTCAAACAGATGGTTAAAGCTTCAAATAACATCTGTCTGATGGCTTTAGAGGTTAGAGGAAAAATAAGTTTAAAAAAAATGTAATTGCTATTGCATTATTACCATAAAATAATAAATTATTGACGATTTGAATTTAAACTTGAAATGCCTTACAAGTAAACATCTGTCTGTTGAGCTTAATTAATACAATGTGTTTGGTTTATTTCAAATGAATATTTCCATGGCAGCATGTGTTAGATTAGATTCTTTGTATGTTAGTTCGTTGTCACATTAACATTAAAAATAAGTCTCCATACAAGTGATTACTTGTAGTTCAATAGCCTGAGTGATCACTACACAGTTATCTGACCTCATATAGATATCTTAAAACACAATCCATATGTAAAACAGTAGGTCTTGAACCAGTAGAATAAGCTTTGAAGCTGTTTGAAATCATACGGAAGAGGTCACCAATGAGCCTGTGGAAGTATGTGCATTTAATGGCTTAGTAAGCCGTACCTATATTTACTTTGTACCTCATTTCAAGCTGTATTGCTCATTTAGGCAGTTTTGCAAATGACCAACAAATGAGATGTTTCTGGTCATGCTATTTTTGGAAAACAGCCTGTTATGTAAAAACATATGGCAAAACAGCAAGCCACGGAACTGTGTGCTGCAGTCCCTGTGCCTCCTATTGCATCCATTAGTAAATACAGTATGTATCTGTATTCTAGGCTAATAAATCCATAAATAAGAATCTATTTCCAAATATACATTTAAAAAAAACATGACATGAAACTAGCCAGTCAGCTTTATGGGAAAAAATAAATAAATAAAAACAAAAATAACATGAATCCATGGGGGGGTTGAGACAGGTGTTGCTCTGCACTCACATTTTAAAATGTAAACTCTCTCAAATATGAAACTGAAGAATTGTATATTACTGTTGTATTTTGTAAGTTGAATTATATATTGTATGTTTAATTGTTTGATTGTTTTATTTTATGAATATATCCTTTGATTCTAATATGAATTACAAAATGTAATAATCTTTAAACAATTTTGCTTTAAGATTTTTGGTGACATTGCAATGAATATCGTTACAGGCTACGATGAAGGACAAAACATAGATAAATACAAAGCAAACAAGAAAGACAAAAATAGAGACTCAATGACAAAAAAAAAAATGACAAAAAAAAGGAAGCTGGAGGTGGACAAAGGCAGGAGCGTCCGGCTGCAGAGAGAAAGAAAACAAGAAAGACTCTTTTGTGAGGAGAGGGTGCGGAGCTTCGCAGAGGTGAGTCAAAGTGACAGCCGAATGAGAGAGTGTCCGTCTGGGTCTGTGTGTGTGCGGGGTAAACCCTTTAGTCCTGCGACCCCGCTCTGCACAGGGACCACAGCATTTCCCTAATCCACCCGCACTAAAGCGACCGACCAGCCACTCGCAAGCCCCATAATGCAAGGCAGCCTTTAGGCACAGGGTCATTAACATGATATTAGGTTCCAGACAGGCTAGAGAGTGTGTGTTTGTGTGTTTGTGTTCATGTTGGTTTAGCCAGTGTGTAAGCTGCACTGGTCCTTTCATTGCCCTCTCAGTCTGAAGAGACCGAATGTGACAGTCTGACTGCATGTAGCGGGGAGATACGTTGCTATATTGACGTGTAAAAGTAATACCGAGCATACATATATCAATAAATGTGTTTCTAGCCCTAACAACACACGTTAACTGTTACAATGACTTGCAAATATCAATTAAACAAACAGAAAAAGCATAAACTATGTTTAGGTTGATAAAAGTCACATTGATTTTTTGAAACATTACAACATTAATAACTGTTTGTCACCTCAAAACTGTTTCATGTATAATATGCATTAATGCAGGTGTTTGTGTTCACATGCCTTTGGGTCATTTAATTCAATTATAAAATAATTTGATGTAAAATACAGTGAGTGAAATATTATGCGTCTTTATCTTAGGATTGGTCAAGTGGATTCTCCAATTTCTTTATGATTCTCTAAGTCCTAAATATTTCTAAGGTATTCTGATATTAATTCTCTCTTTACACAATATATCATTCTCTGTTTCTGTCTTTCCCAGCTCCAGGCCCATGCTGTGCACAGTTGGGGGGCCTGAAGCTCCAGCAGCCACTTCTTTAGGGAAAGAAAAGCGAAATCTTCAGTGTTCCAGCCTCACTTTCTTCTTACAAAGCCACAGAGGACTGAACACGGACTTGGTCTCCATATTAATTTACCTTCATTTTCTTTTTATACCATTTTATGTCTTTCTGGACCCAGACTTCGACCCTGGATCAGGAGATTCCAGTTTATCGAGTTAATCGACCTCAAAAATTCCAGCCATTTGACAACTAGCTGGGAATAATATATAGTTCTGAGCAGAAGGAAAAGATCTGAGGTATGTAAAAGTTAGGGTTATATTTGGTCGTGCAGTTCTGTGTAATGGAACGCTATTCTAGCAAGACACTGAGTTGCTAATGCATGAATATTCCCATTCACACTCACTATAAGCATAATAATGGCTTGAAAAACAGGTTATGATTTAATGGGGGGTTTGAGGAGATGTGTCATAATTCGATCGATACGGTACCTGAGGTAGAATCCTGCAACTTTTAGGAGCTGATCAATATTTGGCTCACCTCTCTGGGTGTGCAGTACAAGAGCAGATTTGTGGTCAAATCATTTAAAGTCAGCATATTCTCATATTTTCAGATTCTGCTCTGTGGTAATATTGGCTAGTTTTCAAATTCTTGCCATAGCGGAGAGTCCGGGATGTTTGGTTTGGTGGGAAGCCAATGCTGAAAATGCCATAATAGTTACTGCGGGCCTAGCAGCAACTAAACGTACAACCTATTCGGAACATGTGAATAATATATATTGAAATAAATCTGTGATTAAAAAACAGCTCTGAAAAACAGCTCACTTTCGTCAGGTGGATGAACTGTATAAAATGGAAACATGAAAAAGAACTGATTGTTACTGCATGTCATCCTCCTGTTTGCAATACACTCAAAGTCTACATGTACAGTAAGTCATTTCAGTATCTTTGTGCTGTTAGATTTACTCGATCGAAGGCTTGAAATGGGCTGTTTTGCTTAGGATGATTACAAGGCTTTAGTAGATGAGGTGAGAAGTGCAAACTGTTATTAGATGAAAGACTATTTATAATCCCTTGTATCCATCCAGAAGGAACGTAAGAACACTGGTATTAGACAGATTCACATGAAACACATGCCTAAAATGGAGCTCAACGGGTAGTAAACTGTAAATTGTCACATATCCCTGTCAGAACAATATGTCTTTATTTTGTGTAATGTAAACAATTTTAACATAACTGATTACCATCTTGATGTAATCTGCTTATTAACTGATCAAATCAAAATGCGTTGTTCTATTTACCCTTTATAGGGTTTTAGAATAATATTTTTTGTTTTCATTTTTAACTGTTTACATGCTAAATAGAAAATTTACAGCAATATATCTTGAAATGTTTTAATTTTACATCCATCACCTGTAATCCCTTATGAGATTACCGTGGTCTGTTATTATAAATGTAATGTAAAAAGCAGTTTGAAAGCACAACAAATTAGAACATTTAGGATAACTCTGCAATATACTGTATATTTAGTGTTTGAATACAAAAAATGTTCATATATATATTTCTGGCTCATTTTATTTGCCTGTTTAAAACTGGGCATTGTTCTATTGCAAAGACCTAGTTGCTATAAAACTATTTATGCGACAAAACCTGAACATTGTTAAGGCATGTACAGAAGTGAGTAATAATATTTAAATAATTTTAGATTTTTAATGGAATAAATTCCTTTATGATCTTTCTCTTTCATATATAGCTTTATCTCACACTTGAAGTCCTCTATATCTGTGTGACAAAGAGCACCTTTCTGGAATAATTTGAATGTTCATGCACACTGACATTTTCTTCACAATTTCTTTAGGGTTTTTTTCCCCCTAATGCAAAACTCAAACACAGAGCATTGGCTGAATTACTACTAATAAAAATAAATTCAGTTACATTGCTGCATATGAAAATAGACATCATTATACTGGGAGTCTACATACTGTGATTTTTTAAAAGATCACAACTTTGATCTCTGCCATTGTCTAATTTTAAAGCACACAGTGTACTTCGCCTACAGCTCTGAATCATGCATTTGTTACTCAAACCAATGTTGTAGCGAATCAGAAACGGTTATTTTGTGTTCATGTGATGTGCTACCCAATCACAGATGAGGAAGGGCGACTGAAACTGTGCTGGCTTGTAAGAGGCGCAATTTGAAATATAACTAGCAGAATAATTAAAACAACTTAGCTTGTTTTGTACCACAGGTTATGCAACCCATTTGAAACATACAATTTAAAAAGAAAAAAAACATAGCTCTAATTTAATAATACAGTCCAAACAGCATATTTATTCTAAAAGTATAGTCCTGCTGTACAGGGGAAACTATCCATCCAAATTGATCCTCAGTGTGCATTGCTATTGTCCTGTACATTTTCTCACAGAATAATATGTTTGTCGATATAAGTCTGCAGCAAAATGGAATTTATGTCTCATTTGATATAAAAAATGAGGCCTCCATCTCAAAGGCTATTGTGTCCAAGGGCATCTTGAAGTGATGGGCTATATGTGAAATTCTTGTGGGGTATAAAAGGTATAGACATAAATTTTCACATATTTTCCACCCCTTTTTTCTTAGCATGTTGACGCTAGATGAAGGTCATCATTCCAGCAGTGGCTAAGAACGCTTGTGTATGTTGAAGATACGTATGTGTATGTTGGGGTTTATAGGCATGTCTTAATGTCACGGCTCTGCTGACAGCATAAGTGTGTGAGTGAGGAGTGTATGTGTTCATGAATATGTGTTTTTAGTTTCACCTTGTACGTTTTTAATCAATACTCACATTAGAGGAGGATAATTTCCAATATAATCTGTTTAGCATTCCATGGAAGCTTACGATGAGTGCCTGATCTCTAAAATAAGCCTTTAGATACTCACATTGATGGTGTGTGTGTGTGTGTGCGTGCGTGTGTGTGTGTGTAATAAAATTGCATATTGTGCAGCTTAGCTCAAGAATATACAGTATTTTCACATTACATTTGCTTAATAAAAAAGGTGAAAAAAAGAGTCTATAAATAATGCAAAGTGCAGCATCTGTCACAGGATGATGTCCTATTTCTTGATGCACAGTCACACATATACAAGTATTGAGAAAACCTACAGTGATGGTGTGAATGACGCTGATCGAGGGATAAAATCTAGTTATGCTGTATAAGCAAACTGGAAATTACAAACATTAGCTTCACTTGTATTATATCACTCTCTCAGACAGAAATACATATGCACATTTTAGATCTAATTCTGGATATGATTATAGTTGGGGGTGAGGAGGAAGATGTGAAATGAAGAGAAATTAGACTCCCAAAAATGTATTGCTATGGTTTCAGTAATATGTGTTGTTGGAAACGCGTTGCTTTCACAATGCACATTCACCCTCTCTCACTCTCAAACACATAAAGTCTCTTCCAGGAAATGAATTAGTGCCACTGTATGCTTTTAATTACCAACATAACTGTTTATGGCTTATTGGAGGGAAATTAAAACAGGCAAATGTGTCAAATTCATACTGACACTGGTAAAATATATTTTTTATAAAACCGCAGTGCATGATGATACAGTTTACTGTAAATTGCATAAAGCCAACACACCTAATTATGCGTCATTTATAAGACATTTGCTGCACACAGTGTGTCAGATATATTGGCCCATATCTGGTTTCTCTGAAAATCTGTGCTTTCTGTTGTTCAAACCTGTTTTTATTTATATTCTTCTTAACGCTTTACCATGAATTCTACCATAATTGGGCTTTAGTGATCTATTAAAAAAGAAAAAGGGTATACCGAATTTAATACTTTTTTTGTTAGTTCACCCAAAAATGAAAATTCTGTCAGTAATTACTCACCCTCATGTTGTTCCTACCCCGTAAGACTTTCGTTCATCTTCGGAACACAAATTAAGATATTTTTGATGAAATCTGAGAGCTGGCTCACTCCTTCGTAGACTGCAAGGTAATTGCATATGCCAGCCCAGAAATGTTAGTAAAGACATTGTTAAAATAGTACAAGTAACTATAGTGGCTCAAACTTAAGTTTATCAAGTGACGAGAATACTTTTTGTGAGCAAAAAACCCTAAAATAACGAATTTATTCAACTATTAATTTTCTTCCGTGTGGGCCTCTGATGTGAGTTCACGAGAGCGCATGCGTGAGAACTGAGAAGATGACCCAGATGGGTCTCGATGTAGTGTTTAAAATGGTTCTAAAGTGGGCATTTCCTGGATGTCCGAATCGTGAGAAACCAACGAGAAAACATAAAAGCGCCTTACCCATGCCGCAAAATGAATGGCTTACCTTTCACACTTTCCCATCAAATGATTGTGAGTGTCATCTTCTGAGTTCTCACGTATGCGTCGTGGTGCTCTCATGAACTCACGTCAGAGGCCAACACAGAAGAAAATTAATAGTTAAATAAAGTCGTTATTTATTCTTTTTTTGGGGGTTGAGCCACTGTAGTCACTTGGACTATTTTAACGATATCTTTACAAACTTTTCTGGGCCGGCAGAATGAAATTACAAAGAAGCCTATGAAGGAGTGAGACAGCTCTCAGATTTCATCAAAAATATCTTAATTTGTGGTGCATTTTTAAAACAACAAAAAATGGCGCCAAACAGGCGATTCGCACAAAAAAAATAAACGTTTTTGCGCTTTATGTTTTTGAATGCTATTTTTATGTAAACATCCACTGGATGACATTTTAACCATTGCTCCACTTTCTCAGCCTCTCACGCATGAGAACCGATGTGAACACGTTTCAAAATTGTTACCTCTTACGTTTTTAAATGCAAGAACACTCTCTGTGTGAACAAACCCCTAAGAGGCCTATAATATCATGAATCCAGTGTAGAGAAGAGTGCACATTTGTTTGTAGGCAAAATATGGATAGAGAATAATAGATATAATGGAAAGAGACTGCTGAATTGAAGTAATGTAGCACCAGGCTCCTTATCCAAAGCAAAATCCAGCATCCTTTTCTGGCCAAATGTCCCGCTGTTCATTTGAAGAGCTGAGATGCCAACCGCGCCCCCTCACTTCTCATCTCACACATTACCAAAAATTCAGGTTTGTGTCATTTGCCGAAAAGCACAAATATAATATATATATATATATCCAAAGCCCTCTTATTTTATTTTTTTAAAAGGCAAACGTTTTTTTCTTTTGTACCAAGTCCTCGTACTCTTTTCATGCTGGCCACCAAACCATGCCTAATGGCTCCTGGGGAGAAGAGGCCCAGATTGCAGCGTCTTTTCCCCACAAAAAGAGCTTAGAAAACTAGGCTTAAAATGTCAGGGTGCCACCCCCGCCAACCCACCCCTCCTGGAGCGCGCATATGCCCCTTCTATCCCAGGAGAAACGAGAGATGTACTCAGAAATGGATGCGAACGTTGAAAGCAAGCAATCTCAGTCACTCTCAGACTCTCTCTTTTTTTGGCCATATACTGTAAAGTAAATTTAAACAGAAACTTGCTTTTTTTATACCGCAGGTGAATATCTGGGTTAATATGCAAATCTGCCCCATCAGGAGTGGAGGAAGTTGCATTTTATATGGGTAAGATTTAGCTTGAATTAATTTGACTATGCTAACGTTTTCCTATTGTGGGTTTGGAGTAGGAATTAATTATGAAGACATATTATTCAGGCTCATTACAGTGTTCAAGAGATGACAGTGAAAATTGGAATGCAGTATATACTGTCGAAACCAAGATGGCAAAATAGTTGTGATGATAATGGATACTGACAGTGTGTATGTAATGTAATGAAATGGATTATAAAGAGAGCAATTTGGTTGATTATTTTGAGTGTTTATGCAGTTTTACTATCACTGTTTTTGAATGAATATTTTGGCTCAAATGGAACCGGTGGCAGTAAAACCTGTAATGACTTACATTGTGTTAATTTCAGCTTGTGCTTCCCAGCTTACAGCCTAAACAGCGTATAAACAAACTAATGCATGTTTTAATTAAAATGTACAAAATTTTATAAGGTTAATGCAAGGATTTGATTTTGTTAAAGAGGACAGAAAATTTATTTAGCTCAATATAAAAATAATAGAAATCAATGGAAGTCCCCATCATGATAGAACAATAAAAATGTGTGTATGAGTATGTGAACGTCCAACGTCTGCAAATTAGATCATTGGAGAGGATGAGAGGAGAAATGAACAACGGTAAATGTGTTGATATATAGTGCACTTCCATCAGGAATCCTTAGTGGGACAATACATGACAAAAAAAGGAGAGATAATACGAGAGATTTTTAATCCAAGCGTTTATTTGAATATATGTTAAAAAGTGTGACACAATTTTACAAGAATAATATTTGAAGCAACCGTACATGAGAGTTTATTTAGTAAAGCAGAGTATTGTCAAAGCTGTATTACGAGGCAGCATCTGTTTGGCTATTTTCACAAACACATACGCTCGCACACACACACACACACACTTTTAAAGCAAGGAGATGAGAGTTGATTGATTTTCTGCTTGGTTTAAGGTGTGCTCTGGTTTTTAAGAAGATCCCTCAAAAAAGGTGAAAGACAAACACAGTTCCGTGAAAGCAGAATAAGATATGGAGTCTGTATTAAGATGACTCAAGAAGCCTTCCCTCGGTTTTTGTGGCATTTACAATGTAAATGAAAATGGGATATAAGGAGAAACTAACATGGGCATCAAGATGGATAATTTCTCTCCCTTTTATTCCATACCATCTGCAATCGATCTGTGCTTGCTAATCTTCAGTACAAAGGCCTCAGTCTCACTGATTTCCTCAGGATACACATGTTAATGTGGGACTGTGTAATTTGTATTACATAAAAAAAGAATGTGATGAGAATAAAGATAACAAAAATATCAGCCTCCTTTGATCATGTTTTCAATATTTCTTTAACAAACCATAGAGAATTCTAATTCTTTCGACAAACAAATAATGACAAACAAATAATGTTTTTTACTGTTTTATTGTCATATTATTTGAAAATAAATATGTTTGCAGCAAACATAATTTCTTTACTTAATAATGAAAAGAGTTATTATTTTATCATCATTTTATGATGGTTATTTGGTTTAGATTTACATTTCATATTTAAATGTAAATGTTTGATTAGGCTTTTTAAATATTTTTCAGACTCCAGAATTCATTTTATAATTGTCATTTAATGCAAAAAAAATTTATGATCCACAGATCCACTCAAATATAAAACTAAAAACAATATTATTCCCCTAAAACACTCAAAGCAAAATTGTAAGATGTAACGAAATCAGTATTTTTAAGGTATTTTTTATATCTGCCTTATATCTGTTTTATATCTGCCTGTGAAAGTAGACAGACATGACAGACAGATTCTGCAGGCCGTGTTAAATGTGGCGAGGAATAAAATAAGGAACAGGAGGAGGTTATTAAAATATGACTGTTTGAGTTTTGGTTGACTAAACCTCACACTGGTAGCTCTCAGCATGAACTCAAAGTGAGGTGTACCTTTTACCAAAAGAAAAAACGGGTTAGATAAAGGACAAACTGGTAGATTTTTTGTTTATTATTAGTATTTCTTTTTTTATAAAACTTTATGGATTTTTAAAATAGAATTTACATTCTATTAGAATCATATATAGCGAAATAATCATGGGTGGTGATGATTTAATTTTCAAAGTGAATTGATTTTTTAAATATTTTTTTCCAATCATAACATGTTATTTTTATTTAAGATGAACAGGCCCATAATATAAGAGATCCTATCTTTTTTGGTGTGGGTCAGGGGGTTGGCCTGATGAAAGGCATAAAGCACTTACATTTGTTAAGGACACTCCCACCATTCAGAAGCTTTGTGGCCACTGCCCAAAATGTGCACACACAATTATCATTGGAGGGTGAAACGGAAACACACACAAGCACTTATGAACACCCATTTGGGATGTCAAATGGGTAATAATAAACTGATGATGTTTTGTTTCACCTAATTCAAGAATAATATTGTGCTAACACAAATTAAGTGTATGCATTCTAAAACTGTGTGATCTGGTAAATTGCATCATTGCTAAATCATGTATGTAAACAGTGTAATGCTTTTTTAAAAGTTTGTATCGTCAAATTAAAATGATTAACGTGTTTACATTTTTTTTGTTTTTGCTGTTAAATGTTTGTTCTCAAATTCACCTGTAGATAATCGAAGTGCTTAACAAATTATTGCTTATTTTCCCTTTTTTTTTTTTTTAAACCTCTGCATACTGATTGTTGAATGTATACTGACATGAATAAGGGTCACACACACACACAGACACACACACACACACAACCCTAAAATCTGCAGAATACTTACTGACGAAAACCTGCTCCCCTCACTGTTCTCATTGACAACTGCTGTATATGTGTCAATTATTATCTGATTTATTTATGTCTCATCTGGAATCTACTGCTGTATGTCTTCCTTACACCAATCATATTGAAATCATCTGACATTTTAATTTGTCGATTTTTAAACATGACATGCATTTTAAATAGACTTTAATTATTTATTTTTTATCTTTGACCGTTACAATAAAAATTTATGTAATATTTACAGCATTTGTGCTTGCTTTCTTTTTGTCTTTATTTGTGTATGTTGTGCTATTTGGATATGTTTGGATATTAATGTATGTTGTGCTATTTGGATATGTTTGGATATGAAGTGTTAAATGCATTTGTAAACAGTAAATCACATTATTTTGGTTATTATTTTTAAGCAAAACCACAAAAGGAAAAAACAAGTGTCAAAACAAACAACATATTTTGCAGAAGTAAAAAGACCCCCCCCCCCCTAATTTTTTATTTATTTAGTTCAATAAAAATGTAACCACAAAAAAATATACAGTGACAACCTGAAGGGCTAGAAGATGAAGATCCATTGCATGAGCTTATTAGCCTTTAGTGTTCAGTTGCTTGTTGGGTCCTATATGATTTCAGACATTATAGCCTAAAAGATAAACCCAGTAGGCTATACAAAAAAAGTTACAAACTATTTAGTAATAATACAAAACAGAAAAGAAAAAAACGGTGTAACTTAAGTTAACCATCCTGCAGCAGCAGTGTTTCCTGTATCCCTAATACAAATGTTACCTTTGTATAGCTGCTCCCGACATCCCATTCAAAACACCCACATTCCAACCTAATGGACGCACCTCGCCCTTCCTGTAGCTGCTATATTACTCCGCGCATACCACATTCCTGGTGTCGACTTAAAAACATCCAGACCTTAGACAAGGTACTCTGAATATGATACAGCATTTATTGATTATCACCTTTCAACGTAAACATATAATATTAACGCTTCGTTTCATACTGGACGAGCCGCTGCTGCGCCCTAGTTTTTCCCGTGCGGTAGGATACATGAACTGCATTCCTTGTATAAGAGCTGCGTCTTAGCGACGCCATTTTAAGGTCTAGTTTTACATCAGCGCGGAAGGTTTGCAGCACCGCTAACGCAGGAGAACAGCTACCCGTCCGGGAATTTCACCGGCTGGCTTGGCTGTTTCGTTTCCTTTTTGAATAACAACGCGTTGGTCATCCTTCGCCGACCAAAAAAAAGGGTTCGTCGTTTTAATTTCAGGTAAGCTTTTTAAATGAGGATTGCTTAACCTCCAAGTAGTTTGATTGGAAGTGCGGGAGGGTCTTCCCAGGTTTTTCCATGCGAGACTTGGGTTGGATTTACCTTCCGTGACCTGGGCATTTAAAAACGCTTGGTTTAGATGTTTACTTTTTCGTTTTATTCTGGTTTTAGCAGGAATTTGCAGGTTTATGCACGACGCACATTTACTCTTGTGTTTGTTTACGGTAACTAAGCTTCGCAAACACTGGCTAACGTTAGCTTAATTCAGTTCTATGGCTCGAGCAGCGAGCTAACAGCAATCCAGCATATCTCAATCGATAAACTAGAATTAATAATAAATACGCAAATTATTTCACCACGGACTCCACATGTTGTTTTTCCATGCACATATTCTACCCATTTTTTTCTTAACCACATCATGATTTTAGTTTCCTCTCCTTCAACGGTTTAAGTAAACCCATGTCGTCAGGCATACCGGGGAGTTTTTACTTGTCTCATCTTTTGCGAATATTTTCAAATTAGTAAAAACTGAGCCGATCCGCTTTGTTGTTCGTTTGTAAGATTGATTTAACGTTAAGTCAGTCGGGTAAAAGTGTGTTCGCTAGAAATGCGCTTGTTTTATCAGTTGAGAATGAAGTCGCGCCCCCCCTACACACTCAAACACGCGATGACAAATTTGTATCTATTTTATTTTAAAAATATATATTTTCTTTTTTTACTGTGTCGCACACATCAATGTACGTGTATTCAGTTTGAAGAGGTGCAGTGTCAAACCTAAATCTGAGATTGCTGTGCATTTTATTCAAAAGTGGATTGTTGGGTTGAATTCAGTTATGTTCATTATTGCTGTCTTGACAACCCATCCAGCAACACTTACGTATGTTTACGTGGATATCCACGATGGACTTGTCGGGGAAAAGGGAGTTTTGGTTACAAGAACTGTCGTGGTTTGGTCTTCAAGGTGTTGTGATGTTACAGTTGGTCACATATCGGTGTCATCCGATAGATAGAGTTTTCAAGTTTGCGAATGGGAAACTGAGTCAAAACATTTCAGGGTTCATTGCTCTTTCTCTAAACAAAGGCACCGATGACCGAATTCTTGCGTGCTTTTAGGAGGGGCTCGGGTTTCTTGGCTCTCAGAGCCAGGAACAGCTGTTTCTCACACTTTAGTTAGACGTACCCACCTTGAGAGGCACGGCAGAACTGACCTTAGATCAGCCACCCGCCACCGTGCGCGTCTCCGCTGGAGGAAGTGTGGGCGGGGCTAAAGTCTATCGGCAGCGTGCGCTGTGGAAACTGAAGAGGTCGAAACTTTTCCACGATTGCGCGTGTGTGGTCGCTTTGTCTAGCAGAGAACGAATCTCGGGTTTCGTACCTGGGTGGGAAATACCCGCAGTAGTCTGTTTAAAAACAACCGTTGTTTCCCATAACACGCAGACACTAGTGGTTTTATGGAAGAACCTTTGGAAATGTCTTTGAAAAATAATTTGATTAATGGACTGTGGACGTAGTAGCCTATTTAAATGTTGCACAAATAGTTTTAAATTTTTTTTTTTTTTTTTTTTAACTCATGTTTGCTTTTGTAAATTTTATCACTTTCCTCAACAAACATAATTTAACAAGATAGTTTAACCAAAAATCTAATGATTTTTAAAAGCATAAAATCATTGAAACGAATGGGGGTCACACAAGTGCTTGATTGTAGCAACAGTTACCAAGTTAATTCAGTGGAATGATGTATAACTTTATTAGTAAAATTAAATATCAGTGGAAAAAGTCAATAATACATCAATTTAACATATAGGCTAACATTTTGTTATAAAATCTCATTCTCTTACTGGGTCACTGTGTAACATAAAAGAAATTCATGGGATAGTTCACCCAAAAATTACAATTGTCAATTACTCCCCCTCATGTTATTCCAAACCTCTATAAGTTTCTTTCTTCTGCTGAACAAAATAAGTGCCGCCAACTGTCTGGTTACAAACATTCTTTAAAATATATATTTGTGTGTGTTAAACAGAAGAAAAACGTATACAAGTTTGGAATAACATGAGGGCGAGTATGAGTAAATATTTTTTGTGAAATATCCCTTTGACAGGTCAGTCTCAAACTTTGTACAAACTTTCTAAAATTGTCTAGATGCCAAAATCAAATACTTTTGTGAATAGAATCCATGAGATTATCAAATAGTTTCCATTTAAATGGTAAGTCACCTTCATTTATATAGCACTTTTAACAGTAGGCCTATAGATTTTCAAAGCAGCTTTAGAGTGATGATAGCAAATTTCCATGCATCCTAGGGGTCACATCATTCTGCAAATAATGCTGGACCAATGCAGCTAGGCAATCCTTGAACCCAGCATGCAAGTGTCAAAACAGATTTTTCTGCCCCTCATAGTAATCTAGGTGATGACGTTTACGCGCATTCTGTGATCCTTTATTTGATTTAACTGTTTCTTCCCCACAGTGCAACTGACTTGACGTAGGCTATTATATGAAAATAGTTTCAGTTTAGTCAGAATGGATCTGATTAATTGAGGGGAAGGCTATGCCCATGAGTGGTGAGACTTCAGTTCAGAGTGTAGGCTAATCAAACAAATAAACGTATTTAATTTAAACTGACTCAATCCCAATCAACAAATCTGTGATACACATTTAAATCCACTATTTTTGCGTCACAGGATGAATTCTGTTAGCATTACATTAGCTGAACTTACTGTAGCTATACATACATTATGCATTAAAAAAATGACAAACTTAACGTCAGTTTCATCCAAGAATGTGTCCTGTTCATCACCATCATCCTCCAGAAAATAATCTGCTATAAAACCGGTTAGATCATACTTCTACCGAGATTATCAAACAAGCTATTTAAGCAATCAACTTTTCAGTTCCTGCTCATGCTTCGGCGCCGCCATATGAGAGTTCATCAAAACGACGCATCACCATCAAGCAAAATAATTATATTGACACGTCGCAGGCCTAAAATGTCCTTAAAATAAGATTGTCATAGGTAGAATATTGAGCTACAAAACAAATAGCCTAGGCCTAAGTTATTCTTAAAATATTGGCGAGGACACAAAACAATCTCCACGCTTCTGAACCTGGCTTAAGTCACATTTTGTTTTGACTTAACTCATGTTGACGTGATTGCTGCTCGTGCGGATTGATATTAAGGTCTGTTTACTCTTTCTTATGGTAGAAAAGAAGTTCCTGAACCGAATGGTATAAGAATCATCAGGTGTTGCGCCGAAATAAACACAGACGATTGAAAACAATGTTTAGGAAGGCCACTTTTTTTTTTTTTTGCGCATAAGTATAACGTAGTGTCAATAAAATAATTAATTTTAGTATTTATCATGTTATAAATTAAAATGAGTATTGCATCTCAAACCCCAAGGTATAATCTAATTTATAGCAAACACCTATTTTTGTCATTTTTATGACTTTGACTACTTTGACGCTCTTTTACTCATAATTAGATTCTGCGACTTTAGCTGGGGGTTCACAGATGCGGTCACATTCACTCTTGGATGAGCCAGGATGGATGTGTGTGTGTATATATATATATATATATATATATATATATATATATATATATATATATATATATATATATATATATATATATATATATATATATATATATATATATATATATATATATATATATATATATATATATATATATATATAAATATATATAAATATATATAAATAAATATAAAAATGATATAACTCTGTGTTTGGCTGAGAGAAGTCATATACACCTAGGATGGCTTGAGGGTGAGTAAATTATGGGATAATTTCATTTTTGGCTGAACTAGCCTAGCCCTTTAAATGCTCACTCTTTTAAAGTTGGGTTGATTTTGATTGGCAGTAAATTTTATATATATTAATTAAACTCACTTTTTTTATATATATATATTAGGGCCGGGACTCGATTTAAAAAAAAATTTATCTAATTAATTAGAGCAGTGGTTCTCAAAGTGTGGTACACGTACCACTAGTGGTACACAGAGGAATCACTGAATTTCGCACGTAAGATCAAACCGGTGTGATCAGTCTTGTACCCTGGAGTGTACGATACGATTACATTACACCGGTGTGAGTAGAACAGCCAGTGCATCACGTGATCAACTGCTAAATTCAAATGTGCTTTCGCGCAGTTGGCTGGCACTGAGCCAGAGACGGACGCGCGCCACTCAGACGCATTAAATATCACAATTATTCAGTGTTTTTAACCACATAATGTTTATTTTAGGTTTCAGACATTTAAATTCACATAAGTAATAAAAGAAAATACATTTAGAATTTGTAAAATACACCATGGAAGCGGAATTAATAATAATTCCCATTATAATTAGCCTAGATGACACGTTTTATTCATATCAGATACACAAGTGTCAGTAACTTTAAAGTTAACTCTATTCTTCTCCCAGTTCAACGGCTGCTTACTTTCATGTATTTCGGGAGAAGGGATGAATTCACGTCCTGTAACGTTAAATGCAACAGATTCGATTCTCTGAACCGTGGTACAAACTAACATGGCGGCGCATATAACTTAGCTCAACTAACGCGGTCACTTCCACTTGCGTATTTGACAATCGGAATATCCGATATTTCATGCCATAGCTAACAAATTTGTGAATATTTTGAATAAAAAAGGGAAATAAAAGCAGATCATCAGTCATTCAGCGCTATTGTGGCTGCGGTGTGTCATGTGACAAGCAATGACGCGTCCGTCACCATGGAATCAATAAAGTGGTACGTTCTAAAAATAATGGTTGCCTTAAACTCACGGGGGTCAGCCAGAATATTTAAACATTTTAAAAAGGTTAAATATGAATACACAGCTTTTTAATTTTTTATTAAGTACAGTACTTTATTTTTTTCACTTAATATTTTAAGTACAGTAGGCTACAGTGTTTATTTTACTTTTAGGTGCAATACATTTGAATTGAATCATAATTTTTTTATTTAACCTGTATGTAAGCTGCACAGTGCCGTGTTAATGTTCAAACTGTGTTTTTACAATGTTTAAAGTGACAATAATACATTCTTATTAGAAATTAAACCGCCTTATTTTTGAGCTGTGCATAACTGTAGCTGAATAGATAGGCCTACTACGCTACTGTATTTTCATATTGGTCATTATGGTGGTACTTGGAGAGCCAAATATTTTCTGAGGTGGTACTTGGTGTAAAAAGTTTGAGAACCTCTGAATTAGAGGCTTTGTAATTAATTAATCGCATAAATATTTGACCTGAGAACAGTGTGAAGTAATTTTTTTTTCACATGGATTTTTAGTATACCATTGAACAATGACTGAATACATAAGCTTAAGCAACAAAATATTGTTTATTTTTGTTCAACCAAGTCCAGCAGACCAGTGCAATTTTTGCCATTAAATGTAGCAATACCATATTTAGAAATATAGTAGGCCTACATTTTAGAAATTCGGGTAGCCTATAGGTAGGAAGACCTTCTGTAAACTGTTTTAAGTAGGGCTGGGTATTGAGTTCGATACTTTTTAGGTACCGACCGAATTGTCTCTACTACCGAGTATCGAAACATGTCTTGTTTTTCGGTACCACATTTCGATACCAAAGGGGTTAATCTAGTCAACGTCAGTGAAACAATCAATAAGCATGCAGCATGATTGGCTGTGGCGGAAAAACACTAACGTTAGTTTACGCGGTTGCCCAGAGAGACGTGGCTCGTCGCACGTGAGGCTGTAGTGTGTGTCCCAACCCAGATAGATAGAAAATATGTGGAAAAGATCAACAGTGTACCTACCTATGTACCGCACTCGATGCCAGAAGCACGCGATGCAATATTTTCGACAAGATAATCGCTGCCAAGACCGGCAACACGTGAGTGTTTTTCCATCTTCGACTGCAAGAACTGGAGCGCGTCACAAATGAACTGGAGCGCGTCACAAATGAACTAAGCGTATAGGATACTTGACGCACAGACACGAGAAATAGGCAAATAGACTTAAATTTAGGTTAAAATGTCTACTTTTAAACGAAACAATTGAAATAGTTTGATTATGTAATCCATAGGCGCGCGTGCGTGTTCACTACTGCAGGAATGACGATCGAGGCAACATTGCCATATTCATCTTTGCAGACAACACAATCAGTAAACACTTGTTTATTAATAAAAAGTTTAATTCGTTTTTGTTTTGTTTAGCGCAAGGTATACTTCGCACCCCAGTAGCCTATATTTAAAGGGGTCATGACATGAGAAACCAAATTTGCCTTGATCTTTTGGTATAAGAGATCTATGTACTATTAAAACTTCCTACAAGTTTCATAGCTTAAGACGTCCTCCCCATTATAAACGAAGCATTTATTTAATCAAGCTCTAAATACAGCTCGTTCTGGATCCATGGTTAGAAGTGACGTCACGGTGCGAAGTGACGTCACGGTGCGAAGTGACGGACCAGTCGTTTGCATATGACCGCCTCCAGCGCAGGACAACTACGTCTCATTTTGCATCGTTGTCGTGCGGCTCGCGCCCACGTGTTCAGTCGACGACTCGACGTGCAGCGAGTGGGTCTGTTTACAAGAAGATTGCTATGCCACGCAGATGTGCTGTAGGGCTGCAACAAACGATTATTTTGATAATCGATTAATCTAACGATTATTAGAACGATTAATCGACTAATCGCCGATTATTCCGCCTACTAATCAGTAAGTTTGGAATTATTCAGCTTTTTCAATTAGTTAAAACATTGAGTTATACATATTCTAACTAGGGGTGGAATGGTACACAGAGGTCACGGCTCGGTACGGTTTCGGTACAATGGAGTAAAAAAGTAAAACAAAAATGCAGAAGGCATTTTCATAAATATCTTAAGCCTTGTATTTTTCGAATAAGTTTTATTAATAAAGGCATAGAACCAGTTTATTTGTAATGCACTGACAATAGTTTTATTTACAAAAAGACCTTGCGATATGTTTGGTAATTGTACCTGAATTAATTTAAAATTAATTAGCTATATTTCAGATCAATATATTTGTTTTCCTTAATTTTAATTAACCCTAACTTTATTCTCATCTGAATTATAAATTATTGATTTCCGTATAAAATAAAAACACATTTGATTTTATTTTTTTAATCAATGTAGAATGTGTAACTTAAAAATAAACAGATTAGTGCTCCGACTCCGAGGACAAGAAATGAAAACCAATACGATATGATGACTGTCCAAAAGATGGAACCCACAGACTGTTTTGAAATGGGGTTGGATAAATGTTTTGCTTTTAAAACAGAGAGTGTGTGTGTGTGTGGTTAGGTGACAGTTGTAGGTTACAGTTTGACAAGAGTTTAGAGTGTGACAAAAGCACAATGTTGTGTTTTATTGCGAGTGTAGACAAATATAAGTTAACACTTTGCTGTTTGAATGATGTCCTTTGAACAAAATGACGGAGTATGTTTTTATGTTTCCACTGTTCGATCGCGGCTCTCTCTCACACACACACACACACACACACACACACACACACACACACACACACACACAGTTAGATCGCGCCCGCGCCTCTCTCTCTCTCACAGATCGATCGCGCCGCCCGCGCCTCTCTCTCTCTCTCTCTCTCTCTCTCTCTCTCACAGTTCGATCGCGCCGCCCGCGCCTCTCTCTCTCTCTCTCTCTCACAGTTCGATCGCGCCGCCCGCGCCTCTCTCTCTCTCTCTCTCTCACAGTTCGATCGCGCCGCCCGCGCCTCTCTCTCTCTCTCTCGCGCGCGCGCACACATACACACACACTCCAGCGTTGCAATCTTGACATCGCAGCCTGTTCATTATGCTGCGGTCACATCGTAGCGGTCAAATAGCGATATTGCAGGCCCTTACATTAGGTCACGTGAGATCAAACGACTACTCGACAACAAAGAAATTTGTCGACAATTTTTTATTGTCGACGTTGTCGACAATGTCGACTAATCGTTTCAGCCCTAATGTGCTGTTCCTGTTTGAGTGTTTGAATACGCTGTCGAACGATCCAAACGTCAGGGAAAGCAGTCGGATGCAGTTTATTTGCAGCATATGCAGCGCGCCAAAGCCTTATTTGAACGGTGAGTGAGATGAGTGTGACAGGGCGTGTTACTGAAAGAACGAGCAGAGAGCGAGCGAGCCCCGGCCGCACGCGCGCCTTCTCTCTGTCTGTCTCTGTCTCTGTCTCTGTCTCGAATCAAAATCAATTGGCACGATGGTAAAAGATTGGAAGACCGAAGTTTCACGTGGTGGAGCATTGTGTAGTCTACATGTGATACAAAATGATTAACGTTAATAATTTATGCATAAGCAGCACTGACGTTAGCCAATCATAACAGTGGGTGTTAACACTGAAGTCTTAAAGGGGAAACTCCCCCAAAACAGACTGTTTGAATCAGAGGGGGAGAAACAGGGTGGGGAAAGGTCATAAATCACTACATTTTTAAAGTTTTTTTGTAAAAAAAAAAACTATAGTAATACTATAATTGCACCTAAGGGAACATAATAAAACAAAACAAAAAAACATGTCATGACCCCTTTAATTCAATTCACATTTATTTGTATAGCATTTTTCTGATCTGAGGTGAATGCATTTCAATTAATTTTCATTGTTAAACAATGCATTAAGGCAGAAACAATGAGCTCATTGAAGTAAAGAATACATGTTGTTAAAGGTGCAGTGTGTGATTTTTAGCGACATCTAGCGGTTCGGTTGCGAGTTTGCACTAAGGGCTCAGCCCACTGCTCACCACTCCCTTTCGAAGAAGCTACGGTGGCTAAAAGGGGACGAACATCGTCATCTGAGACAGCAGAGAATAGCCAGAGTAAACCAAGTTTCTGTACCACAGTCCATTATAAACCACATCATGGATAAAGTTTACAAAGCCATAGTCAGGGGATCAAGGGTCTTAATACATAATATGATAATAGCAATCAGCTGATTCTCACGAACGTAACCAGCACATTTCTCCCCACATAGCAAACCCATAATACAGCGAGGGAGAAGAACCACATGAAACTATGCACCTATATATTTTTTCTAACAGGGTAGTAAAAGTTTAGCTGGCTAATATGAGCTGTTACTGTGGCTGAGCTGGTTAAAGCATAAAGCCTTGTTTATACTCGACGCGTCCGCATGAGCCCAAAGGTGCGTGCGGCAAAAATGACGTGATTGTAACAGCGCGCGTGCCTCCGCATCCCCTAGACACCACTTACTACGCACAATAGGCTTTTTTTCTCTAATTTTGGAAACTCGATTGACTTAAAATGCTTCCAAGATCGACGGGTTGGTGATTCCTGTAACTGTTTTACGGTCAATGACAAGAGTAGCCTACTAATCAGCTGTCTCACGAACGTAACCAGCACATTTATCCCCACATAGCAAAGCCATAACACAGCGAGGGAGAAGAATTAAGTTAGGCTACATGAAACAATCCAACTACATATTTACACCACTGACAAGGGAAAAGTCACTACTCACGGTGTTTATGGCTATCTTCTTTAGCTTTCTGCGGCTTCTCTTTCAAGGTAGTGACGGAACACGCTCTGTAACGCTGTTTGTTCGCTGTCGGCTACGGTAGAAACATGACGTCACAATATGTCGACCTTCATAGAAGGGGATTCCCGCGCCTATGTAGATATAAATGCCTCATTCTAAGGTAAAAAAAAAACATTACGGTTTATTAAGTTCTTTATACACAACTGAACACACGTAGTTATTTATAGTATAGTTATTAGTCATATTGTATTTCTGTTAATAGATACTCACAATTTTTAAAGCACAGTTTGAATCAGGCAGTTATGTCACTTCTGTACATTCGCTCCTTAGTGGTCAGCTGGTGCAGAGCGGGCCGAAATCTCAATTGCTGATGAGATATAGGAAAATATCTAGTGGAAAATGAGAATGTTATTCATCCAGTGAGAAACGTTCCGTGGTGCAAAAATAAGCGATTTAAAATCAGTTAACGCGTTAAAGTCTGTAATTAATTGATCTTAACGCGTTAAAGTCCCGGCCTTAATAATAAAATATATATATATATATATATTTTATTTTTTTATCATTCATGAGCTGAAAAAAAAGTGAGTCTTACAATATCATTAATCTGTGTTATCGTTATAGGCCTATTTGTGGTACGGTCTAGGGCTGCACGATTAATTGAAATTAAACTGAAATTGTGATTTGGCATAGTGTGGTTTTATAAAATCCAAAGGCTTTTTTTTTTTTTTTTTTTTTACATTTAATATACTTTTATTTACATTTATTCATTTAGCAGATGCTTTTATCCAAAGCGACTTTCAAATGAAAACAATAGAAGCAGTTAAACTAACAAAAGGACAACAGTATTTTATAATTATGAAGTATGCCGTGTCCCGAATGGCACACCATATGCATTTTCTTTCTTGAGGACTTCCATGTAGGGTGTCCCATTTGTCACTTTAGGTTTCAGAAGGGTACTCTCGAGCGGTTGATATGCGTCCTTGATGTGCACTTTTGCCGAACTGCACTGAGGCAAGCTCCTCAGCAGACCTATTCCCGATAGACAGGTGTTACGTGTCAAAAATGTGGACTCGTAGGAAGACCTTTTCTGGTTAAAACTGTTTTTTTTGTTTTTGTTTTTGTTTTTCTGAAAAAAATAAATCAAGGCCCTGGAAGGTTTGTGAAAATAAACATAAATAGATACAGGTCCTTGAAAGTGCTTGAATTTATTTTGTGCAAGAAGTTTTCCTGGAAAAAAATCCATATTCCCTCCGGTCTGCTTATGTGTTTTGCCAACACTTCGTGGCCTATGCATTCTAGCTTGCTTGATTTACATTAGCTGCACGCATTTACGTGTGTATTTTGTTCTACGTTGCCATGACGTTCACGCGTGGACGAAACTATTATGATGGTACCTCAACCTTTGTTGTACAAATGTGTCCCCAAATTAAGTCCTTGAATTTGAGGGTATTGGACCTGGAAAGTCCTTGACTTTGAAGTTAACCAAGGTGTAGAAACCCTGCCCCCCACCCATCCCCCAAACAAATCGTGCAGCCGCAGTAGGGCCCTATGAAATCCGTTTTATTTTTTTCCAAATTCGTTTTTTTATTTTATTTACTTTTTAGCCCTTTCGTTTTTTTCGGACTTGCTTTTCTTTTCACTTCTAAGCAGTATTGACCTTTAAAAATTCAGTTACACAAACTCACAATTCAGCTTTTTTTTATTTAAACTGTTAATATATTCAGCAAAGCACATTCAAAATTCTCCAAAATTCAGCCAAACCTTCAACAAATATCTGGCCAAAAATAACAGTAACATGAAGCTAAGTTACATGGTAGGATTGATGAATATTAAATTAAAGATTAAATGCAGCCATGCTCCAGGGAGACAGAAACATTGAAACAACGATATGTGCCTGACAGAAAGCCAACACAATGACATATTACAGCCATAAAGTACAGTGTTAACCCATCATCATGAGTGATGCAGAACAATATATTTTCTATCTACAAAAAAAGCCATCATATTTGAATCAACTGGCCTTTACCATCTTCATCTATCATCTTTACCCTAGGGCTGGGCGATATGGCCAAAAATTCATATCTCGGTATTTTTTGGTTAAATGGCAATATACGATATATCTCGGTACTTTCTAAGTTTTTCTATTTGGATAAAGAAAGTCTTTCTTTTTTTAATCTTTTTTTATTTTTTATATTTCACATCCTGCCCAATGATATCCTACAATGTTGATATTGAGGGATATGGAAACAAATATAGTGAATGTAATTTAGGCTATGCAATATATATTATGTGCAAAAGGTGGTTAAAATCACATTACATTCTAACAGTGTAACGTTACAATTTAAAAACAAAAATAATTTTCTAAATTGACTAAAGGCTAAACTAAAAATGAAAATAAAAACAAAAGCACCAACTAATTAGTTTTATTTTATATAACATATTAGCCTGCATTTGCCATTATAATGGTCACTTTCATAAATACTTGTAGGTTTAAAATTCCACACATAGCAGATTTATTGTCTCCAACAACAAATATTTTAGCAATAGGCCTATATATTTTAGTCCGAATTATTGCGCTACTATTCTGTGCTCCGTCTGTTTGGCGCACGTGCGTGGCGGCGCTCGTTCACGGAAGCTTGAGTTTCAGCGGAGATTCACTTGCAGAAGCTCGTCTTCTCCTGACAGTGAAATGGACATTTGTTTGACTTTCTAACATTTACAGATGGAGAATATACCTGTGAAATGTAAGTTAAGCACTGAGGAAAGCACCACATCTCAAACCCAGTAAACAGCGCAGTGTTTATCTGTCAGTCAGCAACAGTATCTGACAGATGACAGGGCAAACTGCTTTAAACTTGTTAACTATATCTTACCAGTTATTTTGAAGTCCTTAATATGTTGGGACAAATGTTTAGGACAAATTGACGTTACTCTGCACTGCAGGAGCTCACAGTGCGTCCTCCGCTATTTTTCAGATGTGCTCGTCGTATCAAACTACTGTATCGATATTAACGGTATTGCCTCATTCCGTATCGTTGCAACAAAAAAAAAATCTATATATTGTACAAACTCGATATACCGCCCAGCCCTACTTTACCCCTGACTTTATTCTTTCAAGAAGACATATTTATTTTTATTAATTAAATACAATTAATCCTTAAAGCTATTAACAAACAGTGAATGCTTTTTCTTTTGTTGCTTGACCAATATTAAGGACACGGACCGCTTTAGGTTTATTACCCACTGTCACATTAAGACATCGGATCATGTCCAATGACATGCGGATCCAATTGCACTGATGGAACACATCCGATACACTCACAACTGTTTAAGACATAACCGACATAGTTTACATGAATACTCTCCAAAACGCACATTTAGACATAATATTGTGTATTTGTCTATTCAAACACGAAAGAGCTCAATTCAGTACTCGCGCGCTGAATATGTGTCTATTGTGCCCGGCTGCACGCTTCAGGTCGGGTGTGCGCGTACAGAAAACCGTACCGAATAGAGCTCTTTTTTTGCATCATCACTCTAATTCAGATTGTCTGCTCCTCTCATTCTCCCAGACGTTAATTTTTTTTTTTACTTTTTATGAGACCGCTGGGTAGATCAGCACGTTACAGTATACAAATGCGCGCATCTACCACAAACGCAAGACATCAGTTCTGACTCGTGCGTGCGTCACTTTTTTTACCCTACGTGAGGACGTATGGTTACTAGGCAACATGTTTAACAATGCCATTTGGCCACGGTATAGGTAGAGACCTTTCTACGTTTGTTTTAAATTGAAAAATGAGAAGGATATAATGAGAATATATTAAAAAATATATTAAATATGAGACGTAAAAAAATATATTTTATTTAATTTCAACAAAATGCAAATTCCGCGTGCATAAGATCATTCCGTTTTCATGTGTAAATTCTGTGATTCCTTCCGCGGTTTCCGCATCACGGAAATCATTATGGCCCTACCGCAGTATGGACTTGCCTATTCTCACAATTACAATAAATATTAAAACTTTAGTTATAGTCCTTGAGGCTGTCAGTTTTGCCTAAAATCACTTTGTCATCAAACAATAGGCTACATAGCCTAAGCGTTTAGAGCAACTTGAAAGCTCAATTTATTCATAGTAGGCTATAGCTTTTTGACTAGCTAACCTGAACTTGCTTTATTTGCACTGGCCCCGTTCAGCAGCAACATCTCTGCTTGTGTTAACAGGATACAGAGTGAATAAACTTTAAACAAGCCCATTAAAAGTGCTAATCAGGCAGCCTTCCGTTACTTTGAAGGTTCGGTTTCCAAATCAGTCCCATAATAACAGTGATTCGTCTGCACGTCCTCCTCCGTGAGCCTGTGTGGAATGCTGACTGGTGCCGCAAGGAAAACCCTGTGAGTTTGCAACTGACTTCCTTCTGTGTTTATTGTCTGGTAAATTAATTCCAGGTCTGTCTCACCACTGTGGAGGATGATGCATTGTGCATAAACTACTACAGCTACCTCTGTTTGCTCTCGAATCAAGCCATCTTCCTTCACACGCACCCTTATAAAGCCTAATTTATTAACATTGGCACGGCTTCACAGCACTGTATTTCCCTTTAGAGGGGTCTTTCAGTTTAGGCCTGTATTTGAAATGCTGTATCTTGTGTCATGCAGACACACAGACAGGAGAGGAATGTCCAGTGCTGACTCCAGGATGTTGTCATAAGGTTTCCCAATAAAGCCTGTATGTGAAAGCAGCTCTTGTGTTGATGTTATATTTTGGAGATCATGTTGAGAAATTCTGCTACACTAGTGCTATAGATTGGTGTATGTACCAAGGTTTTTTTTTTTTTTTTTTTTTTGTGGCTGGGTTGAAGGATGACAGGTGATTCTACAGCTTCCCCATGATTAAGAGCTGTTCTCAGACAGCCTGGATGCTCACCCAGCTGAGAACCAGCACTTAACCTAGTTGCATAGGTTTGCAATTTGGCTGAAGAGCTCTGGAGTGCATGTGACAACTTGAGCAGTGTTCTCATTCACCGTCTCTCTTTACCCATGACCATGGAACAACTGTAGAAGTTCAGTTCTTTTGACATGTTCATTTGGGATACCTGCAACATCCTTGAATGTCAGATCTTTACATAACGGTCAGAGTTTCCACTAGAAAAAAATGGTCCCGGTCAAAGTGACCGGCAGAGGTTTCGTTTTTACGGACATTTTGATGATATGCCGGTCAAATATTGCCTCTTAAAGTTGAGGAAAACTGGAGGCAGGCTATGTAACTTAAAAAATGACAATCAGGCCGTATAGAATGCAACATGTTTATTAGCCTAACTTTCAAATAGACGGAAAAAAACATGAACATCCGATTGGCGTCAATCAACGTCAATTGTTTTTACTATGGTTTCACATTCATAGTTTAACAAACCAATCCCCCTTCCCCACATAAAATATCTGAATAGCCTATTGTTTTTACTCAAGCGAACTCAATTACACTCTCAGTATGTCTCATTTAGCTAGCTGGTAATATTTAAATTGGCCACCATGAAATGACTCCTTGTCAAATGAAATGGTACAAACAAATGACTAGCCCTATAACATCGTCTCGTGTCATCTTAGGCTACTTTTTACGCTGTTTTGCAGTACTGAATTGTGCAGCTGCCGACTTAAAATCAAAACTTTCAGGTGTCTCTCGACAACTTGCAATGCGCGTAAGCCGCGTAAAAGGGCCTGTTCACATATCGCGTCTTTTGCGCGCTCAAGTTCGTTATTTCAAATGTAGGCGCGCTTCCATAATGGAAGCGACACGCTCGCTTTTTCCAAGCGCGTCCGCGCCACATCGAGATGAAAACATCTTAACTTTTCAGAATGTTGCACGTGACAAGGACCAACTAACTTCAGACAAATGCAGAGCCGTTGCGCAGGAGAGATAGTTTAACGGCAGAAGCTCTGTTTACTGATGCTTGGGCCAACTTTTCTTAAAATATAATCAAACTGGTCCTTGTCCACTCTGAAATAGGCTTTGAACCTCCCATTGCCCAGGCGGAGCTCCTGAATCAGCTGGTAAAATTCCCCATGGTTTTTGCGTTTTTGCACCCGTTACTCTGCGGCGTTTTTTACTTTTCTTAGTAAATAAATCTTGTAACAGATACAGCAAGGGTTTTTCGGTGGTGGAAATCCATTGCTAAAATGTCCTTGCTGTATTGGAGAGCGCAGCTGATGGTTGCTTAGCAACGACAGATGCCTCCGGAGTGCAACCGCCCTAGCGCTTTGGAAAAAGAATGCGGCGCGCCTAGCGTTTTCTACACGTTTTTTCTCCACAAGGCGACTTCGCTGATTCGTCTTGATCCATATTATGCCTTTATACATTTTAGGCTTATTCTCAAATTCAGATTCTGTTAGGGGGCCGGGACTATTAGGCAATCTTTAATTACCGGACAACGGAAACCCTGATAACGGTATAGGCTATTGGTATGCTGATTTCACAAACAAATGGTTTAAAGTTTGTAATAAAGCATTTGTTCTACAAAAAAAAAACATGTTTTCATTCATTTAATGGTCATTTTAACTGAAAATATTAGATTGTTTAATACTGAGAAACCGTAATATTTTATGAGACTGTTATCATACCGTGAAAATCTCATAACAACCCCAGGTTATGGGGTTAATTTTTGATTTCAAGTACTAAGTCTCCAAACAAGTAAGCCTACTTGAAGGCAGGTAGGGAGTTTTTCCGATAATGAAGAGATTTTAAATTAAAACCGTTACAAAAATTAAAGTTGACAAATGTCTATCAAAATATGAAAGTGACTAGAAAAATAACACTACTGCCAGATTATCAAAAATGCATCAATGTTTTTGATAAAGAAATCTCTAAAAGGAAGGTTGCATGAGGTGAATTTGAAGAGTGAATGAACGCCAGTAAACTCAGACCCGTTCTAGAAGATACATTCTACATGTTAATAAGAGTTTCTATACACAACATAGGCTAAATGTTACTTTACCACTGTCTGCACAAAAGGATGCATATATGCAAGCAAACTTGACCCAAGTTTCGCACTAGCCAGTAGCCAGAAAGTGTTACTCCTGGTGTGTATGCACTCTTCCTGTAACCACGTGCTGAAATTCACATTCTATGGCATGTTCACGTTTTCACGTTCTCATAATGGTATGTAGCCAAAATGGCAGATTGGCACTGCACATCTTGCACTTAAATGTATTTTAATCTACTTTTATAAAGTGATTTTAGACATCCCTGCACATTTCTGAAGCCATGATAAACTATTTCAATTAAAATGCTGTTCAAAAATTGCATGGATTTATGGATTACTTTGGTTATGGATTATTAATATCAATGTTTTGAAAGGAAATATCTGAAAAGAATGACTCTTCAATAGTCCATTTTGCTGTTTGAGCTGATGCTGAAGAATCAACAACTGTTAACTGAAATGCTTTGATAGCGGTAATATTACATGAATGCGCACGTGAACATGACTGCTTGTCGAATGTGTAACTACAAAAACGCTGAAAAACTGGCAACTAAAGCACAAAGAATTTACAACATCCCATTACAATGTGTTCTCATGTTATGTATATGGCAGATTGGCACTGCACATCTTGCACTTAACTATTTTTATGATCAAAGTGATTCCAGACATCACTGCGTGCTTTCAAATCCATGGTTTCACTTTATTTAGCCAGTCTGGACTGAATGCTGTCCTAATGCTAACCAATCAGACGGTGACCTCAGGCACTGCCCAAAATGCTGCAATAACCAATCAGAAAAACAAAATACACTTTTAAAAACGTCTGAATACTCATGCACATCCCAATACTCATGCACATCCCTAATATTTTGTTAAATCTAACATTGTTATGTGAAGGTTGCCAAGATTTCTCAGATCAGAAAGTTATATGTGCATTTGCACAGGGATGCACCGAAATTAACATTTTTCCAAAACTGAGAATTTTCAGTTCTTGGCTGAAAACTGAAACCGAAATGCTTTTTTAAATAATTAGGCCTAGATCTTGTTTTAAATTAGCTTATTTTTGTATAATTGTATTAATATTAGACTTTTTAATGGTTCAATTTTAATTCTGAATTTTAAATTCAAGCATATAGCCTATGCCTTTATTTTATTTTGCATACCTCCTGAGAAACATTAAGAAATTGTCACAGATTTTTATCATATTTTAATGTTCCAAATCCTTAGATTGGAATTGTTATTCCAATAGTAACTTGTTTAATGTTTTCATTTAGTTCTTTATTATGTCATAATTAAAAAAAAAAAAAATGCAATTAACCAGAAAAATCACAATTAGACTTTCCCCAAAGTTCTTCTCTCCGCCATCTGTCGTTCTTTATTTAAACGGTGCCTCGCATTCGGTTACGAAAGTCAGCATGGTAAAACATTCTCCAAGATCATTCAATATTCCCATCATACACTGATAAAGGTCATTGGTTTTACATAAAATAATTTAATCTTGCTGGAGTTTATTGCTGTTTCTAAATCATGTTCCTTGCGTCGGGCTGTCTGTTAGATCACAACACTGGACTATGAATTGTTCTACACTCAAACAGTCATTAGAAATTAAAACTGTTAAAAGAAAAGGCTCAAACTGTTGCATAGATTTAATACACTACGCATCAATATCTCTTCCCTGTGTTCTTTGAACTTTAATGCGAAGAGCTGTGACCCTTGACTCAATGTTGCTTCAAGCGCATTCTGCTTATGGGATGCCCATAATTTTTGGTATCAGGAACGGATCAGTACTGAATAAATTGTAATGGCACATCCCTATTTAATATACTTGTTTAAATTATTAAATGTACTAATTGCCATATTTTAAGTGCATAATGCATATACAGTTATCTTACAGTTAGTCATTGATCCCTAAATTTAGTGATCTTGGAATGTTTAATATGGAGTTTAATGCACATTCCTCAGTTCATATTGTATGCCAGGGCCTGAATTTTGTTTTGGAGAATGGGGGGGAAATCCCCCCCTTAGGTGATTCTTATGGGGGGGGATTTTTTATTTGAGGGGGGAGTTTAGATTTTTTATTTGTTTTTGTATTACATTTATCTCCTAAGTATTTAGGAGGTAAATGCATTTTTTTTTTTTTTTGCATAAATGCATTTTTTGCATTTAAACTCATTGCAATTTACAATGGGGTAATTTTGTTAAGAATTTACGCAACACAAGGAAGCTTGATTTCAATCTTTGAATTAAATTGAAAAAAGTAGCACAAATAAATGGGCCAGTGACAAATAAGGTTTTCAACTGATAAAAAATTCAAATAGGTTAAAACTGCACATCAAAGTAGTTATTATGTTTATGGGGATGTTTTTTACTTATTACTAAAATCTCAATTTTAAACAATGTATTTTAAGCGGTTTAACTGAGAATCATGTGACGACACCAGTCAAAATGTCATACGGGATAACGTTAATGCATTTTCTACATATTATGATATTAAAACTTTTCAAATCAATAATACTTAATGAATATATAAAGTGATGCAGTAAACAATATTTAGAGCTCAGAAAAAAAAATTTGCACAACTATATTTTCTCATTATATTGTGATTTCTTTAATCGTGACCCTACTTGTTCAAGTTCTTTACCCACATTTTAACAACGCAATGTGATTTTAAAATGCAAAATGTCTGAAAATGTTTTACAGGACTTGTTATCATGTTATTATTGTTTCCTCAACTCCATGAAGTGAAATTATGCATTTCAATGGAAAAAACAGCGTTATCCCGTCTGACTTAAATTGTTACTCGGTATGACACCATATAAGTTAACACATGAATTGTCATTTTTACAACACTTACACATAATAATGTTCATAAATAATTAATGTTTGTTATGCAATGTTTTTCCAAGGAAATTAATCAGGCTCCACTGTAAAGAAATAAGTTACAGAGGTGGTTTTCAGTGTATAGACTGTTACACACAAACTCAGTGTGGTTTCTTTCCAGATTTGGCAAGTATGCAAATACATTTAAACAATTTTTTCGTGTTTATGAATATCAAAACAGCACAACTTTTCAACATTAGGTTTAATTTAGTACTGAAAAGTACCTTGAACCATTTTATTGATGATCATAGTCACTCTACATCAATATTCATAAATAATGTAAAGGGTTAAAGTAGGCGACCTTCACTCATTTCACTGAACATCATTTGTTTGAACAACAAATTTACAAAAGCATGTAATTGAACAACATATTTATAAAGAAATCTTATTAATGGGTTGAAGTACCTTGAGTCACTAAATTTCTGTAGAATTAGAGTGGATGGCCTGTTCTTAAAGGGGCGGATTCCCCAATATGACAGGTTGGACAATAATTAAATGTAATTGTAATTGAATATTATTATGAATTATATAATTTGCTAATATTCAACTAAACAGTGTTAAAGATATGTTAATATCACAATTTGAATGGAAATTATACAAATTAAAGCTGAAAACTGTATAATGTCATTATGGGCTAAGAGGAAATAACTGTTATCCTATATGACAATATTATCCGGTATGACAAAACTCAGTTTAAATCTTAATCAGGCAGTATTTGTGGCTACCTATAAAAATCTGCAACCTTTACCTTTAACTTCCAAATATGTAAATTCATGCTAAATAAACATATTTACATAAAATCCACATTATATGTTATTTTAGCGTTATCCCATATGACACAGGATTTTACTACATAGTGTGCTAGTGAGGAAAAAGGGTAAGTTGAACACATTTTATGAAAGACACACTTATCTTTCACCATTGTTTGGGGGTCCTTCAGGGTCTTCCTGATTGTTTAACATGCTGTCTCACATCGTGTCAAAATAAAATTCACAATAAAATTGCTCCAGTTTGCTTGTTATCCTGTATGACATTGGCTGACAGACAGTTTTTGGACAGAATGCTCCAAAATATAACAATCAACTGGATGTCATATTCTTTGTAATATTTAAATATATTGTTGTCAAGACTCATACAATAATGCCTGTGGCAGAGATGTTAGGGTTTATTAGATTTTTAACTGTTTGTTTGGCTTTTTTGTATGCCACTCTAAGGTCCGGACAGTTATCCGGTATGACATTATGTGACTATGACGTCTAATAATTCTTACTCTTTGTAATACCCTCAATATATGTTCATATCATTTGATAAACAAAGATCAATAGATTCAATAAATGTGCTTTTTATTAAACATTTCCTTATTTTTACTTCATAAAGGGGTTTGGACATCAAAATTGCACGTCACGTCATTGGGCCAAATACAATAGAATAAAGATACCTATAAAGAGAAGTTTTTGCTTAGGTCTGACACTAGTATTCAGAAGTAGTACTACAGAGACTGAATAAAGTAATCAAACGTAAAAAAACACTGGGTAGTATTTTAGTCCTGACTAAATTAAATGCATAGGCTATTAATCCTGATTCCTTAAAATGAAAGCTATGTTTTGACAACCAAATTAATGACACACTATATGGCTGCTGTCACTGTAAGAGCTCGTGCACAGATCCTGTAGCCACCAACATTATACGGTCACGTGAGATGTATGCTTAAAGGAGAACTCCGGTCAATTTTAACATTGAGCTCGTTTTTTTTGTAAGTTTGGAGTGCTGTCAGTACAGAGAACAATGACAAAAATCGGTGTTGCCTACAGTGTTATCTTTTTAAAATTTGCACCCTGTTGACTTCAATGGGGCAAGTTTTAAACCTGCTTTTAGCCTCTTAACATCCTTGATTTGTCATTACAAGTGCACAGCCATGTGAGTGGTGTTATTAACAGTGAACACGGTCAATCTGACTGCAGTAGATGTGAAAGATATTAATAAAAACGTTAATTCAGCCAGCGCACATACCTGTATTTTCTTCCTGTTTTCGGTCGAAGTTCAAAGTAGTCGATTATCGAGTTGGGAGAATGGGATCTCATACAGCCTGGTCGTGCGCGTGAACTCGATAATCGACTGCTTTGGAAGAAAATAGACCTAGGACAGAGCTCCTCACTTTGCAGTTAAAAAAGCACTTAATTTTCAAAGAATTAGCTTTATTATTATTATTTATTATTATTATTATTATCATTATTATAATAGTTTTAAATATGTAGGCTATTATTGATGTTTTTTCGTTGTTTTATAAATGCTCTGACAATTGTTTGATAAATGTTCAATCAAAATGCAAAACGGCGTTTGTTTTTTTTTTGTCGACTAATCGTTGCGCAGGACAGGACTTTGGTCGACTAAGGATTTCTTTGGTTGACTACAGCCCTAATGCGCAATACCCGCAATCCCGCGCCGAAATTCGAGCCCTGTATGCAGTCTTCCACTGATCTCCCCTGCCACATGATGCTCTTCTTTTCCATGGCACCAAATCAGTGCTTGGATGACGTTTGCTTGCGGTTGGATTAACCACATTGATTGTTGCTGCATGTCTAGTTTAGTTGGAAATGAAGCTGTTGGTTTCTTGCCATGTTGTACATTTGCATTTAACCCCAATATCATGACTCATATCAGATATTTTAAAGCCTGCAAGATGTGAGCGGATGTTCTTCACTGCAGCAGGAAGCCAGATTCTGTCAACGTGTCAGTTTCCAATGCTTGTCCGCTTCCTTGATGCTATGTGAAAATGTCCACTATTAAGGCTATTCACTAACCTGTTAAGTTTAATCTGATGCTGATGTATACTTACGGTTGTTGTTTTAGACATTATATTTTATCAGTTTCTTTTCTTTGAGCTGAGGGATGTTAGACTAATTTCATTGGTTTAATTGCTGCTTGGTGCGTTGAAGACTCGTGCAGGAAGGAAGACTGGCCCTGAAGTAGACGTGAGCAGTTTCCTATGGAAATATAACTCGACCTCTCTGGTTTGAGGCCAGTGTGAGGAAACTTTTCACGTTTTGAATGCTTGACAGCTTTCCTTTCGTTGCAGCATCTTTTAATGCTAAATATGTCCTTCCCCATGAACTGGCATCCCTAGCCTGAGGCTCTGCGCAAGACTAAGGTTTACAGAGGTCATTACAGCATTGTGACTTAACTTCAAAAACTTAACATTTACAAACAGTAGACTAATGCATTTGCTACAATGATTTATACACTACCATTTAAAAGTTTGTGGTCAGTAAGATATGTTATGATTTTTGAAAGGTTTTTACATTATATAATCTTGCCGTATTTGCACGCCTAAGTATCTTGCAAATAAGGTTGCATTATTAGTGGTTTCCCTGTCCCAAATGGCACTTCATATGCACTTTTGGTCTTGTGGACTTCACGAAAGTGCAGACTCGTAGGAAGAACGCAAGTGTTTAGGGTGCCATTTGAGACAGGGCCAGTGTTTACAGTTATAAATAGTCCAACTTTTCTTTAATAACCTGTCTTGTTCTCTGCATTGTTCCATTCTGTTGCACTCCATCCAGCTGCTTTTAACTTTTGAACAAGAATGTGTCTTGTGTGAGCACCCATTTAAAAGTGTAGAGATTGTACATTTTTATTTATATAGTCTTAGTTCTGTGTGAAACCTTCTTTTTAGTTTGTCATATTTAGTCAACCGTGTCCTGTTTTTTTTTGTGTGTTTTTTTTGTCAAGTTTTAGTCGACTAAATGTCTGAGCAGTTTAGTCTAGTTTTCATCAATGCATAATGGTTAAAGTCATCATCCTCATTATTTTGCTCAATTATAATCAATGATTGTCATTTGAGATGTATTTAGCCTAAGTTTCATCAGAATTGTTGCACTTTCACCTATAAGAACAAATCAAAGAATGTCAACCCAAACACGTTTTTTCTCAACTAGTTTCCTGATTTACTATAGGTAGTATCATATAGGCCTACCGGTAAACAAGGAACTTAAAGTTTAAAATGGTGAAATTCCTAGTAATCCAATAATTCCAAGTTACTTTAATGTTTTAAATTAACAGCGAAAGACTAGTCACACAGAGGTCGCGCGACGTAAGTGCATTTATTCAGCATCCACAATTGCAAATAGTCGTGAGATCCATGTTTGGATTTCTTAGTTCATCGCTGAGAAGGTTTGGTCACAGATTTAGTCACAGCAAACAGCACAAGCGGCTTGTGACCGAACACATATGAAAGTGTCATTCAGACGGTCTAAGCAGAATCTCAAATAGAGATAGATAAACTGCAGCTTACTTTGTTGTCTGTGTGTTTACAGATCATCTGGGTTTCTGCAGTGTAGAGAAGTTGCTAGATTGCTCTTTTTACTATCATGATTTAGGTGATTCTTGTCAAGTTTTTATTTAACTACATTTGTCATCTTTTTCCTTAACTAGGCTGTATTGCATGTTGATGACACCAATGTCATTAAATAGGGATGCTCCGATCAGGATTTTTGCAGCCAATACCGATTGCCGATTTCTTGTCATTGTGATCGGCCGATACCGATGCTTAATATAAAACAAAGATAAATACAAACAAAATGGAGCAGTCTGATGCAGCCCACAAGATTTAATTAAACATTGTCCAATAGTAAACTTTAAAAAATAAACATTTAAATACCTAAAATAGAGAAGTCTGATGTAACCTAAACCTTGTCTAATACAAGTCTGAGCAGGACTAAATTAATTAAAAATGAATAAATAATTTAAACTCCTAAAAGAACCAATTGAAGTAGTTTGATGCTACTCAATAGAATGGATGGGCATTTCAAGCAAAAATATTCGAAGATCTGGGTATTCATTATTATTCGAAAATCGCACCCCTCCTCCATATGCACGCACATGCATATAAGCCACACACACGAGAAAAGCAGAGTGGTGTGACATTTAAATATGACTTAAAAAACATCTATTAGGCCTACGTTTCATATTTATGTTTTATATAGTGTTTTAAAAAAAAATGTAATCTATGTTGATTATATGAAAAGGGAACCGCATGAGATTTGGAATGGGTCAGACATAATTTTGACTTGAGCCCGACCGATATATCGGCAGGCTGATATTAGGCATTTTCCTAACTATCGGTATCGGCATTTATAATGGCCGATAAATGAATATTTAAAAAAATGCGGGGTGCAGTGATTCATGTAAGGGTGGCGCTGCCAATAAAGCACCTAAAAAGCTGTCACAAATAACTGGCAAAAGTAATGATTATGAATACCTCAAATATAGCAAGGAGACATTTTAATTGTTTATTAACAAGTGTTTTCAGTCAGTGTCGGCAGATGAAGTTGACGACGCTGACTCGCGATCTTCAGTGAACACGACAGAGAAATGCACATTTCATACGGATTAGGCTACATAAGCAGAGAGCAGTCTGTCTTTTGTTTTGAATTGTTCTGTTTAAAAGTAGACATTTCAATATAGATATATTTCTCAGTTCTATACGCTGAGTTTCGGTTCATTTATGAGACAAGTTGCAGTTCACCCGCCGGCGCATCCGTGTCGAGATTATCTATTGTCCGCTATATTTACTACTTATTTATTAAATCCAGGCAATTGGTTGATGAAACATAGATTAAAATTAAGATACAATTAATACAAAACGAAATTCACCTTAATGAAAGGCTTTGTGCTTTCTGTTTGAGGTCTCTGTGAAAGTTTTAAAGCACTTTACTGCCGCTTTCAGAGCTCGTGCACGTCCGTAACATTGTTTTTTCCTCAAATGCGAACACGAAAAATAAAATAAAATGAATATTTTGTTCTGTTGAGAGCCAACCCTTCTCCATCCGGTGGGTACTGTGGTAGCCTATTACTTTTGATTTGCGCAGTGTAATTCACAGAATTGATTTCTCTGCTACCAGCCTCTGTCACGTATTGTGTGAGCTTGCGGCTATTGCAAGCGCGCAGCTGAGAAGTCCTGATTATATTGTCTGCTATATTTACTCCTTATTAAATCCAGGCAATTGGTTGATTAAAACATTAAAATGCGTGGCGTGGACTCGGAGTCCAAGTCGAGTCCCGAGTCCAGGACCCGAGTACTCCATCACTGCTGTAATATAATACACAAGTAATATTGCTACTGTTGTGACAAAAGAAACAAGTTTCTTTTTAAAATCCATTATCATATTTTAGTTAAAACTCTATAAATAACTACAAATAACTAATGTTAGGGAAATCTGTTAATGTTTTGTTGCGCGTTTCTGAAAATAAATATATCTATATCGGATTTTAAAACCAACAAATATTTGTATTGGTATCGGCCTTCAAAATCCTTTATCGGTCGGGCTCTAATTTTGACCACTTAATTAAGTTTTGTAGAAAGCCATTCTTTAAAGTGAATTTCGTTTTGTAAAAATTTTATCTTAATTTCAATCAATGTTTCATCACCCAATTGCCTGGATTTAATAAATAAGAAGCGAAATATAGCAGACAATATAATCAGAACACGGAGGCGCCGGCGCGTGAACATAGCGCGTCTCATAAATGAACCGAAATTCAACTTGCCTCACAGAGCTGAGAACGTATAGTTCAGGCTTGAAATATCTACTTTAAGAAATAAAAATCTAAATTAAAAATGTTTAAATCGATAATAAATGGGCTAGGCTACTCTCTGCTTGTGTAGGCTAATCCGTATGAAGTGCATTTCTATAAGCGCGTTCACTACATGCGAAGATGGCGTCAACATCGCCAAATGTATCTTTGCAGTTTAGTTTAATAAACAATTAAAATGTATCATGCTGCATAAACATTACTTGTTCCGGTTCTTTGTGGCAAGCTTTATGCATGCGCTTGATATGCGGAATATAGGCAATATAGCCTGATGACTCTCATTATTGTTTAGTATTTTCTCCCATATATATATATATATAAGTAGGCTAATTAAATTAATGTAAATATGCGATTAGACTAATGGCTTAAATGAACTACTAGTCGACTAGAAAAAAAACTTTATTCGTGCACGGGCAGCCCAACTTATTTCACATTTTCTAACCAGCATGTCACTGCAGGCGTTCTGAGCGAGCGGCGCTGCGTGGACTGAGCGAGCGAAGCCTACTCTTCAGAAAGACGCTCTCTCTGGAGGACAATGCTCCTCCACGTGAGATTCCTTTGAAACATACACAGCAAATAGCAAAAAAAAATTAATTATTTCTCGACACATCATAGTAATTCCACACCGGCGATGACATGACTGCCAAATCATGGAAGTCCCCACGCATCATGTACTTCACGTTTTGACGTCATCAAATTGGGATCGGTTTGTGAGATCGGCCAAGTTGAGTGAGTACCGATCGAGTCATAAAATGTGATTATCGGCCGATCGACCGGAGCATCCCTATCAGTAAATGATAAATGTGACCACTTCATCGTAACCACATTAGGGAGCAGTCATTTTTCAGTCTCTTGCTACTAGTTATAGGCTAGTTTCTGTAGTGATCTAACCCAGGTTGAAGATTTTTGAGCTTGAGTCAACTATATAAATGAATGGCTGACTATTCATTACCTAGAAATTGCAACAATAAAATGTAACAAAATTGTCAAAGAAAACAGACCCAAATAACAAGAAAAAAAGCATTATGTAGAACTATAGTAAAATAATAGTCTGCAACCTATAGTTGATAAATTTGCCACCCTAGGGGAACAAGTAAATGATTTCATTAGGTTTAGATCCTTTTTTTGTATTTGAAAGCGTTTCACCGCACTCACGATAAACAAGGTGCCAGACAGACAAAACTAAACAACTCAAAAAATAAATAAACTGTCCGCACACTTGAATCCTTTAGAGCAAATTTAATCGCCAAGCTTTCGGTCAAAAGACCATCCTCAGGGCATACACAAACTAAGTGTCACATTCCATTAACTGTGTTCAAAACACATCAAGACAATCAACAGTGATAACTCACACCTGCAGAGGCCAGGTAGGACCAATTGTAGTCCAATAATGGGAGTTGTAGTTTTTTAGGTGATCAACACTAACTCCACAAAGTGAAAAAACAAAATGAAAAAACAGTGAAGAAGGTTAGATCCTAAAAAACAACAGTTTATTTCATGTCCTCTGGCTCTTTATAATCACATAATTTGTGATGCTTTGTTGGATTGTTCTCATCAGCTTTGGATGAATGAAGCGACTAACCCTCTCAGCGTGTTTTTACTGGTATTGCCAAGATGACTCACCGCCCCGTCTCCTACTCTCGACTTCTCGCGTGACACCCTACAGTCTAAATGAGGGGAGTTTCCCCAGTGTTTACACTACCTTTAGGGTCTGTAATGTAGATTTAAGCCTCTCTCACTTGTAATAAAGCAGCTGGTGGCTGCGGGGAATAGCCAAATGTTACTGCTAGTTTTTAAAATGGAGCATTTTCTTGACCTTTACATGCTTGACCTGTTCTGTGATGTAGTTTTATTCCTATCCTAAGTGGCTTGTTTTTGTCTACAGGTTTGGAAGTCGCTCAGGCTGAGGGATTGAGACAACGATGGCTACCCAGTGTGAGTAGTTTTCCAAAGTAACCAGTCAGTTTATCAGCATGCTTGCCCGATGACTGTGCTTCTTGACGCAGACACACACACAGATAAGCTGATAAAGAACTGGTTTATTTACTTAATGATTTCAGTTAACCCTCAGAGAGCCAATATACAATCAAACACAAAGTAAATGCCCCTTTGTAAAGTAAATGATAGATTATTTTTTTTTAAACTTCAGTCATAGGACAACTATGTAAATATACAGCAAATAAATTAAATTCAAATTTTCTAACTTAAAGGGGTCATCGGATGTAAAATTCACTTTTATAAGGCGTTTGCAAATAAATGTCTTTGCAGTATGTGGACACAACCACCATACAACAACAAAAATACAACCATTCACTCTGAGCTGTTTGAGGAGGTAAAAGGGGTGTTTTACAGAACCATTGAGGAATTTTAACAAGTATATTACAAACTTTACATGAACACCCTAAAGAATCAATGTAGGTTTTGCAGGTATGGCAAAGTATCAGAAATGCAATTTCACATACTCTACTGCCAGTTTAGTTGAGTGCTCCTGAATCTTTAGTACAGTAGGGCTGTCAAAATGGCTTTATGAATTAACAAACTTATATTCAAATTTAAAAGGTGTAACTTCAGTTGGGGGGGAAAACTTTTGGCTTGTCTCCCTAAGTCCACAAGAAGGCACAATGAGCAAAATATGAATGCACTGCAAAGCAAGGAAAACAAGAAGGAAAAGACAGTCAAAACAAGTTTGACATTCTAAATTCAGATTCTAATTTGACAGTCCTATAGTGTAGCAGAGGACTGCTGAGAACCCTATAGTGTAGCAGAGGACTGCTGAGAACCCATCTAAAAATGTATGTGGAACAACATTAAATTGAATGATGTCTTTGTGTTGATCTCCTGTAGCTGACCTTATGGAGCTTGATATGGCCATGGAGCAGGATCGTAAAGTTGCTGTGAGTCACTGGCAGCAGCAGTCCTACCTGGATTCAGGTATTCACTCTGGGGCCACCACCACAGCGCCATCTCTCTCGGGCAAAGGCAACCCTGAAGAAGAGGATCTGGACAACCAGGTGCTCTATGAGTGGGAGCAGGGCTTCAACCAGCCCTTCACACCTGAGCAGGTGACGGGTATGTGTCTGTATTTGATTCCGACACCCTATGATTCCTGTATTAGCCTAAAAATAATTATGGAAGCCCATCTGCTGGATATCTTCAGTCTTGCCGTTTTCCTACCTGCCTCCTGTCTAGCTAAATACAAACTTCCTCTCTTAGACCTGGATGGGCAGTATGCCATGACGCGTGCACAGCGTGTCCGTGCAGCCATGTTTCCTGAGACTCTTGATGAGGGCATGCAGATCGCTTCTACCCAGTTTGACTCTGCCCACCCTACCAACGTGCAGCGGCTGGCTGAGCCTTCCCAGATGCTTAAACATGCTGTTGTCAATCTCATTAACTACCAGGATGATGCTGAACTGGCCACCAGAGCCATTCCTGAGCTCACCAAACTTCTCAATGATGAGGACCAGGTTAGGAATGTTCCAATACTTTGTTTCCTAATGTGTTAAGCCATCAGACAAGATATTTCTGCTCGTGGGAATGTTTATTTGCAGCTGAAGCTAAAAATGGAAGCTCTTTTAGCAAGAGCCATCATTAAGATTATTTTTAGCCATATATAGTGAAAATTTGAAGCAGTGACAATGCTTTCTGAATCAACTGAAGTTTTGCTTTTGGATGTTGACAATTTCATAAGGTAATGTTTGCCTATTTGTGGATTTGAGGTTGGAAGAGCGAGTCACTAGTTTGAGGAGACTAGTGTTTTGCGTTTGACAAGCAAATTAGTCACTTCAATCCAGGTTTCTCTGATTGGTGTCTGCAGTTCTATTAAAGCTCACTGATAAATGGCAAGTTGCCAAATTCCAGTAGTTTCAAATTCATTCCATCTCGATTACCCTTAAACACTCACACTTGCTGTCCAGGTGGTGGTGAACAAAGCTGCAGTGATGGTGCACCAGCTCTCCAAGAAAGAGGCCTCTCGCCACGCCATTATGCGCTCCCCCCAGATGGTGTCGGCCATCGTGAGGACCATGCAGAACACCAATGATGTGGAAACTGCCCGTTGCACTGCCGGCACCTTGCATAACCTGTCCCACCACAGAGAGGGTCTTCTCGCCATCTTTAAGTCAGGAGGAATCCCTGCACTCGTCAAAATGCTGGGGTAAGAACAAAGGCAGGTTTTAGAAAGCCTTAAGTAGAGCTCCATGGAAACTTCTGAGACCCTGAAGACCCTAAACAAAGGCACTTTAAGTGTTGAGATTATGACTGCATGATTGTGTTTCCAGGTCCCCTGTGGACAGTGTGCTGTTCTATGCCATCACAACCCTGCACAACCTCCTACTCCATCAGGAAGGTGCTAAAATGGCTGTCCGTTTAGCTGGAGGACTTCAGAAGATGGTGGCCCTACTCAACAAAACCAACGTCAAATTCCTCGCCATCACCACAGACTGCTTACAGATCCTGGCATATGGCAACCAGGAGAGCAAGGCAAGTACTGCATTGGTCTTGCTAAATGTGGAATAAAAATACACAGATGTTGTTTGTTTCTCATCTAAACTCTTACTGCCACAGTTGATCATCCTGGCCAGTGGAGGACCTCAGGCTCTGGTCAACATCATGAGAACATACACGTATGAGAAACTGCTCTGGACCACAAGTCGTGTGCTCAAAGTGTTGTCTGTCTGCTCCAGCAACAAACCTGCCATTGTCGAGGCTGGTACGTACTTGCCTGGTTGTGCCATTAAAGTGTGCATTCATGTATGGGATGTCAGTGTATCATCTTTTGCTTCCTTATGTGGTTCAGGTGGAATGCAGGCTCTTGGCCTTCACTTGACAGATCCCAGTCAGCGTCTGGTTCAAAACTGCCTCTGGACCCTCAGAAACTTGTCAGATGCTGCCACAAAGCAGGTACATGCTTGGACTAAAGTGCTAACAAAATGTGTAGACTAGTTTATAGAACTGCTGGCACCTATTTTTAAATTTCCTATTTTCTCATGGGTTATAGGAAGGGATGGAAGGACTTCTTGGCACTCTAGTTCAGCTTCTTGCTTCTGATGACATCAATGTGGTCACCTGTGCTGCCGGCATACTATCCAACCTCACATGTAACAACTACAAGAATAAGATGATGGTTTGCCAAGTTGGTGGAATCGAGGCCCTGGTCCGCACTGTTCTCAGGGCTGGTGACCGAGAGGACATCACTGAGCCCGCCGTATGTGCGTTACGCCATCTTACCTCCAGACATCAAGATGCTGAGATGGCCCAGAATGCTGTGCGTCTTCACTATGGCCTACCTGTAGTGGTCAAACTGCTGCACCCACCCTCACACTGGCCGTTAATTAAGGTGAGTGGGCTAGATGGCGTCTAGTTTTTCTGCATCTTTTAAAATGATTGCACATTCTAACAAGTCTTTTCCACATCCTTGTAGGCCACGGTCGGTCTGATCCGTAATCTGGCACTTTGCCCAGCCAATCATGCACCACTCCGTGAGCAGGGTGCAATTCCTCGATTGGTCCAACTTCTGGTGAGGGCACACCAGGACACCCAGAGACGCACTTCAATGGGTGGCACACAGCAACAGTTTGTGGTGAGTTTTTTTATTTTTTATTTTTTTATTTTGTAATAGTGGGATGGCATTTAGAAAAACAAATGTTTTATACTAATTGTCTGATTTGTAATATTCAGGAGGGAGTTCGTATGGAGGAGATTGTGGAAGGCTGCACTGGAGCACTTCACATCCTTGCCAGAGATGTGCACAACAGAATCGTCATCAGGGGGCTCAACACCATCCCATTATTTGTACAAGTATGACTTGCTCATTGTCTTGTGCACACATTCACCACCTAATAACTTCTCTACAAAACCAACATGCAAGATGGCTGCCATCTTTAATCTAGTAAACCCTGTGATTTATGTGTTTCTAAAGTGTTTCTCTTGCTCTGTAGCTGCTTTATTCGCCCATTGAGAATATCCAGCGGGTAGCAGCAGGAGTGTTGTGTGAGCTGGCTCAGGATAAGGAGGCAGCAGAGGCCATTGAAGCAGAAGGAGCCACCGCTCCTCTCACAGAGCTGTTACACTCCAGAAATGAGGGAGTGGGTGAGTGACTGCCCCCTATTGACTGTCAAATACCGTACATTACAGCAAAAAAAAAAGATTTTTATATCCGTGGGCACAGCTTTTACAATTTCTCTTTGTTGTGGATTGTGCTACCAGCTAAAGGGTGGAAGGGGTCTAAGTCTAGATTAAATGGAAAGCTTTTGTGTCTATGTACTTTTCTCTATATAGCCACATATGCCGCAGCAGTGCTGTTCCGCATGTCTGAGGATAAGCCTCAGGACTACAAGAAACGTCTTTCTGTGGAACTTACCAGCTCTCTTTTCAGAACGGAGCCCATGTCCTGGAATGAGGTATGAACTTTCATCTGCACACTGATGGAAAAATGGTCTCAATTACTTAGGGCTGGACCCAAATATTCGTTCGGTGGGTTGGTATTCGATTTTCAATTTTGGGGATTTGAATATTTGGGGGGGAATTTCCGCACACCTGGCATCCCCCTCAAAATGGTTCTCATGTGTGCTTGAAAATGTTTACACTATAGCCCCTTTCACACAGATTCCGGAAAATACACGGATAATGTGACCCGGGATTGTTTGATTTGGTTCATTCACACTGCCAGTCATTTGCTGGGATCTGTGAGTGCGTTCACACACATCCCGTTAATGTCCAGGAAAGCCGTGTAACGTCAGGATGAGACGCGTAACGTACGCGTCAAACATGTGCACGTGCGTACCGTTCCGCAAAGCTGACGAACGCTCTCAGCTTCAGCGTGAATAGTAAGGAGCTCCTGGTCTCTGCTTCGTTCCAGTTTGCAGACATTTGTTCGATCGTTCTTTGTTGATGACGAACACAAACTTTCTTCTAACTGCGTTCACACCGGACGCGAATAGCGCGTCAAATTCGCGTCTACCGCGTCTAGTTTGACGCTTGACCACTTTGTGTTAATTCGCGTGTGAAGAGTGAAACTGACGCGCGTAAAAACAAAAGTTTGAAGCGAAATTTACGCGCGTCAGATTCGAAATCTGTTTTTTTAGATTTTTTATGTTGATCGAGCATTTATCGAGAGAGTCACCGCTCTGTATTTGCTCTGAAAAGCAGAACAGCGGCGTACGGATCATCGTCGCTGTATTTGGGTCCACCAGACCATTCGGAGGCGAACTCAGTTTGTCGAGTTTCACCATTTCCTCGCTCCAGGAGCAGCGCCTGGATGACGGCCGCTACAGCGGTACTTCCGCCTGTCCCGCGCCCAGTTTGATGACCTGTTCTCCCGCATCGGAGTGAGGATCACCCTCGCCCTCACCAACCTAATCTGTCAAATATATATAACAGACCGGACACCGTCGGGTCTAGAATAATTATGTAATATGTTGGTTGTTTTTACATTAGAATAATAATGTTTCATATAATCTAGAAATGGAATAAAAAGCATTCAATACAAAATGAATATGTCTCATATATTTAAATCAAGTTTTTATGTGATAAAATATTTGCTTTGTTGCTGCATTAGAACAGAATATAATAGAATAGTCATTTTTTTCCATTTTGTCATATTACAAAATAATGTATTTAGGCATCCAGCATCCAGATACTTCACCACGTGACAGCAAGCAGGCTCCTGATTGGTTAACGCGGCGCGAATTGACGCAGAAGTTCAGATTTTTCTACTCGGGCGGCAGACGCGAATTCGCGTCAAACGCGGGAATGCACAAATGGCACTTACTAAATAATACCTCTACCGCGCCGCGCTCTACGCCTCATTCGCGCCGCAGGAATTTTTTACGCGCGTAACGCGTCTTTGCATTGACTTAACATTGAAATCACTCGCGCCTGACGCGCTATTCGCGTCCGGTGTGAACGCACCATAAGAGCAACAGAGTCGCGCGATGGCACCTGCGTCATCACTATGACACACCCCTTATGGCATTGGTACTGGCTTTTGTTCCTGAACTGATCCCGGCAATGTTACTAGGTCCTCAACCCGGCATCAATGCCGGTATTAATCCCGGGTCGTGCGTTTACACAGAAGGCGTTCTGGCAATTTGCCGGGATCATCGTGCTGTGAAAGGGGCTTATAAAATCTGCAGAAATATAATACTCTTTACAATTATCTTAGCTAAGCCATTTTTATTAGGATGGACAGTTGAAGGATCCCAACCTTGTTATATAATATATTTGCTTATTCTTAGCCTACTAAAGTGTTCCCTGCAACTGGAGTATTCTGTCTAAAGTGCACAACTGCAGCTTGTTTTTTGGGTTAAGTGGCATTGCTTTGACTGGATTTTTTTATTTTATTTTGTTGTCTTAGACTGGTGACCTAGGTCTTGATATTGGTGCTCAGGGAGAGCCTCTTGGATACAGACCGGATGGTAAGAAATTTGTCATGGCATTTTATTTAAACGTGTATTTTTATATATTTATTTATATTATCTATGTGTATGTGAAAATTATTATTCATAAGTCACTTTTTTTAAACAAACTTTTAATTAAAGGTCACATAATATTTTATAATGTTTCCTGGGTTGCCCTTATAATGTTAGTTAGTTTTTTTTGTTTTGTTTTTTTAATAGTCATAATTTAGAAATAAAAGGCATTTTTCCTAGCCTGATTTTAGCTTCTGATTTGAACGCTCTATTTGAAGGGGCGTGTCTGCTGTGGGATTCAGTGTAACCGTACACTGCTGTGATTGACTGACATGCTTGCATATGAAATGGCTACGTATTACATGTGTAACTCTCTCTAATACTTTTACTACAGCTATTATACGTTTTTACTATTACAGCTATCGAGATTAACGAATCGTGAGAAGTTTTTTAAGTATTTAGATCTATTCCCATCAAATAAAATGTTGCCATGAGCATTGAGCAAGCAGATGGTCTGTTGATCGCGAGAATGAAGATCTTCTCATTGCAACGCAGTTTCTGCACTCTAATGCTTTCACCAATGCAAACATGATGTAAATACAGTAAGAGCTTCGTTGTGCAGTGTAACGTGCGTCATTGATTTCATAACGAGTTTGGCATGTGTCCAGAAACTCGCACTGTGTGGAAAGATTGTTCTTTGATTGCTTTCTGTATATAAATTTATTCACAATTTAAATACGATTATTTTTATCCTACTAAAATAACGTGAAATGATGTGAAGTTGATATTTTATTCACTGGCTTGACTTACTGATGCATAAACAGTATTGAATGATTTTGAGAGAAAGATTAGCCTAATGTTACCCGTCTGAACTTGAACAATTACATCATCAAAAATTGTTGCTTGATTATTAGTTGACTGACTTACCCGAGGTTTGTAGCTGGGCCAAAGAGCTGGGTATGAATCAAAACATAAATAATATAGCGTCTTGGCGACAAACTCTTCCTCTTCTCCGTGGGAGCGCAACAAGACCACGCCCCTTTTTTATGTATTCCTGTGGGCGGAGGTTAGTAAAATAACTGTTCTAGTTACATCCTTAAAGGAAGTAGAGGGATGTAGTCCAAACCGGACGTTCGCTGTAGGCTTTGAAAGGGGACTTCTGTTAAATAAAATATCGCGCTAGGCATTGAACTTTGAGCTTTATAATTTTACAGGCATTTATGCTCGAACAGCAACATTACACACTAACTAAAGTTTGAAAAATGGAATCCCGAAGAACGGGACTTTTAAATGCTTTTGATCTGAACACGTTTACACTACTCATGGTTTTCTCGTATCCCTTTTAGACCCCAGCTATCGTTCTTTCCACTCTGGCTATGGTCAGGATGGTCTCGGTATGGATGGCATGCTGGAGCATGAGATGGGAGGCCACCATCCTGGAGCAGAGTACCCAGTAGAGGGACTGCCTGACTTGGGCCATGCTCAGGACCTGATGGATGGCCTGCCCCCTACAGACTCCAATCAGCTGGCGTGGTTTGACACAGACCTCTAATGGTCTAAAAGTATTGAAGGTAAGATGACTTAAAAAAATTCATTGCATTCTGCTTACGTTTTAATATAAATGTTAATGTACTTCTGTTTTTCCACAGATGTATGTTGAATGAATCTGCATTGTGATATGAAAAGTCGTGGAAGGTTTGCAAGAGGGTGGGCCAGTGTTTCAGAAAGTGCCTGACGCACAACACACTTGTCACAGACGAAAGGGAGATGTCTAACAGGAAATTTTGGATGTCCATTTCCTTTATTGCTATGACCCCTTTTTTATTTTTGCCCTGAATGAAAAAGTGCAAGTACAAGAGGGATTGTGACGTGGATACTGACGAGTGCACATGAAAAGAATCTTTTAAGATGGAACTCTTTTATCTTTTTTATCTTTTTCTTTTCTTTTTTTTCTTTTTTCAATCAACCCTTTCATGGTACTGACCCCTAGCTTGGTTTTAAACCTGGCTTTTTTTTTTTCTGCCATAAATTTGTATTCAATATTTTCCTTTTTCTTTTTTTTAAATGTCTTCTATAGTTAAGTTGTAGTGGACTTTCCTCATTAGTTTCTGGATCTTTATCACATGCTAGTAAACAACACTAATCTCAGTTTCTATGTAATCTGACTGAAAGTGTAACAATGTGTAGCTTTTTATATGATCAATTAAAATGGTGGTTGTTGGGAGTTCAAAAAAGTATATGCATTCTTAAATGCTTAATGTTAAGCAAGGAGAAGCAGTTTTCAATGTCACTATTGTTCCAAAAAGGGTGTGTGTGTGTGGGGGGGGGGTTGTAGATTGGGGTTTATGAGGTATACACAGAGACAGAAATCTTTTCTATGCTATCTGGAGGTAGTCTCTATTGAAGCAACGTCATTGTTAGCCTGTGGGGCTCTTTTTTGGGAACATGGATAATGACATGGCTAATCAATAAAAGACTTTTATTCCATTTGTGTGATTACGTAAATGTATCAAGTACTTATTTTGAATTTTAAAACCTGTTTAGGTCACATTACTACACATAATTAAATGGGTTAATTCTAATGCACGTTCCTTGCCTTCAAAGTGCTACAAGCAATGCATTATTTACCACTTTTTCCCCTTAATTTAAGTCTGTATTTGCTTTTGTTTCATAATGCAAGAACATTTTAATGGCCCTCAAAATAAATGTGCAGATATACAGGTGAAACTCGAAAAATTAGAATATCCTGCAAAAGCTATCATTTTGATTATGGCTTACAATTTATGAAAACCCCAAATTCAAAATCTCAGAAAATTAGAAGTTACATGAAATCAATAAACAAAGGATTTTAAATACAGAAATGTTGGCCCTCTGAAAAGTATAATCATGCATATGTATGTAGTTATATATATATACTAAATATCTTAGTTTCACTTTTTAATTTGAATTACTGACATACACTCACCGGCCACTTTATTAGGTACCCCATGCTAGTAACGGGTTGGACCCCCTTTTGCCTTCAGAACTGCCTCAATTCTTCGTGGCATAGATTCAACAAGGTGCTGGAAGCATTCCTCAGGGAGTTTGGTCCATATTGACATGATGGCATCACACAGTTGCCGCAGATTTGTCGGCTGCACATCCATGATGCGAATCTCCCGTTCCACCACATCCCAAAGATGCTCTATTGGATTGAGATCTGGTGACTGTGGAGGCCATTTGAGTACAGCGAACTCATTGTCATGTTCAAGAAACCAGTCTGAGATGATTCCAGCTTTATGACATGGCGCATTATCCTGCTGAAAGTAGCCATCAGAAGTTGGGTACATTGTGGTCATAAAGGGATGGACATGGTCAGCAACAATACTCAGGTAGGCTGTGGCGTTGCAACGATGCTCAATTGGTACCAAGGGGCCCAAAGAGTGCCAAGAAAATATTCCCCACACCATGACACCACCACCACCAGCCTGAACCGTTGATACAAGGCAGGATGGATCCATGCTTTCATGTTGTAGACGCCAAATTCTGACCCTACCATCCGAATGTCGCAGCAGAAATCGAGACTCATCAGACCAGGCAACATTTTTCCAATCTTCTATTGTCCAATTTCGATGAGCTTGTGCAAATTGTAGCCTCAGTTTCCTGTTCTTAGCTGAAAGGAGTGGCACCCGGTGTGGTCTTCTGCTGCTGTAGCCCATCTGCCTCAAAGTTCGACGTACTGTGCATTCAGAGATGCTCTTCTGCCCACCTTGGTTGTAACGGGTGGTTATTTGAGTCACTGTTGCCCTTCTATCAGCTCGAACCAGTCTGGCCATTCTCCTCTGACCTCTGGCATCAACAAGGCATTTCCGCCCACAGAACTGCCGCTCACTGGATGTTTTTTCTTTTTCGGACCATTCTCTGTAAACCCTAGAGATGGTTGTGCGTGAAAATCCCAGTAGATTAGCAGTTTCTGAAATACTCAGACCAGCCCTTCTGGCACCAACAATCATGCCACGTTCAAAGTCACTCAAATCACCTTTCTTCCCCATACTGATGCTCGGTTTGAACTGCAGGAGATTGTCTTGACCATGTCTACATGCCTAAATGCACTGAGTTGCCGCCATGTGATTGGCTGCTTAGAAATTAAGTGTTAAGGAGCAGTTGGACAGGTGTACCTAATAAAGTGGCCGGTGAGTGTGAGGCTGCGTCCCGATTCGCCTACTTATACTACGCCCTAAAAGTATGTACTCTTTTTGTGAAGAAAAAGTACATACTTTTGAGTGTGTAGCAAAAGAGTAGGCAAGCTTTGGGACATACTACTCCGTCATCTTTAACGGACAGATCTGTCGCGTGCGCCGTCACCGTAAACTGCCCTGTCAATCATCTTGTCACAGTTAAAATCCTCCATTCAATCTAATTTAATTTCCTACCGTTTCTGAGAGAAGTGTAATGGCTCTTTCATCTGCCCGTCGCGGGTCTTTCATGCGGAGACTCTCCTCATGTGTTTGCAATTTTAATGTAATGATGCATTTAAAAGTTAATGGTTAAACGTATCTTTACAAAAGTTCACAATGCTGATGCAGATGCAATATAATGTAGACAACATAGAATAAATTAATTTTCGTCAGGTTAGATACTGGTAATTAATCACTCAAACCCCTTTATCTAAACCTCTCTACATAACCGCCGGACTCGCGCGTCCTCCATGTCTGTAGTTTTTCAACACTTTTCACTCGTGTTTGTAGTTCTAATCGAATCCTCGTCCAACGTGCGATGGGTTGTGGGCAATATCAGCCGTTAGAGTGCGCATCGATCTACACTTCGGATTCTGACCGGATATAGTAGACCATCCGGGTACCTCTGGAACACTCATTTCAACATACTACGATTTGGGACGTACTAATTCTACTTTCGAATACTATTTAGGACGGGTAGTATGCGAATTGGGACGCAGCATACATGAACTTTTCACAATATTCAAATTGAGTTTCATGTCTAGATAGATAGATAGATAGTGTCTTGTCTTTTTCCTAAAGGTAGGGTTTTTATCGTAGTGGCCGATCCAAATGTAATGATAGAATGTCTTACCTGACTGTCAAACTGTGTATTTGAATACCTCTGCTCACACATCAGTTAGTTCCATAAGGCCATGCAGCGTTATAGGCTGTGTCCCAATTTGAAGGCTGCATCCTTTGAAGGACATTTTTTTTTAAAGTTATATTTGTGTCTGAAAACAAAACGGGGATTGCAAACGGTCTAAATATGTTTAGTGGTCCATTTCTGTATAATAAAGAGTATGAACTATATATAATCACATCTTAGTAAGATAAGTCAACATTTGAACTGCTTTAAAGGTATTTAGATACCGCTTTAGATATTTGAGTAAGTGGGAACCCAATACTTGTTTAAAAGTTTAATTTGTCAATTTCTCTTAAAATGTCATGTTCTCACTGGTGTGCAATGAATTCGGGGGTAGGCAAGGCCACAAAGGATCCATCTGTTGTATCCATTTCACAAGAAACAAAGGATGCATTTGGAGGCCACATTTGAAAGAGCCTTTGAATTGGGACAGCCTTCGTCGCACAGCTGTGATGCAATAGGGCTTTGAATGAGCCCTTCGAAGGATGCAGCCTCTGAATTGTGTGGCAGCATTCGTCAGACAGTCAGCGAGCACTGCAAAGAAATAGCAGACACCTTTTACCGTTTTTCCTGAATCAAAACAATGAACTTATGCTGCGTTCACACCATAATTTGCATTTCTCTGGCAACATTATCAACGCTGAAATGAATCTGCAGGTGGTACAAAAGCTAAGTCACGTTCATTAATATTGTTATTGTTATGTGCTTTGAGAAATGAGGTAATTTAACGTCGTCTCGTGACGCTTTGAAAAATCTGCCCTGGGAGTTATTGCAGAAAGCAGGTTATGTGTTAAGGGTAAGCAAGCAGATAACCTCAACACCCGGTTCCAAAAACGGAGGTAACTTTAGGGTAAGTAGCCATAGCAAGGTAATATATCTATATTCTATGCTAAAATAAAAATAAAAAACATACATTTCAAGTAATATACCTTTCAAACAATGTGGAAGCAATATGACTATACTAAAAATAAACATTATCTTTGCCAGCACAGACTGTTTTTTAGTTGATCAGTCTTTATTTTTAATATAGAATTAGCATCAAACAAACAATAGGCTATATTACAATATAGTTAACATTCACAGTGATTAAAGATTATTAAACAAAAAGATTGAAAAATGATTGTACAACCATTAAATAGGTGGTGATATGCATGCAGTATATAAATCACCAATAAACAAAAGAAGAGGAAAGAAGTAGTATGGTGAGCTTTTACCAGAGTTTGGCTATGTCCAAAAACTCATAAATGCTGCCTTGGGAGGACACATTCTAAGGTTGGAAGGCATCAAGGCACATCCGAATGCAATGTTAGTTTCACTTCCTGTCTCCTAAAACACCATAAATGTATCCCCCTCGCTGCCTTCGATATTCCACAATCCTGTGCTTTCCATTTCGTGACAAGTAAAGATGGCGTCTAAAAGTTGCGGCTGGCCGTCAGTTTGTGTGTAAATGGAAATTTTTGATCAACGTTTTCCACTTATGATGTCATTTCTAGTGAGAAATGACTTTTGTAGTAACTATTATACTATTGTATCATTAAATATTCTCTTAATTTTCACCAAAGCTTGCTCTATTTTGCTGTAGATCATTAAACTGTTACGATGCCTCAGAAGTCTGTCCGAAATCAGTTTTGTGAGGTACCTTTGTGCTTAAATGCTGCCAAGTCATTGCCTGATAGGGCAGCGAGGCAACAAGTCAGCTGTCTAAGTTTTCAGCCAATGTCTTATTATAGAGCCATGCAGATATGACAGGCCAATCAGCAGTTAGCATCACAGTGAACTTCCCTCAACAAAACCCCAATAGGATTTTTCCATAGGCTTTTGGATTATCACAACAACAAAAAAAACAAGCTCTGTGATCAACGAAAAATACTTACACGTTTTGTCCATCAAAATTATTTTTACTGATGAACAGCTTTTATGAATTTGAAGCCTAAAGGCCCGTTCACATAAGAACATACCTATAAAGATAATGTAACCCTGTCTAAATTGGTCCAATGGCGGTATCCGATAGAACGGGTGAAGGTCTCTGCGTGCCTTTCACGCAACACAACAAGATTAAATTTATAATGTATAATTAAATTCATTATTTCATCTGACTACATAAATGAAAAAGGTTTTAATGATATCTGAGCAGCATTAAATGTGAGCGAATGTTTGATTATTCTTTTTAACTCTTTACTTATATTTTACCGGTTCATATTAGGATGCTATGTCGCTCTGAGGTCCTCACACCTTCTGTTTAACGCGGGTCTCACGATCATAAGCTCATCAGTTTTGGTCAGATGGTCGCAATTCACGCTTACACAATCAAAGATACTTTGGTATAGCCCCTGTGGTTTCGCATACACTTGAATTGACCGTAACGTTTACTTCAGGCAGAGGTATGGCCACTACTACAGATATAAGTCGACCAACATTACTACTGTAATTGAGAAATTAGAAAATGCCGGAAAGTCTGTTTGAGGAGCGACCAGACCCTGAGACGACAAAGAACCTTGCTGAAAATTACCATTTGAACTCTCTCTTGTGAAACTATAGCAATCCTAATCTACATTTCTTCCCCCTCATCCCCCACTCCTTCTCCCTCATGCTGAGATCCCCAAAGTTCACCCAAGAATCTATATGGTTTAATTGTGAATATCATATATTATGCATTATACATATTTGGTATCATTTGAAATGTCTCAGTGCGACTGGCACAAAGGTCTAATTCTCAAAGAAGTAAAATAAAAGGTAATAAGTTTTTTAAGAGTTTAGAGATAACATGCACACAAAGAAGGGTGGGAGAGTTACACCCTCCGGTTCTCGAAGGGTGTAAACACTGAATGCAAATTACCATTGTTAGCAAATGTTTCCATGTGAAAAGCTATATAATGAAATGCAACTGGAGGCTCTGGGCCTTTTGTAACTCAAATTTGGCCCATGATGCTAAGAGTGACCAAAACTATTAGCATCATGTATTTTAATGTTAGGTTCGCATCTTTTCTCTTTATTCTAGAGCACTTGATGCTATTGTATTGATTATCTTTGAACTGATTATGAAATTACCTGACATAATAAATTGTAAACATTTGATTTTATTCTAACAGACTCTAACATTGTTTTCATTAAAGAGTTCAAAAGAATAGTCAAACATTAGCTCACATTTAATGATGCACAGATATTATTAAAACCTTTTCATTTATGGACTCAGATGAAATAACGAGAGAAAATGTATTGCATTTAATCAAAATTACTTTGCCATGCGGAAAGACAGTAATGCGCAGTAACCTTCACCCGCTGATCGAATGGCCTCCATTGGGTCGATCGAGCAGGGCCTTACACTAATCTTATAATAGCTTTGGATTGGCCATGCCATGGTTTCCGACTTACACTTATCTAAAGTAACATTAAATTAAAACAGAGGTAAGACACACACTAATTTAGATTGGTAAAACAGCATTTTTACTGTTCTAAACGGAAATTCACTTCTTGTTTTTGCAAACAAAGTTGGCTACATATGACAGGTTCTTAATTGTTGGTGATTTTCATATTCATGTTGGCTGTAATTCTACTGTTTTAGCTAAAGATTTAGCTAATCTCATTGATGCATGTGATCTTGTTCAATAGGTTAAGGAACCAACACATATCCATGGTCACACTTTAGACCTGGTTCTATCTCATAGTCTATCCATTTTAACTATTCAAATTGAGGAGTTAAGTTTTTCTGACCACAGGCCTGTCGTGTTTACTATTGACCTTCCATGCTGCACTGTCAAAACTAGGAAATCTGTAAAATGGTCACGAGTGGACCTTTTCAGCCCTTCGGCTGCTGAGAATTTCACTACAATGTTTGAAAAGTAATCTCATATGATATCAGTGGAATATTGTGCTGCTGAGGTTTTAAATGTTGATGAACTTCTCAACATGTTTAATTCGCTGTGTAACAGTGTCTTAGATACCATTGCTACCTTGAGACCGAAACAATATAAAGATAAATATTAACCTTGGTTGAATAATAACACTCAACATCTTAGACAAGTCTGCAGAAGTGCAGAGCGGCGTTGGGAAAAAGGACAAGCTACAGGCGTCTTATAAAATTTCAAATTACATCATACAACTACATACAACTGTACATCAAACAGCTGTAAAAACTGCCAGATCTAAGTATTTCTCTGAGCAAATTACTAAAAACTCAAGTTGTTCAAGGGCATTGTTCAATCCGAGGGCCCATCCGAGGCCTTGCCCTAAGATGGTTTAAATCTTTTTTGTGCGAGATAACTTTTTCAGTGGGCATAGGAAACTCTGTTTCATCAGTTGCCACCTTGACTTGTGGTGTTCCCCAGGGGTCCATTCTAGCACCAACACTGTTTTCTTTGTATATGCTCCCATTAGGAAATGTGTCATTTAACTTTTATGCAGATGATACACAAATATATCTGCCTCTGATGCAAAAAGACATGAAAGGGCTAAGGAAATTGTTTGCATGTCTTTTGAGGATATTAATTGAGGACATTATATCTTGGCTAACTTCAATTATTTATTTAAATTCTGGTAAAACAGAAGTTATTATTGTTATTGTAAGTTATCTGAACACCTGCATCAAACCAAAGAAATTTGGGATTTATTTTGGATTCCTCCCTAAAATTTGATCAACAAATTAATACAGTAATGAGGTCATGTTTTTTTTCCAATTAAAACTTCTCTCTGGAGTCAAGTCTTGGTTATCTTTCAAAGATCTCGAGACAGTCACGCATGCTTTTGTTTTATCACGCTTGGATTTCTGCAACTCTTTATACACTCACCTAAAGGATTATTAGGTACACCAGTTCAATTTCTCATTAATGCAATTATCTAATCAACCAATCACATGGCAGTTGCTTCAATGCGTTTAGGGGTGTGGTCCTGGTCAAGACAATCTCCTGAACTCCAAACTGAATGTCAGAATAGGAAAGAAAGGTGATTTAAGCAATTTTGAGCCTTGGCATGGTTGTTGGTGCCAGATGGGCCGGTCTGAGTATTTCACAATCTGCTCAGTTACTGGGATTTTCACGCACAACCATTTCTTCACAAAGAATGGTGTGAAAAGGGAAAAACATCCAGTATGCGGCAGTCCTGTAGGCGAAAATGCCTTGTTGATGCTAGAGGTCAGAGGAGAATGGGCTGACTGATTCAAGCTGATAGAAGAGCAACTTTGACTGAAATAACCACTCGTTACAACCGAGGTATGCAGCAAAGCATTTGTGAAGCTACAACACGCACAACCTTGAGGCGGATGGGCTTCAACAGCAGAAGACCCCACCGGGTACCACTCATCTCCACTACAAATAAGAAAAAGAGGCTACAATTTGCAAGAGCTCACCAAAATTGGACAGTTGAAGACTGGAAAAATGTTGCCTGGTCTGATGAGTCTCGATTTCTGTTGAGACATTCAGATGGTAGAGTCAGAATTTGGCGTAATCAGAATGAGAACATGGATCCATCATGCCTTGTTACCACTGTGCAGGCTGGTGGTGGTGGTGTAATGGTGTGGGGGATGTTTTCTTGGCACACTTTAGGCCCCTTAGTGCCAATTGGGCATCGTTTAAATGCCACGGCCGACCTGAGCATTGTTTCTGACCATGTCCATCCCTTTATGGCAACCATGTACCCATCCTCTGATGGCTACTTCCAGCAGGATAATGCACCATGTCACAAAGCTCGAATCATTTCAAATTGGTTTCTTGAACATGACAATGAGTTCACTGTACTAAAATGGCCCCCACAGTCACCAGATCTCAACCCAATAGAGCATCTTTGGGATGTGGTGGAACGGGAGCTTCGTGCCCTGGATGTGCATGCCACAAATCTCCATCAACTGCAAGATGCTATCCTATCAATATGGGCCAACATTTCTAAAGAATGCTTTCAGCACCTTGTTGAATCAATGCCACGTAGAATTAAGGCAGTTCTGAAGGTGAAAGGGGGTCAAACACAGTATTAGTATGGTGTTCCTAATAATCCTTTAGGTGAGTGTATGTTGGTCTACCTCAGTCTTCAATATCACAACTCCAGATGGTCCAAAATGCTGCAGCCACGTTTTTAACTGGGACTTGTAAGTGAGAGCATATTACTCAGATCTTAAAATCTTTAAACTGGCTGCCAGTGTGTTATAAAATTGATTTTAAGATATTGGTCTTTGTTTTTAAATCCCTAAATGATCTGTCACCCTCTTATTTGTCTGACTTATTAAAAGAAAATAAGCCAACAAGATCTCTCAGGTCCACAAAAAACTGCTCTTTGTCTCAGCCTAGGTTATAGGCATTGACAGCCAATCAGAATCAGAATCCACCCTTCAAAAGTCCTGACTGTGCAACCTGGCTGTATGCGTTCATTTGTTTTGAAAGAGACGTGGCTTTGGAGACGTTCTGAAGGGAGAGAGGAATCTAATGCTTTCAAAGCTAGCTTGCTGTTGATATCCTCTCCGAGTTCGAAATTGCCTACCCTACCTTTAACTGGTTTTAAGTGACTGCAGTTATGTCAAAGAATTTATTTTCTCTGCTGCCTGTCGATCTTTTCCACTCCTCTGGGGGCCACATCTTTATGTCTGTGTGAAATCAAAGTTTAAGGATCATTATCAATAAATCAACCTGGGAAGGTTGAATATTTCCTTTTCCTTATCTGAATGTAGAGATGAGGGCAGGCGATGAAAATCTACAATTGTGCACTATAGGGGTGTGTTAGGTACTCCCTTTTTTTAAATCGGATCCATATGAGCCTCTGATCAGACAGCGGGTTTATCTTAACGGATGTCTTGAGATTGACTGAGTCAAATCAGTTGGGTTTAACTCAAATAGGCAGCAGTTCTGATGTGATGCATTAATCATTTGTTTGGCATGCTTTGCAATTGATTTGTTGAAGTCACATGTCTGTTGTCCCCAATAGAGTCATCATTCATTTTTAATTTTGAGGTTGAATTTAAGGCTCTGCATAATTGTTGTTTTCACGAGAATATATTCTAGTGTATATTCTAGTTATATATTAGTTTTACCAATAAATGAGCTGTTTAGAACCAGCGGGTGCTTGGAAAGTTTTATGAACGTTTCCATTATCTGCCTCCACCTCTTTTTTTTTTTTGTCGGGAGAGGAATTTCACTGAGGCCTTGCCAAACGGCAGCTGCAGTTTGAAGTGTTGCCAGAGCGCTTTGTGCTGAGCAGCCCTCACCGCCTCCACAAAAACACACTCATCCCCCTCTTCAGATAGAAAAAGAGAGGGGGGGGGGGGGTTGCCCAGTTTGGACAGGGGGCAGGGCACGTCTATACACTGGACTTATATGTGAGCCTGGAAAGTACACAAACCAGAAACAACTTCAGTCACTGTGACAGGGGGTGATTTTCTTTTATTCAAATAGATTTAAACTTTTTCTTTTTGTTATATGATTTGATAGTTATCATATACATTTTTTTTTACATTTTTTATTTTTTATTTTTATACAGGTTTATTGTTTAGTTTTCTTTTACTTTTCAGTTATGTTTTTGCTGTTTTACCCTTGTCCCAGGCTCAAAATTTTAATTTTAACATCAGAATCCATCATAAAAATATTGATGGTTAATTTACACCAACATGTTTGCCTATAATAAAGTGAAAATGTATTTGTATACAGTATATACAGATTTTGCATTGATTTGAACAAAAATACAGTAAAACAGAAATTGCCATACAATTTTCATTACAATTTAAAATGACTGTTTTCTATTTTAATATATGTTAATATGTCATTTATTCCTATGATTATAAAGCTGATAAAGCTGAAAATCAGCAGCCATTACTTCAGTCTTCTGTCACATGATCCTTCAGAAATCATTCTTATATGCCTCTTAAAAACATTTCTAATTATTATCAATGTTGAAAACTGTTTTGCATTTTTTCAGGATCTTTGAAGAATAGAAATGTCAAAAGAACAAGATTTATTTGAAATCGAATATTTTTGTAATATTATAAATGTCTTTAATGTCACTTTTTTGATTAATAAAGTGTGTCATGTATAATCATATTGTGTACTTAAAGCACATAGCCAAAAATGCTATAACTAAAATTAGCCTAAACAAGAGCAAGGGGTAATTTTAATCCACAAATGTTTGAAATATAATTTTGTCATTTTCATCAGACAATGCTATCAAAGGCCTATAATGATATTGTGGTGGAAATAAAATTTTAGAAAGATTACACAAAATAACATCCTGCGATGGATTTCCACTATTTGACATTGTGTGTTTTGAGTGAGATTGAGTGGCCGTAGTTGAAGAAAAACCCATAGACTCACACAGAAATGCATAGTAAAATATTTTCTTAGAGGTCACATCGTCAGATCCCAGAAAGAGAAGGTGAGAGAGAATACGGGATATTTCGGCTGCCCTGGAGAGAGAGACAGACAACACAAGAACTCTCTGACCTTCCCTCCCACATATTCTCGTACCTCGAGGCAACACACCTGTGAGGACGTCTGTGTGTTTGAAAGAGACAGTCAACGAGATCAAAGCTTATAGACGGATCATGATCTAGTGTCTGTCAGTCCCCGCGCTGTGAAGATGGGAAGTGTCATAGTAGAGAATAGTTTACTGCAGTTCATATTTCTTTCTCTGGAGCTATATGTGGGCGGCACGTACGATTTTATTATAATTACTGAATTCACTTTAGAGTGCAATAGTCATTAAAACAGCACAAACATGAACTGCAAGGATGATAACTAAACCTATAAAGATAATTATATAATTTTAAAATATTGTTCTTAATGTAAAAGAACAGCAGAGTCCACATCACAACATTAACCATAATGGCACAGAGAAACGATATCGTTGGAATCACTTTCAGATTTTTTTTTTTTTCAGCTGTTCCAGAAGCCATTCAGCTTCAAAGAGCTTGAGCATTTAAATAGAAAACAGAACAATATTGTGTGTTGGTGTGTGGACGCTAATATGTCGTTATAGTTAAGGCCAGCATCACTGTTACTTTTGCTCATAATAAAGTAAGCTTAGCTTGATCAGTTAAGACTAGACTGGTCAGCTAAAAAAAGTGTCCAAAACCCCTCTAAAACCAGCCTGGGAGACCTGTTAAAACTGTCCAACCAGCTTAGGCTGGTTTTAACTGTTTTTCAGCAGGGACTTATCAGTCAAAAAGATTCCCGAAACAGACTCATTCATGAGTTAGACATGGTCCCAAATGTTACACTTCATGTGCACTTGCGGTCTAGGGTGTATACTTGTCACGCAGTCATGTTGGAAAGGTCACAAGTAATGTAGGCGGATATACACTCACCGGCCACTTTATTAGGTACACCTGTCCAACTGCTCGTTAACACTTAATTTCTAAGCAGCCAATCACATGGCGGCAACTCAGTGCATTTAGGCATGTAGACATGGTCAAGACAATCTCCTGCAGTTCAAACCGAGCATCAGTATGGGGAAGAAAGGTGATTTGAGTGACTTTGAACGTGGCATGATTGTTGGTGCCAGAAGGGCTGGTCTGAGTATTTCAGAAACTGCTAATCTACTGGGATTTTCACGCACAACCATCTCTAGGGTTTACAGAGAATGGTCCGAAAAAGAAAAAACATCCAGTGAGCGGCAGTTCTGTGGGCGGAAATGCCTTGTTGATGCCAGAGGTCAGAGGAGAATGGCCAGACTGGTTCGAGCTGATAGAAGGGCAACAGTGACTCAAATAACCACCCGTTACAACCAAGGTGGGCAGAAGAGCATCTCTGAACGCACAGTACGTCGAACTTTGAGGCAGATGGGCTACAGCAGCAGAAGACCACACCGGGTGCCACTCCTTTCAGCTAAGAACAGGAAACTGAGGCTACAATTTGCACAAGCTCATCGAAATTGGACAATAGAAGATTGGAAAAACGTTGCCTGGTCTGATGAGTCTCGATTTCTGCTGCGACATTCGGATGGTAGGGTCAGAATTTGGCGTCTACAACATGAAAGCATGGATCCATCCTGCCTTGTATCAACGGTTCAGGCTGGTGGTGGTGGTGTCATGGTGTGGGGAATATTTTCTTGGCACTCTTTGGGCCCCTTGGTACCAATTGAGCATCGTTGCAACGCCACAGCCTACCTGAGTATTGTTGCTGACCATGTCCATCCCTTTATGACCACAATGTACCCAACTTCTGATGGCTACTTTCAGCAGGATAATGCGCCATGTCATAAAGCTGGAATCATCTCAGACTGGTTTCTTGAACATGACAATGAGTTCGCTGTACTCAAATGGCCTCCACAGTCACCAGATCTCAATCCAATAGAGCATCTTTGGGATGTGGTGGAACGGGAGATTCGCATCATGTATGTGCAGCCGACAAATCTGCGGCAACTGTGTGATGCCATCATGTCAATATGGACCAAACTCCCTGAGGAATGCTTCCAGCACCTTGTTGAATCTATGCCACGAAGAATTGAGGCAGTTCTGAAGGCAAAAGGGGGTCCAACCCGTTACTAGCATGGGGTACCTAATAAAGTGGCCGGTGAGTGTATATTGACCCAGTGGGGAGAAGGAGGTTTTCCAATGTTAAAATTGTCCGACATCGTTGTTTAGGTTTTTTTTTTGTAAAGGGCATTTGATCCAGTCTTTGACGTTTGCTTTGTAAACACTGGTCGGTAGTTCCGCCTTCTGTATGACCGCAACGTGATTACGTAATGTTGTGGAAACGCATTGCAGAGCTAGTGCAAGACAAGCATTTGTTGTTAAAAAGTTTTTATTTTATTTTTTTGTGGAAATGACTGCTCGTTCCCCTAAGACCCTTATTCCTCGGCTGGGATTGTGTAGAGCCCTCTGAAGCTGCATTGAAACTGCAATTTGGACCTATGTTGTACCCCATTGAAGTCCATCATATGGAGAAAAATCCTGTAATGTTTTCCTCAAAAACTTTTATTTCTTTTCGACTAAAGAAAAAAAGACATGAACATCTTGTACGATGTGGGAGTGAGTTAATTATCAGGAAATGTTTAATTCTGTGAACTAATAGAGTGAACTAATCCTTTACTGTCATACAGTTTGACATTAATGACAACTGAGATCCTACAATGCGACATTGCTTACAGCGAGGATCATGTTCGTAGTTCATACAGATCGTACAGTTTGACAAGCAACAGTCATAAAGGACAATTATAAATCATTTCAGTGCACACCCGGCTTAAGCCATATCTAGGGATCATGAGTTGTTGTTTTTTACTTGGGCCAGTAAACACCTAGCAACCTCCCATAACACCCTAGCAACCCCATAATACCCTGGAACCCATCTTGAGCCAGACAGTTTTGCACTGGCAATATCACTGACATTTTCACCACAAAAATAATGTTTAATAAAGAGCTACTCTCTTACTCTCTACTCTCTGTCTAGTATCTGTAAAACCGCATTTTTCCATCTTAAAAATATATCTAAATTACGTCATATGCTCTCATTGACAAATGCGGAACAATTAGTTCATGCGTTCATGACATCAAGACTAGATTATTGTAACGCTCTACTGGGTGGTTAACAAACTACAGCTAGTACAAAACGCAGCAGCTCGAGTTCTTACCAGAACCAGGAAATATGACCATATTAGCCCGGTTCTGTCAACACTGCATTGGCTGCCTATTAAACATCGTATAAATTAAAAAATTTTGTTGATTACTTACAAAGCACTAAATGGTTTAGTACTTGAGTGAGCTCTTAACGCATTATAGTCCATCACGTCTATTGCGATCTCAATATTCCGGCCAGTTCATAATACCTAGAATATCAAAATCGACTGCTGGCGGTAGATCCTTTTCCTATTTAACACCAAAACTTTGGAATAGTCTTCCTACCATTGTCCGGAAAGCAGACACACTCTGTCAGTTCAAAGCTCGATTAAAGACACATCTCTTTGCCCTAGCATACACATAATACATTATAGACTTCTATAATTCAATGTTAGGCTGCATAGATTAGGTCAGCCGGAACTGGGAACACTTCCCTTAAATCATGATGTACTCGTTACATCATAAGAAGAATGGCATCTACGCTAATTTTAGTGTCTTTGTTTATCCCGAGGTTTTCCGCAGCCTGCCGGATCCAGGCCGTATCCAGATCTGACGAGGAGCTTCGCCTGGACCCGATGACAATGCAGTGCTGAAGTGCCAACTAGCCTCTCCCTATGGAGGATCCCTTTCCCACTCTACAGATAAAGCGTTGTGAATTTCGTTTCGCGTACCTACCTGAAGTGATCAAATAAAACAAAATTCTGTATCAAATTTATAGGCAAGACAAGTAGTTTGCAATGTTAACTACATTGGTTACCTATAAAGTTCCGTATTAATTACAAGGTATTGCTACTGACTTATAAAGCCCTAAATGGTTTAGCTCCAGTCTATTTAATGGATCTTCTATCGCCCTATAATCCATCGCGCTCTTTAAGATCACTAAATTCAAGGCTTCTGGTCATACCTAGGATATCCAGATCCACCTAAGGAGGGAGAGCATTTAGCATTCACATTTATTATTTACATTTATTCACATTTAGCTCCGAAGCTCTGGAATAGCCTTCCTGATATTGTTCGTTGCTCAGGCTCGCTCTCCCAGTTTAAAACTAGACTAAAGACGCATCTCTTCAGCCAGGCATTCATATACATTTTTTTATCTTACAGTTACTGTAAATCCGGCCTCTAGTTCATAAACGCCAGAGGAGAACTGGCCCCCGACTGAGCCTGGGTTCTCCCAAGGTTTTTTTTTTTTTCTCCATTGGGTTACCTGATGGAGTTTTAGGACACCATTAGGTAGGGCTGAAACGATATGCGATATAAAATCGAAATCGCGATACTCAGATCCACGATCTGTATCGTGGTGTGAGAAGGCAGAATCGCGACACACCCCTTCCAACTCCCATAGTTATCCTTCCCGTCCAGATCCAATGCTACCACATCTTTAAATTACTATTAGTAGGCTATTATAAAAGGTTTCTAGTATCAATGTATTGCTTGTTTTTTTCTGTTTACATTGTATGTTGTGACACTTCTCTTCTCTCATGATCGAACATAGAATGCTGCTACGTCAGAGCGGCCAAAGCGCAATATATAATTCTGTGAATTACACTGCACAAACCAAAAGTAATACTACCCACCGGATGAAGATGGGTTGGCTCTCCCCAGAACATAAAATATTCATTTTATTTTATTTTCCGTGTTCGCATTTATGAGGAAAAAACAATGTTACATACGTGACAGTTCTCTGACTGAGACCTCAAACAGAAAGCACAAAGACTTTCTTTAAAGTGAATTTTGTTTTTTAGTAATTGTATCTTAATTTTAATGTTTCATCAACCAATTACCTGGATTTAATAAATAAGAAGTAAATATAGCAGACAATATAATCACGACACGGAGGCGCCGGCGAGTGATCTGGAGCTCGTCTCATAAATGAACCGAAACTCAGCGTATAAGGTAGCCTTGCCTCACAGACCTGAGAAATATATCTAGATTGAAATGTCTACTTTTAAACAGAACAATTCAAAACGAAAGAAAACAGACTGCTCTCTGCTTATAATCCGTATGAAAAGATCCGTATGAAAAGTGCCTTTACAATAAGTTTTAGGGCTGTAACGATTAGGGCTGTAACGATACACCAAACCCACGATACGGTTCGTATCACGATTTTTGACCCACGATTCGATTCGTATCGCGATTCTATCATGGGGGCTTGAGGGGGCGGGAGGGGGCTTGGGGTGAAAAAAAGAGAGATTTTGAGAGAAAATTTTTTTTTTTTATTAAATAACATTTGAAAAAACTGTATAAACTGAACACCAAAGAACAATATTAACTATGCAAATTATTAAACTAAACTAGGCAGTGTAGGCTGCTGCTTTTGGGTTGTTTTCTGTGCTCCAACTAAATTGATTTCGGGATGGTGCCGTAGGATATGCATCTGCATGTTGGACGTGTTGCCGGTCATTTGAGGAAGCTTCTTAAAACACTTGCGGCAAATTGTGTGGGTCTTGTCGACTAGCCTACACGATTTCCTCACGTTCTTCAACTAGATCGCGTCACATGGAAAGGTATACTCACATGACACGTAACATGTAAAAAGACGCTTACAAGTAAACATTTTTGTAGGTTGTGTGATTATTGTCTAAAAAAATCTCCATGTTTTCGGTGTTGATGCGGTGGTGACGCGTTCATGTAACATGTAACAGTGGCGCTGCCAATAAAGCACCTAATAGCTGTCACAAAGAACCGGCAAAAGTAATGATTATGAATATGTCAAATATAGCAAGGAGACATTATAATTGTTTATTAATAAACAAATGTGTTCTGTCAGTGTCGGCTGAAAAGAGGAAGTTGACAATACTGACTCGTGATCTTCGCAGTAGATAACGCGCCAGAGAGAAATGCACTTTTCATACGGATTATAAGCAGAGAGCAGTCTGTTTTCTTTCGTTTTGAATTGTTCTGTTTAAAAGTAGACATTTCAATCTAGATATATTTCTCAGGTCTGTGAGGCAAGGCTACCTTATACGCTGAGTTTCGGTTCATTTATGAGACGAGCTCCAGATCACTCGCCGGCGCCTCCGTGTCGTGATTATATTGTCTGCTATGTTTACTTCTTATTTATTAAATCCAGGTAATTGGTTGATGAAACATTAAAATTAAGATACAATTACTAAAAAACGAAATTCACTTTAAAGAAAGTCTTTGTGCTTTCTGTTTGAGGTCTCAGTCAGAGAACTGTCACGTCTGTAACATTGTTTTTTCCTCATAAATGCGAACACGGAAAATAAAATAAAATGAATATTTTATGTTCTGGGGAGAGCCAACCCTTCTTCATCTGGTGGGTAGTATTACTTTTGGTTTGTGCAGTGTAATTCACAGAATTATATATTGCGCTTTGGCCGCTCTGACGTAGCAGCATTCTATGTTCGATCATGAGAGAAGAGAAGTGTCACAACATACAATGTAAACAGAAAAAAACAAGCAATACATTGACACTAGAAACCTTTTATAATAGCCTACTAATAGTAATTTAAAGATGTGGTAGCATTGGATCTGGACGGGAAGGATAACTCTGGGAGTTGGAAGGGGTGTGTCGCGATTCTGCCTTCTCACACCACGATACAGATCGTGGATCTGAGAATCGCGATTTCGATTTTATATTGCATATCGTTACAGTCCTAATAAGTTTCATTAGTTAACATTAGTTAACTACATAAGTTAACATTAACTAATAATGAACTGCACTTATACAGCATTTGTTAATCTTTGTTAATGTTCATTTCAACATTTACTACTACTTTATTAAAATCTTGTTAACATTAGTCTAGTTAATGCACTGTGAACTAACATGAACAAACATGTTGAAATCTGTATTTTTATTAACGTTAACAAAGCTTAACAAAAAAAGTAACAAATATATTGTGCATAGTTAGTTCATGTTAGTTAATACATTAACTAATGTTTAATAAATTAACCTTTTTGTAAAGTGTAACTGTATTTTCTAACAAACTTCAAGATACAGCAGGGCTGCCATGAGTGATTAGCTGACACAACAATCCCAGCATTGACTGATTCACCATTCGTTTGCAGTTTAAGTATTTGCTTGCAATGTTTAAAAGGTCGGGAAGCCCCGACACACACACACAGAGAGAGAGAGAGAGAGAGAGAGAGAGAGAGAGAGAGAGAGAGAGAGAGAGGCATGCTTATTCAACCTCTCTGAAAAGAGCAAGGGGCCTGTTGCCTGGCAACCAGGGGGTTTATGGCAGGAGAGGCTCTTATAGCCACTCTCACACTCACTCACATGCGTGTGTGCAGGTGTCTGTTGGTTGAGCGGAGAGACTGGGTGGGGACAGACACACTCATGAAACAGGAAGATGAAAGCTTGCTTTTTACTCAGATAAAAGAGATGAACTGAGAGATAAACCCATATACACTGAGTTTTTTGCTAATGTACAAGAGGTTTAGTTAAGAGTGAGAGGAGAGAAGCTTCATTATTTGTGCAAAGAGAGCTAGAGAGATCATAAGAGGAAGTATAGACCCCTTTTCAGTTAGTAAACATGGTGACTTTTTTTGTGGGCGGAGCTTAGGTGGTGGCAGAATGATCCCTCTGGCTTCACTAACGTTAGTTTGCAAGTTTTGTTAGCTTGTTTTTTAAACAATGACTGGAGAAAATCCGATTTTATCTTAATGTCCAAGGTCATTCACTGTCCAGGTGATTGTTATTTGGAAAAGTAATTTTTAACGGACGGAACCAGATTGGCTGACACGCTCACTCAATGGATGGACGATCTGACAGGATTAACGTTAACGCTACCTCCTGTTGAGTGGCCTGACTTACACCTATCCGATAGAGAAACTGAGCGTAACGAGAAACTGAGGGCATATAAATCTTTATATGCCTATAACTATGTGATGAATGCTCATGTACAAGACTTGTGTGGTACGATCCACAGTTCTGCCTAGCCAGCGCCAAGAAGACGACAATGTAAAGAGTGACATTACGGTGCAATTTTAATGATGTGAATATTTTCTAGAAATAAAAATTCCAGATACAGCATATTCATTTTTCATTGATTCTTGCACCCAACAACACAACAATATGACATTTAATAATAAAAATAATCATTTAAGCTCCTTATTATGTAGCCGAATCTGTGCTGGTTTGTATTTGCCGCCTCCAGTTGTCCCTTTGTTTTGCCTCCAGCTAGCGCCGTGACGTAACGTCGGCTCGAAATTGGTCTATAGACCTTATGCGCCAAATACGAGGGCGCCACCATCTTTAGAATATTATCTTTGAACTTCCGTTTTTGCGGTCGCTCTGTATATTTCTACGGCATCGCTGTCGAGGAGTAATTAGCTTTTGAAGCGGATTTACTTATTGTAGAGTTAACGAAAGTTATCATGAGGATTGTAATGTTTATCATTAGCATTGTAAAGCAGATGTCTTAAATGCCGACCCGGATTTTTTTTTAACGAACCGTTCATTCATAACTATGCAAGATTGCTGTGAAAATACTGACCGGAAGTCAAAAGACAACGAGCGCAGCGCTGAAAAGGGGCGGGGCTACATAAGGTCAAGGATGTTGTTAATTAATGATGTCAGCGCTCCAGTAGCCTAGCAACCAGAGCTAGCAACTAACAGGAAAGAGGATCTCTGTGATAGATGCCACCTACGTCACTACAAATAGCCCGAACTGCCCATTTGAATGAGAGAGAGACAGAGATACCTGGAGAAAATTTCAAATTTAGGCTCCAATCCTTATTTGTTACCCCCAGTTTTCTTTTGTCCATTATTATCTGCCTCAGTCTTGCCTCATTTAAAGAACACGAAGGGAAGGGAAACGAAACGAGGCGATTGTGACTTTATGTGAACAGTCTGTCTGATGGAGTAGCATCTGCCTGCAGAGACGGAGGCTGCATTTTCAGGACCGCACTTTTAGGACCGCATTTCTAGGACCCTAGGTTTTATTGACAACGCCACCTACCGAATTAGAGGACCAGCGAAGATGGATGACATTCAGAGTGTGAGTATCAAATGCGAATCAATTTTTATTTGTTTAACTTTAAAAACAATTGTGATGCATTTCATTGGAAAGTTAACGTTGCCAACGTGCTGGTGATTTACTAAACAGTCTTGAATGCATAGCCATCATATATTAGCCTCTAATGCTGGAAAATGAATTGTAACCACGTTCATTTAACGGAACTGTTGCATGATAAGCCCGTGTTTACTTATTTACAGCACAATAAACTGTAGCATGTTCGTTCTGAAAGCTTGTTAATTACTCATTGTTTTTCCATTTTAATTCAGTTAAAATAATCTTAATGTTTTCACTGTCACGTGCTCACAGTCAGCCTGTTTAACGTTACCCACAATACATGTTATATATAACGTATATATGTACGTCTCTTCATTTTGACATGGTTTTATAAAGTTGGTTGAGACATATGACATTTTAATAGTCAGACATATCAGAGAGGCCATTATAATAATTGACTGTTAAAATCCCACGTGTTAGATTGTGTAATTTACTGTATACTGTACTCTATATGAAGTTCTATCAAGGACACAGCTCAGGGTAGGCAATAGTATGACAAAAGATAAATAAATTAATTGGTTAAGTACTAGGCTTAGGCCTAATTTATGTCTATTTATTTATATGAAATTAACTTAAAAATGTTTTTCAAGAAACGCATAACAATCCAAGAAGGGAGATCCTTTCCTGATCTTATATATATATGGTCAGGACAAGTCGTGTCAATGTTATTTCTATTCAGATTTCTTGCATCTCTCTCTATTATTATTATTTTTTCTCAGTTCAGATGGGCTTTATTAGAACCTTTGTTCCCACAACATCAAAATATTTTATTTTTTTCAAATCTTTGAACAGTATGTAATAATTGTATTATGAACATTAATTGCTATGAAGATTGATATAATTATTTTTATCATTATCATTACTCTGTGGTAACTAAGATCTTTTAAATATTAAATTTTAAATTAGAGAGTAGAACATGTTCAACTAAATGTTCCTTATTTAATTCACTTCTCTTTCTCTCTCTTAGGAATCAGTGATGATGTTGTCCATGTGTTTGTCCATCCATTGAAGTTCTGTCTATGTGGTTCACGCCATGATCAAATTTGTTTTTGTGTGTTCAATTTCAGTTGTTATATTTTATTTTGTAAAATATTTTGTGTGTTCAAGTTCAGGTGTTATATATTTTGTAAAATACACAATCTTAAATCTACCCCCAGAGTCATCCTTGTCTTCCCTCTGTACTTGAAAATGTGGCCCATCTAGTGACTGAAAAGACTATAACATGATTCCTTGTTTATTTTACTTGAGTTATTATAGTAGGCTATACTACTTAGACCCAATAATTTCTCAACATTCCTAGGAACCTGGTTTAATTGCAATAAATAAAGTAGTATTTGGGTGTAATCAAACTTGAAAAAAACCTCTAATGTAGTTAAAACTGGGTGGAAATACTGCCTTGGTGGCACTTTTTTCGGTCCTCCAAAACTAGGGTCCTGGAAATGCGTTCCTGAGACTGCGGTTCTCCGACTCGGTAGGTGGCGCTGTCACAAAAAACTAGGGTCCTAGAAATGCGGTCCTAGAAGTGGGGTCCTGAAAATGCAGCCTCCGAGACTGCAGACAGATAATATTGGTCTGATGGGTTACTTTGATCATTGTTGATTGTCAGTGCTGCTAGTGAGTTGAGATGGGAATTGAAAACCGGTTCCACTCGAGAACCGGTTCTAAGTTTTATGAACCATCGATATTGTATGCCCAGCTCCTGCTCAAAAGCGATTTTTTGTCCCGCAGCAGGGCGCATGTTTAACTGAAGAAGGAGCACAGAGAGAGCGAGCCCTGGTCGCGCGCGCGCCGCGCACTTTTTCTCTTTGGAAGGCGAATGTATAAACAAGGCTTCACCGTCTCCTAAGCGCTGTCTTGCTCTCTCTCCCTGGCACATATTAATCTAAATAAATCGACACGATGGTAAACGGTCGGAAGACCATAGTATCATGTGGAGCATTCGGATATATTATTTTCCTGAATTACCGCTGGGTGTGAATTGTGCTAAAATACCTTATCTTCTCTGAAAAGCGTCCGCACATTAAACCTTTGCCGTTATCTGGTCGGCAAAACTCCGAACTTCCTTAACTTCTCCGAAAACTTAAACTTAATTTTTTAAGAATGATTTCAGTGCTGTTCCCAGCAGCAGCAGGCATAAGCCCGCCCAGCCCACCGACTCTATACACGATGTGATTGGCCTGGCTAGAGTTAGTTTTTTCCAGCTCGCAAGCCAATGGAGAGTGCCTAGACCCCCCTGACAGCTAACCACTTCTTTCTTCTATCCTTTTCTTTTGGTATAGAATGAAATACCAGTTCGGGGTTCCTCTTTCGGCTGTTGTTGCGGTTGTTGCAGCCAACTGCACAATGTATTGCAGGCATTACTGAGACCGTCGGTCGCAAAGATGGCGGCGCTAAGCTACAGTGACGTCATGTGACCCTAATGAATAGATAGTTTTCTTATGGCAGCAATGAGATTAATTATAAAATTGGAAGCAAATGAAGGCTTGTCCTTCTAAGATTTGAGAAAAATAATTGTCGTAATTTCAAATGTACCTCTGGAGGGAAAGAAGAGATCTCAACAATGACTCAAACTGTATTTATATTTGTCAAGATAGATACCAAAGTCTATGATAAAAAGTTAGAGATTGTGATTCATTTTTATTCAAACTTGAATATTTGGTGTCATTCACTTCCAGTTATTTTAAAGCAGTCTGTTATGCTGCTTTATACTGCAAACTGCTATCATAATCATAAAAACACTGGTTTGTCTGATGAATTGGAAGTCTCACACATTTAAAGAAAATAGCTGCAATAGTTTGACAAAAACAATTAATAGCTTGTATAGCTTTATATATTGTTATTGTGTTGTCAATTCTTTTTGTTTTGTGTCCATTTAATTATTCTATAAGGAATTTTAGGATACGTGACTGTGAGACAAACATGAGGCATGATGGGGCACTCAATTAAGTCTGAGCTATGAAGGAACAACTTTTAAGCAGTAAAATCTTCCTTTCAAAATCAAGTAAAGCATATTTAATAATACTAATCTGATAAGGAAATATATGTATATAGTCTTGATAAAAAATAGATTGAAGTCACTAAAAAAAATCTCAATTTCAGTTCTCTCTTTCTTTCTCCTAGTGTCTCTTAATCTCTCTGAGCTTTGGGCTGTAATTATCTGTTCAGTGGACTCTTTGTTGCACTGAAATGAAGGAAAAGAAAATGGGGGCAAGTTGCAGTTAGACAGCTGAAAGGGTCCTCAGAGAAGTGAGACAAGAATATCACCTGTCTTTTGGTGCACAGTAGCACAAAGAGGATTTTTCCTAGATAAAGATAGAACTGGTTTATTGCACCTTAGATCATGTATTTCACAGCTATCTCATATATAAAGACTTAATCAAACATGCAAAAATGCAGATTCCTTATTATGTAATTGATATTCAGACTCCTTATTTTCGCCTCCAGCGCCATATACAGGCCTTGAGCAATGTGTGTGTGTGTGTGTGTGTGTGCGTGCATTGGTTCTCTGAAACATACTGTATATATGACCTTCACAACCCTTACGCTAGGCTAGAGGCAGCGGCAGTGTCAATCATGCTTTACTAGAAGTGATTCTCAGACTTAGTGCCAGAGGCAGGTTTAACGTAAGCCACACCCCCCAAATCCATGACAGTGCACAGGGAAATCAAACACGGTGACCTATGATCTCTTGACCCCATGACCTCCCAGACTCCCCTATCTGCTCTAATAAGCAGCTCTGATATATGTTTGAGTGTGTGTCTGTGTGAGAGAGCAAAAACAATGTGTGTTTCTCACAGCAGAGATCATTGTGATTGACAATCCCTCAGTCTCCAGTGAAATCTCTATTGTTAATGAAAGCTCAACTTACAATCCTACATGAAGTAATCTGCATGAGTAACACACACCTTGACATACGTGAAGTATTTCATGTCTGCCTTGCCTTGAGCTTGTTTGACATACATTAATAAAAAATCCTACTGCACATAAAGTCAATTTTCCTAAGGTGTTCTGAGTATTTTAGCACATTGCCATGTGGTTGCTAAGGTGTTCTGGGTGGTTGCTATAACATTGCATGCTGGCTCAAGCTAAAAGAGCCCATCCCAAATCAGATTGCAAGTGGGATATTGCTTTAATAGCACAGAGCTTTTATAGAACAGTTCCATTAACAATACGTTAGTATTGAGTAAATATTGCCAGTGGTTTTTCTCTGCCAATTAATATTATTTCAAACGAAGAGTCAAACCTTGGGTGTTTCCGAGCAACACACATTTGTTTAGTTCCTGAATTAATCAATGTTTTTGAACAAATCGGTTGATTGGATGATTCAATTGGAATGAATGAATCAGTCAAAGTGGCGTTATGTCACAAAAGTGTGGACTTGTAGAAAGACCATGAGTGTTTTTAGGGTGTCATTTGGGGGCAATACTTGTTTTGTTCCTGAACGAATCAGTGTTTTTGAAAGAATTGGCTGAGTGAAAGAACCATTGATTTACTCATAATACACAAAATGTTACGTCACTACTAGCCAGGGTACCCCCAGGATCCTCCAACTTAAATTCAAGGCTTTTTAAGACCTTTTTAATACCATTTCAAATGAAATTCAAGGCCAACTTCGTACCCATTCCGACAGAAGTATGAGGGGAAAATGTCAAATCTGTATACATTTTAAACCCTAGAAAATAATTATGTACAAGGAGGTTACTTGAATTAAATAAAACATTTTACTTAAATTATCAGTCATATTTAATACATACGCAACAGCATTGTAGCGCGCACGTGTGTGTAGGCCAGTGTTCATTTTGGCAGCCATTTTTTATTTAGTCTTAGTCTTCAGACGAAAATGCTTATTGGTCTTAATCACATTTGAGTAATCCTGTTTTTTATAGTTGTAGTTGACAAAGTCTTTGCATTTTTTGTCCACTTTTAGTCAAACTGCAGTTACTTTACTTTTGGTAGTTATTTTATATGTAGTCTTTAGACAGAAAATGTCATAATAATTATTCTCTCTAGGCCAATTCAATTAAGCTTATGAGAAATTATTGACATTGCACTCTTTAGCAGTAGCACTTGTGCAGGTCTATAATTATCCCTTTTCCTCAGTTCAGTGGTTCTCCAGTGTTTTAGAGTGCTTTACCCCCTGGTGCCCCCTCTCTTCCACTTAGACTGCACTCACACCTTTTCCATTTAGGGACAAGATTTGCCCCCTTTAATCAATTTTTCTATTTCATCTTTTTACCTTTGTAATACCTTAAAAAAGAAAGAAAGAATGCTTTAAATAAAACCATGTTCATTAAATTTGCAATGTTAAAAAAAACATTAAAATCGCCAGTAGGTGGCGGTAACTCACTATCTTTATGAGTGAGTCTTTGAGTCATTCATTTATTGAATCTCACGATTCGTTCAAAGCCACATATTTCGTTGCAAAATAGAGCAAGCCTGACAATGCTGTTTTAAATGTAGTACATCACTTAATGTTACCCTTTTTTCCTTTTATTTTTTACTGTTGTATAAAATCAATGTCACATTTGAAATCGTGTGGATATTCGGGAAACATTGTATTCTTGCTCGTATGAACACTGGTGGATATCAGCCTGCATTTCGATCGCAGATTTAGTCGCACATACAGCGCAAGCGGCTCGTGACAGAACACAGACCGACTGAATGACACTTTAATTTAAGAAAGTTAGAAAATCTTAAAGATCGCTGAACTCCAGCTTGTCTGTGTTTTCAGATCACCCGCGCTTCTTCAGCAGTGTAGAGAGCGCGCGCGCATGGTTGCCAGATACTATTGAAAAGGCCGGGTAGAAAATTTGTTCTTTAATAGAAAAGCTCTTATTTGGGTTTAAATTCTGCCATTTGTGGCCACAGCGGATTAAACTAGGCTCGGTACTATCTTGTTCTGTACCTCACTTGCCTAGTAACCATATAACGGTTGCGCACGCGATCGCTTTTTCTGCTATGACGTGGAGCGCGAGGTGCACTCAACGCTGCATACAATTTGAATTAGCCTACATTAGTAACACTAACAGTTAATTTTGTTACGGTATGAAATTAATCCTAGCAAAGGCAAAAAAAAAATATATATAAGACCTTTGTAACGAAATCCAAGACATTGTATACTAAATTCAAGGCTTTTAAGGCCTTAATTTGAGATGATCAAATTCAAGACTTTTTCAAGGCTTTTAAGACCCGCGGGTACCCTGACTAGCGTAACAATGTAACATGCATAGTCACTGACTAATCCCGGGGAAACTTTGCGATTCAGCAGGTACTTTCATAAATGACTGTAAAAGCATCATCAACTGAATTTTCAGACTTTCCATCCAGATAGATTTTGTTTGTCTTTTCTTTCGGTTTTTGTCTCCTGATGTATTGCATCATCAAGGGATTATTTTTTTTATTTTTTTAAATCTGAAATTCGATTACCTCATTGAATATGGCCCAGAGCTATGAAGTTCGACAACTCTAAAACCCCAGAGGGCAGGGAAAGTAGACTAATGAATACCCTTTTGTGGACCAGCTGCATTTATGTATATGTTGTACTTGAAGAGAGAGTCCATCATTTAATTGGGAACAGAAATGCTGCACTTCAGTGTTTGAAAGTGAGGTGATTCATTTGACTGACAGCTCCTGGAATGAATTGGACAGGGGGCCTCGACCCAGGGGATTGGAGATCTTTTTGATGGTTGGATGCAGCCACGCCCCTTTTTGATGACCAGACACTCCCTCCAGCTCCCAGAAGACTTAACATGGGCCCCAAGAAAGACACAGTTCACTGCCTCTTCTCCGTTTCCTACTCATTTTCTTTCTTTCTGCCTTCTCCATCTCTCCCAAGGGAAATTCGGTTGGTTAGGCTCTCAATCGAGCAAGTTATTTAAAAAAAAACAAGACGCACCCATTTACAGACTGAAAGAAACATGCAACTAACGCTGAAATTAAAAGAAGGCTTTAATAAATGTTATTTTTTTAAAGTGTGCACCCATATGAAAGAAGTGTCTTTGATCCTGAATTAAAACATATGCAACTAATACAATTTGTCCACTAAGCAAGTCAAAATAATTTTCATCATGAAGGAATAACGTAATTTGTAGTGTGGTTCTGTGGCTCTTGTTTGTGGCTTGAGAGGGTGTTTAGATTGTAATGTTTTTTTTTTGTAAATGAATATGACACTAATAGACATAATTATTGTCTGTGAACAAGGGTCTCTTTGAAGTAAACAGAGTCTGGCTAGTGTCTCAATGAGCATAAAGAGCCAGCAGTAATGTTGGGACTGAGCAAACACACACCCACACCCACACACACTCACAAACATTGATCTTTCTATACATATTTATGCTTGACCACAAGTGACACCAAATAGGCAGATAATGAGAGCCACTGGGATCTCTGGTACCCCAAGGGAGAAGATTTCTCTCTCTCCCACACACACTAGACAGTGGTAATAAAGTTTGCCTCAAGACTCAGTGCCGTTGACTTCTAGAGGCCATAAAAACACGAACACACACACTCAGGAAACACACTATAGAAAAAACTATTTAAAAGCCAGGACAGTTTATGAATGTGTCTGAATATCAGTGACACTAATATTGATTTCCTAGGAGTTACATTTTTTATTTATTTGTGTAACTTACACTTCAGTCACATTTAAATAATGTATGAACTATTCACAACTATTTTAAAATACATCCATCATGGATTAAATATTATGTAAGTAGGGGGTGAATTATTTATTTGTGTTTTATTTTAATTCACACTTAAGTTACTTGACTCACATGAAGTTGCACTCATATTTTATATATTAATTGTGGATTACAGTAAATATTATACTTCATTATTACAGTTTTTTTCAACTGCTTACACACAAAATCCTTACTTGTCACACAATTACTGAAACCTGACACTCAAATACCAGAACAAATCTGCAAAATCATACACTAATTCTTGGCCTTCGACTCAGTTTTTAATTTCATAAAACCACAACCAACCTTTTTGCAAACCACAACACACAATTCAAATGTAACAAAAATCTAACAGGAAGTATCTTGATTTCCTTTTCAATATACACTAACTCTATCAAAACACTGCAAACCCCTTTCAAAATCGAATCATTCGGTCAAATCCCTAGCACTTGTTTTCTATCCAACATGAACACATAGTCAATCATAGCACTATGGCTATCAAAATACTAACAGTTGGTGGCATTACGAAAACTGCATTACTTATGTTTCAGTTCTATCTGTATAGAACATACATTTTTTATTATTCATTCAGCTGTGTGTGAGTGTGTGTGTGTGTGTGCGTGCGTGTGTGTGTGCGTTTGTGCATGCGTGCGTGTGTGTGTGTGTGTGTGAATTCATGGTGCTTTAGATAGTATGTGTACAACATAATATCTAAATCTGAAGTCATCAATACTTTATAGAATGTACAACTGAAAAAAAACTGTAAGTGACAGAATAGCTGCAGTAAAGGCTTTTTTTTTTTTTGCAATTGCTGGCATTTGGTTTAAAGTGTGCAAAAATAAAACAAAATGACAGAAAAAAAATGGCACAGAAAAAATAAATCCTGTTCTAATCTATACGATCTTCAGCATTTGGCCACGTTCTCATCTACATCACATCGGATGTTGTCTCTCGCTATACCCCTTGGATAGAAACGCTTGGCATGCCTTATCCACCCCTGACAGAGATTATGTCTCTGCAGCCATCATCCATGGCATCCAGGAGGGACATTTGTTCATGTGGCCGATGATCATATAATTTCCACCTCCAAGCAGAAAAAAATCCTCAATGGGGTAGAGGAGAGTACGGAGGAAGGAAATGGGAAATCACTCTTGGATGTGCTGCACACCAATTAGTGATTGCATGTGAATGGGGGTCCCATGTAATCACAAATGTCCTCATGTTTCCTCCCACCTGTTCTGCTTCTGGCACCAGTTGTTGGTGGAGGTCATCAAAAAACAAAAGAAGGCGCTTTGTGTTGTACAGGGACCATTCTGGTTTTTCTGCAGGACCAAACCAGCACTTAAGATTGCAGCACACATTGTGATATTATCTCCTCTCTGACTCGGCACATCAACGGCCCTTTTCCCAATTACATTTCTTCCTCGTCTATGTGTTTTTGCCAGGTTTAACCCTGCCTCGTCTAAATAAATGAATTTGTGCAGTTTCTGAAATTAGAGTTTGAGCAATGGTAGCCAGGCTGATGCTTTCCACGTTCTGGAAAACCAGGTTTTCCTCTACAATTCTGGTCTGAATCTCTCAGTTTTATTGCATTGTCAGCAATGACCCATCCTTTCTTGGTCTTCACTGAGAAGCTTTCTTCTTCCCCCAGAGCGAGGAAGTCGTTGTGTTTTTTAGAGGAACAGAAATACAATATAGGTGGTCAGCAGTTACTGAAATACAGTAAATAGTAACTTCATAGCCCTCAGGAAGTGTATTACTTACCTGTTGGTTTGTTGAAAAATCCAGATAATGGAAGCAACTTTTGATTAGGCTAGCTGGACTCTTTCACCAGCTTCTCTCAATGATAGACCATGGTTTATCACATGGTCTATGATGGTGGCTCTTATTTCATCTGTGACAACAGCTCTTACTCTCCTTTGAACTGCAATGGAGTTCTCCCCCTAGCTCTCCTCCTCCCTGGTCCTGGTCCAACTAGTCCTCTCCCTTGTCCAGACATATTTTCTTTCTTTTTCTGCTCCTTTGTGTTGTTTTGTGTTGCTTTGAAAAAATAATAATTTCAAATAGTGCCTTTTTATTGGGTATGTCCATGTACAGGGTATATGCAGGAATCTTGAAGTTAATTTTACTACCTTTTCAAGACTTTTTCAAGACCTTCTCAATATTTTTTAATACCTCACCGCCACTTCAAGCTGTAACATTTACATCAGTGATACTTTTAACTTAACAGTTTTAGTTTGTGATAAAGATTATAGACCACTCTGATACAAAAAAAATCAAAAATCACCAACCTTCTCTTAAAACATTTTGGTGCGTTGTAATACGCACTGGGAACGCCATAGCGTACATTGTGCTTTTGAACTTCCGCCCGCCTGCCCGCTCTGGTGCTCTCAGAGGCAATTTACGAACGCACCCACAGTAGCCTAGTTTTTTATGTACCTTGTTTTTTTTAAAAATAAAACTGACTAAATTCACACACTTTTACAATGTTTTTGGGACTCAAACTGTTGGACAGCTAATTCAGAAAAAATACTTTCAAAATTTAAGACTTTATTAAGCCGTGATAAGACTTTTTAATACTTTTTAAGGGTCTTAATTTTCCCAAAATTGATTTATCACCTTTTAATACTTTTTAAGACCCCGCGGATACCCTGATGTAATGGAAAGTCTTCAGCATCTGGCTTTGTCTCTGATTGAGATTGGAATCAGCTATTTCTTACTGTAATGATCAGTAAGTTAAAAATGCTTATCAGCTGTTTGAATATACACTCACCGGCCACTTTATTAGGTACACCTGTCCAACTGCTCCTTAACACTTAATTTCTAAGCAGCCAATCACATGGCGGCAACTCAGTGCATTTAGGCATGTAGACATGGTCAAGACAATCTCCTGCAGTTCAAACCGAGCATCAGTATGGGGAAGAAAGGTGATTTGAGTGACTTTGAATGTGGCATGATTGTTGGTGCCAGAAGGGCTGGTCTGAGTATTTCAGAAACTGCTAATCTACTGGGATTTTCACGCACAACCATCTCTAGGGTTTACAGAGAATGGTCCGAAAAAGAAAAAACATCCAGTGAGCGGCAGTTCTGTGGGCGGAAATGCCTTGTTGATGCCAGAGGTCAGAGGAGAATGGCCAGACTGGTTCGAGCTGATAGAAGGCCAACAGTGACTCAAATAACCACCCGTTACAACCAAGGTGGGCAGAAGAGCATCTCTGAACGCACAGTACGTCGAACTTTGAGGCAGATGGGCTACAGCAGCAGAAGACCACACCGGGTGCCACTCCTTTCAGCTAAGAACAGGAAACTGAGGCTACAATTTGCACAAGCTCATCGAAATTGGACAATAGAAGATTGGAAAAACGTTGCCTGGTCTGATGAGTCTCGATTTCTGCTGCGACATTCGGATGGTAGGGTCAGAATTTGGCGTCTACAACATGAAAGCATGGATCCATCCTGCCTTGTATCAACGGTTCAGGCTGGTGGTGGTGGTGTCATGGTGTGGGGAATATTTTCTTGGCACTCTATGGGCCCCTTGGTACCAATTGAGCATCGTTGCAACGCCACAGCCTACCTGAGTATTGTTGCTGACCATGTCCATCCCTTTATGACCACAATGTACCCAACTTCTGATGGCTACTTTCAGCAGGATAATGCGCCATGTCATAAAGCTGGAATCATCTCAGACTGGTTTCTTGAACATGACAATGAGTTCGCTGTACTCAAATGGCCTCCACAGTCACCAGATCTCAATCCAATAGAGCATCTTTGGGATGTGGTGGAACGGGAGATTCGCATCATGGATGTGCAGCCGACAAATCTGCGGCAACTGTGTGATGCCATCATGTCAATATGGACCAAACTCCCTGAGGAATGCTTCCAGCACCTTGTTGAATCTATGCCACGAAGAATTGAGGCAGTTCTGAAGGCAAAAGGGGGTCCAACCCGTTACTAGCATGGGGTACCTAATAAAGTGGCCGGTGAGTGTATATATTTTTTAAATATTTGTTTCAATACTTTTGAGCTGATATTGTTGCAGAAGTAGAGACTTATACTGTATCTATGGTTTGGAACATTACGTCTTCATTTCTGGCATGCTGCGTTTAAGCATTTGTTAAAAAGACTATAAAGATTTATGAATTTGGCTTATATGTAAAGAAAATGTAGGCATTCTAGAAACGAGTTAATTGACTGCATTTTGTGTGAAACCAACATGAATTGCGTTAATGGTATGGTCACAACAGACAGATGTTGTGCTAATTGTGTTTAGAGTTTTGAAAATGTGACTACAGATTGGACAATAGGATGTTAGCAATTGAAAAAAACAGTAAAATGCCAAACAAATTCTTCAGTTTCTCTCACTAACTCCTCATATGTGCAAACACCATAGACAGTATAAGAAGTCAACAGAGCCATCTCATTGGAACTCAGTTGAGACAATTGAAGCCTATTTTTAGTGATTTTTTAGCACTTCTGTTCCTGATGCGCAGACTCAAACCGACTCAAACTAAGCTTGACAGATGTAAATCTTCTAGTAGCTGTGCGTGAAAACTGCCAACGTTAATCTTGCAGAGACGGCGAGCTTGAGCAAAGAGTTCTTTGAGTGAGCAGGAGTAAGTATTTTGTATAGTATTTATTTTAAAATGTAACGCCAGTACACCATATTAAGTTAGTGTATTGATTGCCTGCGAGCTTCTCCTCCTGTCTGTACAGTAATTTCTGTCCTGTGCGACAGAGAGTCGAGTGGTTATGACGCAATCGTTAGCCTATTTTAACATAAACTGTTTCTACGGGGCCATAATGTAACATAGAAGGTAATGGAGCCCTTTATACATTGTCGTGTGTCTTTAGAAATAAATAATGGACAAATGGAGTCTTTAAACGCCTCAGATGTAAAGTTATTCGCTGTCAAAGTGACGCCAAAATGAATGGGAGTCAATGGAATGCTAAAGCAAGTGAAGTTCTGCTACAAGATGGCAGCACGCGGCCGGCTTCAACTTCCGGTCGATGGATTATCCCCTTGGCAAACACTCAATACTTTACTACTTACTGTAACACCAACCAATCATGGCTTTGGAATAGGCCAAAGGTCAACCAATACTGTATTCATAACCACAAATGCTTACAGTAAAAAAAAAAAAAAATAGTTTGGTTTCAATCTTGCTTTCGTGTTTACCGTAAATTTTGCCAATTACTGCCAATTACTTTCACTATTGTACAGAAATGTACATAAGAGCTCATGAAAGAAGAGCTTTAGGTTTTGAATAACTGTGTGTATCCAAAATATAATAATATGGCAAAGGTGTTTGCAACGTGAGACAAATGTTTGCTTTTGAGATGTATTCGTGATATTTTGAATACAGTGCTTCATTTTGCAAGAGATGTGAGGCATTTTGCATTTTGTTTGTGCAATTCTTGGATTTGTGTGTAAAGTAAAAAAAAATAATAAAAAAAAAAGAGGCAAAAAATCTTTCAAGTCATCCAGAGGGGGATTGGACAGTAAAGACATGAAATTATTGAGGAAAGAGAGGGGTCAGGGCACATTTCAGTCCTAACTAGAGTTTTTTCATGCAAAGAGAGCACAAATGTGTAGCACAGAGAGGCGTTAAAAGCTGCTATATCTGCTTGTTTTTCAACCTTATTAGAAGAAAATAAACAAAACCCTAGGTATTTATTTGAAACAGTGGCTAAATTAACGAAAAATAAAGTTTCAACCCTAGACGTTTCCAAGCAGAACAGCAGTAATGACTTTATGAACTTCTTTCCTCACAAGATTGATAATATCAGGGACAAAATTATTACTATGCAACAGTCCGCTACAATATCGCACCAGGCACCATTGTAGTCTCCCTGAGGAAAAAACTTATTAATTCATTGCTATAGGAGAGGAAGAATTTTCAAAACTTCTGAAGTTTTTTCTAAACTTAAATCATCTAAACCGACAACATGGTGTGTTAGACCCTATACCGACTAAGCTATTGAAAGAGATTCTTCCAGAGGTCATAGATCCTCTTCTGAATATCATTAATTAACCTTTGTCATTAGGATAGGTACCAAAAACTTTTAAGCTGGCTATGATTAAATCGCTTGTTAAAAAATGGCAACTTGATCCTACAGAATTAGTCAATTACAGGCCGATCTCGAATCTACCTTTTCTGTCAAAGATACTAAAAGTCAGTAGCTATAACTATGTTCCTTTTTAGAAAGAAATGGTATCTGCGAGGATTTCCAGTCAGGATTTAGACCATACCATAGTACTGAGACAGCTCTCGTTAGAGTTACAAATGATTTGCTTTTATCATCCGATCATGGTTGCTATTAGTGTTACTCAATCTTAGTGCTGCATTTGATACCATTGACCACAACAGGCGGTAGATCGGGAACACTTCTCATAAATCCTGATGTACTTGTTACATCATAAGAAGGATGGCGTCTAAGCTAATATTAGTACTAATAGCTGTTTATCCCGAGGTTTAACGCAGTCTGCCGGATCCAGGCCATATCCGGATCTGATGAAGGACCTGAGCCTGGACACGACGACAACGCAGTCCTGAAGTGTCAACTAGTCTCTCCACTGTGAAGGCCTCCTTCGATTCCCTTTACCTCTGTACAGATAAAACGTTGTAGGGATAATTCCGGTTCACGGAAGCGATTAAAAATACTGTGTAATGCCTGGCTCACACTACAGGAGTTTTAGGCCGATTTATGCCCGATTTCCCCCTCCCGAGAATCGGAGAAAAAATCTTGACGATGACCTCAATCGGTTCCGATGTTCGGCACAGATTATCTTGTAATGTGAGGCGTTCACAGATCGAATCTTGCACCTCCCGATCTGCTCTCACACAAATCGGGATGAGCAAGATTTCAGTTCAATTCCAGCGTTATGGACAGGAGATTTGCAGTCAAAACTTGAAATATAAATTATCAGAAAACGCTTTTAAATATTGAAACATTTATATATCCATAAAAATATAGCCTAAAGTCTACACATGCGTTTTATATTTAATATGAGTCCGTAACGGACGTACGTGACACAAAACATCTTTAAAGAGCATATTGCAGGTAAAAAAAAAAACTAAATTAATATATAACCTTGTATGAAAATACCATATGAAAAGTTAATGCAGGATATAAAATGTTTTAAAACGACACAAGGGCACTAATTTAGTAGATAAAGTGAGCGTTTCTTGGACTGCTCGTAAAAACGGCTTTTTTTTCAACATCGCGTCATTTTACGTCACGACAGGGAGTCTAGCCTCAGCTCAGTGCAGAGTTGGCTGGTAAGAGCTGTCGTGAGTCAGTGTGGTTTCGGTAGTATTTGTATTTTAATTTGTCATCGTCATGGTAAATTATTGTGTTTGTGGAGGTTGCAAAAACTCTGGCCTGTCAGGACATCGAGTCCACAGGTTTCTATAACAAGAAAAAGGACAGTATCTTTCATGCCTGGTGCGGTTTGAGCAGGTGAAGAGACGGGATTTCTCTTCCGCATCGGCTTCGAAAAACGCGGTCGGGTGTGTAGCGTTCACTTTAGATCGGAGGATTATCATCCCGGCGATATGATGGAGTTTAACATGGGATGCCGAAGCAAGAGTATTGATCGTCTTATACTGTACCAATGGCATCAACTAGTCTGATATAGGTAGTCATACCCTTAATAGAGGCAACTTGTAATTGAAAAACAAAATTACTAGGTTGTTTAAATATTCAAATCTTTAATTTTCTGTTTATGTTATAACCCAGGTGAAAAATATGTATTAAAAATATACTTTGGGATGTTTTTAGTACAATACAAACACACTCAAGTATAGTTTTTATACATTTAATAGTATAGCCTATATTTACCCTAAACATGTCTGCTGTCCTGATATACGATGGTAATAATCTGTACAATATTGTGAGAACAGTGTATATCCTTATCGAACGTGTATCTAAGTTATAAGCCAACACTGGTCTCTCTCACCAAGACACCAAGACACCTCTCCTGTTCTCCACTGGTTCTCCTCACACCACAACTCAATTTGTCTCTGACCATTCTGTCTAACATTAATCCTGGCCTGTCCCTGCTCACTTGGCAGTATAGCAGGCTTATAATTGTACGGCTGTGGTCCGTCATACGAGTAAGTATTTCCTCAGCGTCCGAAATATCATTGCGATCCATTGTTTTCCTGTTGTCTGAATCGACCGCTCTCCCGCCCGTTACGTCACGCCTGCCAGTAGGCTGCCACGCCCATTTTCAGACGCGGAAGTAAAATTTTCTCACAAAAACGTCTCCTGAAGCTTCTGTAGTGTATTTATAAGTATATTTTAAAGAAAATATAGTTCCTACATTATTTTTCTATACATTGACTCGTTGGGTCCTCTAACCTGCAATATGCCCTTTAACTTTTAGGTGGCAAAATATTTTTTTGTAATTCTGTGAATTACTGATCAAATGAAAAGTAATACAACCCACCGGATGAAGAAGGATTGGCTTTCCACAGAACATAATATATATATATATTTTTTTTTTTTCGTGTTCGCATTTATGAGGAAAAAACAATGCTTTCTGACATGACCGTTCTGAAAGCAGCACTAAAACTTTCACAGACCTCAAACAGAAAGCACAAAGCCTTTCTTTAAAGTGAATTTCGTTTTGTATTAATTGTATTTTAATTTTAATCAATGTTTCATCAACCAATTACCTGGATTTAATAAATAAGAAGTAAATATAGCAGACAATAGGCCTATATAATCACGACACGGAGGCGCCAGCGCGTGAACTGGAGCTCGTCTCATAAATGAACCAAAACTCAGCGTATTGGTTGCCTACTTGCCTCACCAACCCGATCTCACTAAATGCGTCTTTATTGCGCGTTCACTACTTATCTTTATCTTTATACTTATGCTTTATCTTTGCAGCCGACAATTAATAAACAATTAAAATGTCTCCTTGCTATATTTGACATATCCATAATTACTTTTGCCGGTTCTTTGTGACAGCTTTTAGTGCTTCTGTAAAAAAAGCGCATTCACCTACATGTTAGGCTACATGAACGCGTCACCGCATCAGCACCGAAAACATTTTAGATATATACAGCCTGTGTGTGTGTGTGCATATCATTAATACTCAATGACTCATTCCAGATAGCACAAGCCTATTTGATGTGATTTTTACATCTGGAAGACGTATTTTTAAGAGTGTTTGCTCATCTGCAATACGTCTATAGGACGTTTCCGTCAGATGTCAAATAGACGTTTAGAAGATGTCAGTTTAACACGCATTCTAAATCATTACATCTTAAAGAAATCTTCTAAACGTCTATTTGACATCATGACGGAAACGTCCTATAGACGTATTGCAGATGAGCAAACACTCTTAAAAATACGTCTTCCAGATGTAAAAATCACATCAAATAGACAAGTGCTATCTGGGATCCCAACTAACTATTAATTCTTATTTTTTTTAATTAAAAAAAATAGTAAGTGTCTTTTTACATGTTAGGTGTCAGAGTGGATGGTCACGGCAATCTTTTCACGAATATGACTTGATATATGAAGGACAGATATTTTGTTTACATCCACCTTTGCTTCCAATCTGTTGCGTAAGATCACGTGAGGCGCTTCCTCTGGCACGAATCTTAATAACTATTGTGTAGTGTGTGATGCTCCGCGATTTTCAAATCTTGTAGTGTGAGCATGTTTAAGATTAGAGGTAAGAAACTTTATACATTTTTGAAGGCTTGCACCTTGGAACCTATTTCATGGTTTGCTTTCTCGAGCCACCAGGCACTGTTTTGTGCAAATGAGCGGCCAGATCGCATTAAAGGAGAACTCCGGTCAATTTTAATATTGAGCTAATTTTTTTGTACATTTGGAGTGATGTCAATACAGAGAACAACGACAAAAACCGGCGTTGCCTACACCGTGTTATCGTCTTTTTAAAATGTGCACAATGTTGACTTCAATGGGGCAAGTTTTAAACCTGCTTTTAGCCTCTTAACATCCTTGATATGTCATTACAAGTGCAGCCATGGAGTGGTGTTATTAACAGTGAACACGGTCAATCTGACTGCAGTTGATGTGAAAGATATGAATAAAAATTATGTTAATTCAGCCAGCTCACATACCTGTATTTTCTTCCTGTTTTCGGTCGAAGTCCACAGTAGTCGATTGTCGAGTTCGCTCAATGTTAAAATTGACCGGAGTTCTCCTTTAAGTGTTTTCTGTTAGAATGGTGTCGTGTTAGCAGCCCCTAAGTTAATAACTAATGATCGTTGCGACGGAAGTGAATCAATCAAAACAGACAATAACTTTATTCTAGACTATACTGTCTATGATTCTAGAGCTGCTGTAAAGCCAAAACAATCTCTGTTACTTTAATTTCCTATTATCACTGTAAAGCTGCTTTGAAACAATCTATATTGTTAAAAGTGCTATATAAATGAAGGTGACTCCTGACTTGATCCCTCATTACCTACGTGGCACCATGACTCAATGTGTCAAAAGCATGAGAATTAACCACTATGCCACAGATCATTTGGCTTTATAACTCAATATTATATAATTTTTCTATATTTTCATTTCATTTTTCATTTTTCTTCATATTTTATATTTTAAAAGAGCTATATTTTGCCATGATTCTTGAATCAAGTTGTATCCTTCATGAAAGGCTGCATTGTATATAAAATGATTTTGTAGGCTATGTACAGGAGTTTTTATGTATGTGACTACATCGTTTCTACTGGCATTCTGCTCTGAATTTGTCAAAGTCAATGATAAACAGAAATGACAGCCGCTATACAGTGATATGACTGATGAAGAGCAACCCCGGTCGCACATTCACCCACAAACACACAAACAACTTCGACACAGATTAAATATGGATTAAGCCTATTTGCATATGAATTGTGTTATCAAATATTTCTTCCAGGGATTAATAAAATGGAGTTTTGGTGCAGACGTAGTGTGAATATATTTTTCATTTATTTGCCGCCCTGTAAAACAATCCCTCACCACACTTGTCAAACTGAAGAGAATCGAAAAATGTGTCTTCTATATTTGTTTCTTCCAATGTTCTTGCAATGTTGTCTGTTCATACAGGTATATCCTATAACCCCAATATATGCTTTAAAAAAAAAAAATGTTATGCCCTTCCCTTGCTAACTTCTCTCCGTCTCATTCACTCGGATGTACATCATTGCTTACTTTACATGAGTACCCACTACTGCCAGAACCCTTGCAATGTGTTTACAGTTTTTCTGAATTTCTAAAACACATTTCTTGAAACCATCACTCACTTTCTCAAAACCTTAAACACAAAACCAAAATTTCAAACCACATTCAGAGAACCTCTGACTCTTCAGCCCGTTCTCATCCAAAGGCGTCATACATACATTTCGTCGAAATCTTACGCACATGGCATCCTTTAGCGTCAATATGAGACGCAGAACCCAAGGCGTCATACAGGTGACGCTCGTCTAAATCCGACGCACATGGCATCCTTTAGCGTCAATATGAGACGCAGATCCCAAGGCGTCATAACCCTAACCCTACCCCAGACCTAAACCTACCCATAACAGTGCGTGTTATATTGACGCTAAAGGATACCATGTGCGTAAGATTTCGACTAAATGTCATATGGCGTCATCTATATATGACGCCAAAAGATGAGAATGTGTTGGACTCTTCTGGCAAAATCAAACAATTGCCTCAAATTTATTTTATCTGTGCTCAAAATAAAACAATGCTTTCAGATCATACACACAGCTCATAGTTGCACTGCATCAAAAAATGGAGAACACTGAATCCAGAACATGAAATTACAGAAAAAAAGTATATTGTAACAAAGTAAACAAATTTTGCAATTACGTAAAAAGTATAGTAATGACAACTTACAGTAGTAAGGTGAATAAATTGTATACTGTATGCACTGCAATTATAGTATTGTACTAAATATTTTAGTATTGAATCTTCAGTACTTGCATACTGTATAAGTACAGTGACCCAACTGCAAAAGTCAAAAAGGTTACAGTAAAAAAAACTCTAAATGAAAAGCATGTTACAGTACACTCAGAAGAGTTGTGCAACTGCAAAATCAAGGTCAGTGATTCTGCATCATGTCTTCATGTTGAGTCCGGCCTGAGGATTTTGTCCACATCACAGACAATGTCATCTCTGCAGGCAAAGGGAAAAAAGCCAGATCCAGCCTTGACAACATTCTCCACACCTTGCTCATCCTCTTCCTCATCTTCCACATCCTCTTCCTCCTCTCCCTCTTATATTGTTTCCATCCATTGTTGGTATCAACATTCAGTGCAACATTTTGAGTCAATTTTGGCTGAACTGACTTGTATTTTGTACAGTTGTTTTGTTCACATCATTAGAAATAAGTGTGAACAATTTTGAGTGTAAACGATGACAACGGTGTTGTAGTTGTGTTTAGTGTTTTGAAACATAAGTGCATCACAGTGGGAAATGTGTTTAAGTAAGTGAGAATGTGTTTAGAGTTTTGCAAAACGAGTGCATGAGATTTGCAAAAAGTGCAAAACTACCTGAACTTGTTTATTGTTTTACAGAAAGAGTGGTTTATTTGACAAATTGGTTAAGGCTATTGAGAATTTGGTGGGACTTCTGGGCGGGACTGCCCCTGTGGGAGGTGCACCGTCCTTTACCCGGGGATGTGCACAGATAGCCATATTAATCATAAAGTCGTATTACTTGATTATTATTGTTATTGTTTGGAGGATTGGGAGGAGAGGAGAGCGGAGGGACAAGAGAAAGGGTAAAAGATGTGAAACTCCTGAATACCGGCTTAAAACACTCAACACCCCCGAAGGATATATATTTTAAATTATAAGGTCTTTCTTTTCTTTTCTTTTCTTTTCTTTTCTTTTCTTTTCTTTTCTTTTCTTTTCTTTTTTTCTTTTCTTTCTTTATCCTTCTTTTTTTTTGCTCTCTCTCTCTCTCCTCGTCTGTTCTTATATTGTTGTTTATCTGTGTTTTGTTTTTGTTTGTTTTTTGGTCAATGAGTTTCTGTGTATTTCTGTAATGATAAAAAAAAAAAAAAAAAGGAATATGCAATGGAGCAGATTTATTATATATTTTTTTCCTTTTGAATCTGTTTTACCCACCATTCTATAGGCCTGTATGCATGGGCTGTTGGAGAAAATATAAAAAATTGCACCGACAAAAATAAAAACAATACAATAAACGATAACAGTCAGCTTTGCATTATGCGGATAGATGTCAAAATAACTCCAATATCACACACTATAGAGTTGTGCAGCTCTCCCTGTTCAGGTTCTTCCCTTGTAGTTTCTCTGATGTTGCTTTGGTTGTTTATCTATAATTATTAATCCTGCAAACTCCTGCATGTTCCTAGTCTGTTCTTTAATAAAGCATGTTTGTTTAGGACTCTCCTTCATTGTGCGCTCACTATAACCCATCGTAACAATTGACTTGATAAGGATAAATCATTTTTTGAGGCCATTTCAGAATTCATCATTGAGCTTGCTTACGTCAAGTATGACCTTAATGAGTAATAGACTTCTTTCTTCAGCTTCGAATGTCAAGACCAGTTCTGATGTATTTATTCTTTCACTGAGGGCCTTCTGTGCAATATGTTTCAAATAGGGAGTGTGTTTAGACATGTTGTGTTTAGACCCCCTCTCTCTCTCTCTCTCTCTCTCTCTCTAATTTATATCATAGAGAAAGACTAATTTTCTTACTCTCAGATCCACTCAAAGACGCTAAATCTTTTTCTTTAAATCTTTTTTTCTTTGTTGTCTGAGCACAGGTGGGAGAGAGACCTGTAAGGACATGACTCTCTGTTTTATGTGGGTAACCTCACACAAACACAGGCTTACTGCACACGGCACATGATTTTTAGTTGTTCTAATCTATTCCTTTGGTGTTCTTTAAACGTATAGAGCTCTTCATGCTCGTTGGAGTGAAAAATATCAATGCAGTCTTTGTTAACGTCATCCATCCACTTGCTTTGTATAAATTGGTTTCATCTGTGAATGTTTCAGTACAGAAGCCTCCAAACCAGAAAGGCGGCTTCAAAAATCTCCTAACTTTTTCTCTTTCCTCTGTACTCCTCTTTCTCTCTCCATGTCTTCCACACTCATTCCTGTCTGGCGTCTATCTACTGAGCTGTTTTTCCCTGTTAAACGAGCATTCAGCAGCAGCTCCATCACACACATCCATTTAAAGAAAAAAAAAACTGATTAAAATTCATAACTTTCTCTATGCAAATTTGCGACAGCCACTTATCAATCCAATTTCAGCCAATTAGACTTCTTCTCATTAATCTGCCTTCAAGGCAGCAAAGAGCGCGCAAAAAGGAATATTAAATTTGATACAACAAACACGCACAGAGTATTTGACTGAGTAATGAGTGTGTGTCAGAATAATGTGGGTTATGAATCTGAACATTAGTGGATTAATACTTTATATGTGACAGCAGAGAAAAGATATGTTCTGAAAATTGTGTCAATCATTAAAACTGCAGATATGCACAGAAACTATTTTGAATGGAGTTGTTAAAATCGTGTGTGCATTTATTGGGTCCATATTTAAAGTAAAATAACAACACAAAAGGAACATGAAACATCCTTTCATTGGTTAGACACCAAGAGGAACCTTAAAACAGTTCTACAAATTAAAAATGATACAATTTTCAATTGGATGAAAAACATCAACGCATTGTAAGCAATAGTATATTATTATTATTATCTCTAAAAATACATAATACAGACCATTGTTTAAAGGTTTGGGGTTAGTAAGATTTTTTGTCTTGTTTTCTTATATTTCTCTTTTTTCTCTTAAGGTTCTTACTCACCAAGGCTGCATTTACTTGATCAAAATACAGTCAAAACAACAGTAATATTGTGAGAAATAACTGTTTTCTATTTAATATAATTTCAAATGTAATTTATTTCTGTGATGGCAAAGCTGCATTTTCAGCATCATTACTCGGGTCTTCGGTGTCACATGATTCTTCAGAAATCTTTATAATATGCTCAATATTTCTGCTGAAAACAGTTGAGCTGCTTGATATTTTTGTGGAAACTGTGATACTTTTTTTCACACTACAATTTAGTTTTTTAACACTATGTCTTTACGTTCACTTTCGATCAATTAAATGCATCCTTGCTGAATAAAAGTATTAATTTATTTCAAATAATCTTACTGATCCTCAACTCTTGAAATGAAGCATTATACTTTTATATTATGTATACATTGTCTTTTTAAAATATTGTTTTAAAAATTGCACCAGAGCTTTTAGACTCTAACTTTTTTTTTTTTTACTAAAATCCTCTTTATGATTTTGTGTCTGTTTCTATTGAGTGGCCTGTTCATTTTGCAGTAGAGTTGTGTCTAATAAAGTTTCATTTGACCGTGGCTCCATCTAGTGGAAACCCTTATATTGCCATTAGAATTTTCTGCATTAATTATTAGGCGAGTCATTATTAATGAATTCACCCGTACGTACCATTTATTATGACTCACATCACATATTTTATTTCTAATGGCAGCGGAAAATTATAACTCTGCGCCCCTTTCTCTTTCTTTTAAAAATGTATAATTTCATCAAAAAATTGACTTTTTTCTTTTGCTGCATCGAACGGTCTGGTATTTCCTTCAGGAAATGCAATAGCCTATCTAACCTGGTCAGGTGTATTTCTAGAGGAAGTTAACTGAGGTTGTTAAAGATGGGGGTGGTCGGTGGGAGGAGTCTTTTCTGCTGCAACCTCAGGATGCAATTAAACATTTTTGATGGTTTTAAGTGGAGATACTATTTATAAAAAGTATATGGACTCGTCATCCTCTGTGCCTGGTACTAGCATTAAAAAAAATCATACTACATTATTTATCGGATGTTCCGCGACTTTGGCTCGTATAGCCTACTACACCTGTACACGCAGAAGAAGAAACTTTTTTGGAGTGGAGCAGAAAGATTTTGGGTCGCATTCATGGCGGAGGGTCCAAACTCTCGACATGTAATAACCACCGCGAGCAGTCCTTACCTGGAATGCGGGAATTCAAGCACAGAGACCCCGTGGTACGACAAAGAGTCCATGCTGCGCGTGCCTAAGTACCTCATCCTTGCTGAAGTTGTGAGTAAACGTTACTTTACTATGGCTTTAACCAAACTCGACTCGAACTTTCTTTATTAAAACGACTAAAATGGGCAATTGATGAACAAATCCAACAGATTTGTTGGAAAGAATTTGTGTCAGTTGTGAGAGGAACTTATTCGGGTTGTCTGTTCTGGTCTGTTCTCTTACCTTTTTGATTTTTCACTGGAATCTGCGCGAGCAGAATAGAGCCATTCATTACGTGCGCTGGACGGCGTGGTTGCTAAGCAACCGAATGTAGGCTATTCTCCTATCCAAAACGAAGTTATGCAGTTACAGCCCGTTCTCATCCCAAGGCGTAATATAATGACGCTTTTGCCAAAGCGTCTATATCGAACGCGCATGGTACCCTTTAGCGTCAATATGAGACGCCGAAATATATGGGTCAGAAGGCGCCTCCTAGCGGTCTAACCCTAACCCTACACCAGACCTAAACCTACCCATCTCTCTGCGTGTTATATTGACGCTAAAGGGTTCCATGCGCGTTCGATATAGACGCTTTGTCAAAGTGTCAGAATATTACGCCTTGGGATGAGAATGCGTTGGCAGTTATCATAAGCCGTCCATTCAAAGTCGTTCGTAATTTTAGAAGTTGTAATTATGTTAAACTTTATTATTTTCAAGGTGTAATTCACTCACCTTAAAGTGATAGTTCACCTAAATTTTTTAATTTTGTCTTCATTTACTCACTCTCATGTTGTTCAAACCTGTATGAGTTTCTTTCTTCCGTTGAACACAAAAGAAGATATTTTGAAGAATGTTGGTAATCAGAGTTTTTTTTTTTTTTTTCTACTATGGAAGTCAATGGGTGTCGACAGCTGTCTGGTTACCAATATATCATCTTTTGTGTTCAACAGAAGAGGTTTGGAACAACATGAGAATGAGTAACGTTAAATTATTTTTGTGTGAACTAACGTAATCCCATTAAAATCAGGGATTCAGGTTGTCGACATTTGGTTGCGGATTGATTTTAGATGATCACATTAAAGGCAAATGTGCACTGTAAAACGCCTGCCTTTGTGTTCAGGAGGAAATAGTAATGACTAAAGGGCTTCTAGCCTACACTGCATGGCTGGCTGTGTAATCTTGTTTAAAGATACAGGCATCTACTTTGTATGCCTATAGCCTTGCATGTGAGTTGCAAAATCCCCATGACAATTTATATGGAGAGATTTGGGGATTTGTGTACGTGATCTTTAAGGAGAAGAAGACTAACCTACAGCTTAATTATCACAGCTTTCTCTTAAACTCAGTGTGTGTGTGTGTGTGTGTGTGTGTGTGTGTGTGTGTGTGTGTGTGTGTGTGTGTGAATGTTCCCCTTTCTGTCTCAATGCAGGTAAGATAAGGCCGTTGCAGAGGAAGTGAGATTGTGATAGAGCTATGTATTTTTAAAATGGAATGTGCTAATGGCTGGTTTATTTCAACGACCCAATAACCCATTTTTGAAAAAGTAGTGGCCTCTGCTTTTACAGTTTAAATTTAATCTAGGTTCGCCACAGCTCATCAAAATATAGGCTTTCTCGTTAGCCCAAACTATTTTGTTTTAAATATGTAAAGTGATATCTTTGACATAACTTTCTGTTAAGGTTTTTTTCTGTGTATTTATTTACTTGTTTGTGTTTCTTTTCATCTGAACAGAAACTACTACAAATTTAGATATTTAAAAACAACTAAAATCAAGATATTTCTTATTTTAATTCACACCCTAAACAACAAGGACAGGGTTCATGTTGTGAAAAATCTGGATATGGGTAAAGGCATGTAAAATAAATAAAAATCTTATAGCTACATTACCATTTATATAAGTAGTATCTTTTTTTTTGTTTTTGTTATTTTTTTGTTTGTTATGTCTATAGTAAGTTTGGGCAACGAAAAAAAACCTAATTCTTATCCAGTAAATCATAAATTACTGGGAAATCATGGGGCATTCAAATACAGTTATGGACACTGGGGGTTTAAAAAGGTTGAGAACCACTGTCCCACAACCTTTTGTTTTTCCAGAGGATTAAGTCATTCAAAGCAACAGGAATTCTTCTGTTCTTCAGATTTTGGGCCTGCTGGTATGGGCACTGATTGCAAGCACAGAGTATTTCCACTTTTCCCCATTTGGATGGGTGATGTTTGTGACTGTCTTCTATTGGCTTCTCACCCTCTTCCTCTTCATCATCAACCTGGCCAATGGAAAAATACATCACATTCCTTGGACTAGAGTGGTGGGTGCACTTCTATACAGTTATAGTTATTTCATCTCTACAAAGTTGTGGTTAAATTAAAAAGGATGCCATTATGGTATGTGAAAATAGTTCTACATTTTGATTTAAAAAAAAAAACATTATTTTTATGACTTCCAAAAACAACATGGTTTAATGGGTTTCAAGGAACAAAATTGTACTAATTGTCTCAAATAATTGTAATTCCGTCCCTGCTCTCTTAGGTTCTCATTTTTAACTGCAGTGCGGCTTTATTGTACACTTCGGCTGCCATTGTTGAGGCAGCGCTGGTCAGTCGGGGGGTCAAAGGTCATCATGATTTTAACTGCTGGGCAGCATCTACGGTAATAATCATTTAAAAGTAGTTAGATGTGTGCGAGGCTGTAACCAACATAACATTGAGGGGAATATATCAGTGTTCGACTGGTTTTCAGTAGTTTTAAATTCTTAATTACTTGGTCTCCTCAGCCCAGAATGTGTGGTTACATTCTTGATCGTGTGAAATACATGTTACTTGCATAAAATTGTTACAACTTTTAATGCTTGCCTCTCTTTTTTTCTCTGTTCTAGTTTTTTGCATTCCTAGTATCTCTGAGTTACGCTGGTAGTGCGTTCTTCAGTTACAAATCCTGGCACAGAGGAGATGAATAAAATGTGATGGGTAGATTGTAGTTTTTAATCACATTTAAAAAAAACATGGCTCATCCTTATATTGTTCAGGAATTGACTAAACTTGAAAAATATTGTCTATTGGTGATTGTCTTTTTTATTAAAAATTAAGAAATTAACCTCTTGCTTTGTATGTATTTGCAATCAAAATCCAAATACACAGATTTGTCTAATGCACAATAGATGTTTTGATATCTTTTTTTTATAATTTATATGGATAATAGTTTATATTTCATTAACTTTATTGAATGGAGTAAAATCATAAGACTTATTGACTGGTTGTGAATGAATAGAGATTTAGGCCTGGTTTTATAAACAGGGCTTAGAATAAACCAGGATTAGGTCTTACGCCTTAGTTTGATTAGGACATTTAAGTATATTTTATAAATGTGCCTCAGAAAACAAAAACTGATTACTGATGTGCAGCTTGAGACAAAACAATGGCAGTGACACATTTTAAGATATGTCAGTGCAAGTAGCTTTCAGTTAAAAGAGGTCAAACATGCATTTTATTCTGAGACTGGGTTTAAGCCTTGTCTGTGAAACCGTAACACCTCATGTTTGGACTTACCTGACTGACTTTTTGAGAGCCTCATTGTATTTTAAGAAGCATAGGCTACAACTCTGTTTTCACAAGACATGTTCCCTTTCTGTTTTTCAAACCAAGCTGTTGTCATTACGTTTGTCCTTTGAAACAGGATCTAAGTCATTAACTTTTATATTTTCAAATATCAAACTACAGGCTCTACACACAATAAAGCAGCTGACATGGCAAAGCAGAAAGTTCACTAAAAGTGAATCCAGCCCACCACCACACAAAATGTATTAACAGGGGTTAATATGACGAGATGCTTATTGATCTTGTTATGTCATTACTGTGTTCCAATGAATTGTGTTTCATGCTCTCAGATATTACCAGTATGACTAGTGAATCATGATGTGAAATTGAGCAACGCGAGTTAACCGCGTCAGATGCTGTTTCCTGTCCACTTGACTGCACACGCTCGCTTTGTTCGTTTAAAGTGTATGTTGTGATATCAACCACCGAACGATGATGGAGTTTTTATTTTTGGACTACTTACTATCAAAACAAGGAATTCTGAAGATAGCTCAGCTCGTAAGTATTTCAAACCGACACCCATGTTACATGACAGTATAAAACTGAACACGCTTTGTCGCGTTTCATTTTTGTTAATTATAAAAATGTCTACAATTATTATGTCAATTGAATCGTGACTGTGAATGTTTAGAGTGCGAGAGGAAACAGTATTTCACGTGTGTACCGTACAGGTGATTCTCCTGGTAGCGTTCGCGTGCGTTCGCTCGACGTGGTACAACAGCTTTTACGCTTACGGTTTCTATGAAGGTGTCACGCTGGGTTACTCCGTCACAATTGTCCTTTACCTGTTCCTAACTGTCTCTGGACTTCAAAAAAAGGCATCATTTGTGAACTGGCTCATAGCCGTGAGTATTTCTCCACATAATATGTGCTACAACTGTGTTTCATATCACTATTCTTAGATTAGGCTGGTGTAATTTTTTTTAACACGTTCCAACAAACAAGCAAAGTTGACATGTTTTTTTTTTTTTTTTTAAAGGTAGCTAGCTGTTAATACCTTTTTTGATTTCCCTGTATTTCCCAATCAGGGATGTAGGCATGTGTATATAAAGGGAAAAATAAAACATTTTAACACCTTTTTGTCATAACCTGTTATATTATGTGAAGTCGACCAATTAATGTCAGATCTTAAAACTTTGATGTGTAATAATTATACTAGAAGATAATCATCAAAAGTGCTGTTTAAAATGATCAATACGGAGTATATAGCATGTCAAATGTTATACATGTCAACTTTCCATAGGTCTTCCCACATTTTCATGTCAAGTGCTACCCACATTAGAATCATATTAACATACAACAGTATATGACTATGGATGTTCTGATGAAGAATGTTTTTCCATTTGTTCTTCAAGGAGTTTGTACTCGATACACTGGGATTCATCTTCATCTCCACTGGATCCATTATAGCTGCTTTGAAATCTTTTGAAGTCCCCGTTCTGGTTGCCGCCTCAGTAAGGGCTTCATCACAATGAATTTTCATCAGTTTCATTACATCCAAATCAATCAAACTTGTGATGAAGGAAAAGTCCTTCTTTTGTGAAATAAAAATGTATGTAAGACAGTTGTCTGGAAGTTTGCAGGTGTTGTTCTCATTTTCATTTCAACTGCTTACCTCCCTATAAAATAGTGTAGTTCTGTCAGACTGATACTATTGTAAGCTTTTATGTTGTTTGTTTTTCAGGTATGTGGTCTTCTGGCCTCATATCTCTTAGTTGGTAGTGTGATACTGTCGTTTGTTGCCACTCAACGCCCACAACCTGTAGGTAAGTTAAGAGCTGTGTGCATTTTCTGTTCTTTCTGTATTTCAGCATATACTGAACATAGCTGGATCTGTATAATTGTTCATGTACTTCTGGATCCTGAACTGTTTATCTAAAATAATGTATTTCTATTCCAGGTCCACCAGTATAAAAACAGTGTTTTGATATTCGTAGTGCTCCTTCTGAAATATTTAACTGCTCTCAACACTTGCAGCATGGATGGGGAATTGATAAAGGGTATGGTTTCAGTAAATTTACATGGAATATAAAAGACTATCACAATATCACTTATTGCACTCATTTTTTATTGTAGCCAGATAATAAGGGGCCAAGCACCGAAAGTAATCGTTGGCGTTACTTCTTCCAGTCTGGTAGTCAATAGCAGTCCATAGAACCGCTTGCAGGAAAGTTATGAAATTTGGCGCACAGATAGAGGACAGATGGATCTATCATCACCATAGCAAATTTGGAGTATCTAACTCAATTCCTCTAGTGCCACCAACTGTCCAATTTCACTTACATTTATGCGAATAACTTTTGAACTGTAAGGGCTAGAAACAAAATTCTCAAGCCGATACGATTTTCTGTCATGGAAGTTTTTCCACCATTTAGAATTTTCAGAAAAAAACTACTTTTCGAACTGTTGGCCGTTGCTCCGATTTTCACGACAATTGAACCAGATCATCTTTAGACCCTGTCGACAAAAAGTTATGGATATGGAATTCAAGTTGATTAGTTCTCGAATAACATGCAAACGAATTTGACGAAGAGCATGCCAAAATGAATGTGAGGCTATATCTCTGCAACGCTTTAATGTATTCTGACCAAACTTGCTGTATATTATGACAACCATGACTTGAGGGTATCTGCACAGTACCAGTACCACCTGGTCAGGAGGTTTTTTGCTTAACTTCTGAACGGTTTGGCCAAGAATCACAAAACTAGTCTCTTTAGATTCGGTGCAGCATGCTTAATAGAATAATACACAATTTTTGGATGTCGGCCACTGGCCATTTTGAATTTTGTTGTAATATGCTTTATTTTACCAATGCATTGGCATATCAATACGAATCTTGGTATGTGTCTTCAGCGCCATGCCCTGACGGTACTCAAAAAGTTTTGGGGCAGCGCCATCTTGTGGTTAAAAGTTATAATGAAAATTCCCAAAATGCTAATAACTTAACCTAATTAAGCTAATGAATAAATCAACCTGTTGTAATAAACTGGTGTTGATTAGGGCTGGGACAACGCATCAACGTCATCGTTGAAGTCGACGCAAAAAATATGTCGACATAAAATATGCGCGTCGATTCGTAAGACCCAAAACAAAGATGGCGGCGCCGGAGAGTAGTAGCTGACTGGATTGTTGACTATACTGCGCGCATAACATACATAGCGTGCGCACGGCAGAGAGGGAGAGAGCGAGAGACACACGCAAGGTCTCTCGCTCTCTCCCTCTCTGCCGTGCGCGCGCGCGCTCTAGATTCTGGGGAGATTTGAACTAATTTGCGGGCATCAGGGAGACGCTATTAATATGCGGGAGACTTGGGATGTCTGAGTGCGGGGTTTTTTAACCCCCGGCGTGCATGTTAATCAATGAGTGCGTTCACACCGGGAGCAGGAGCAGCACGTGAGCAACAGTGAAGCGCGGGTTTCGGCACAAGAGTCTTTGCTGCTGCTCACGTTCAATTAAAGTGAAAGCACACTTTTGATGGACAAATTAAATATGATTTCACCCAAAAAGTGCCGAAAATGCACATAATTTGCATGTCTGGTGTGTTTTAACAAGAACTGGAGTAGGGTATGTATGTCAGAAAAGAAAATAAAGACTCAAAAATGTTTATAGAATTTTTTTTATTTATTGAATGCTAGACATCAAGTTATTATTTTCATCTAAAAGAAGAATTACAAGATGCACTTTTTTCAGTAAGCTAGGCCTATGTGTTTTCAAGGCTTCAAAGTTTTATTGAATGCTATCTCTGACTAAGAATGCATTACTTTGCACTTGTATAGTCTTTTATTTTGGAATTTTAAGAGCAATAAACATATATTGCAATGTTAAGGAATTCATGTTTTTTCATTCAGATATGTAAATCAACATGTATAAATTGCTATTAGTCAATTAATGGGGAGATAATCGATAACCGAATCGAACTGGAAAAATGAATCGCTAGATTAATCGATGCATCGGAAAAATAATCGCTAGATTAATCGTTTAAAAAATAATCGTTTATCCCAGCCCTAGTGTTAATACATTCCTTCAGGAATGCGAGAGTATAGATACCAATCTTTTCATAGTCGTTCGAACTTCCTGTCCACCATCTTGATTTTCTTTAAAAACAAAAACTACTTTTTCTAGCTCCTTCTAGACTGTTTGTTCGATTTTCACCAAAATCTAATCATCTCATTGCTGGCAAAAAAATCTAAATAAAAAAATAATAATGTAACACTATAATAGTTATTCAATAATTTAATATTATAAAAAGGTATTGTAATACCCTGCTAATAATTTACAATAATAAAAAATATATTTATAGTTTTAATCTTAAAAAGGGCCTTTATTTTGATCAAATTAAGTCTCAACATTGTTTTGTTAATCACTTCTTTATTCATTTATTAGTAGTATATTTTTTTGGAGCACTTTTCTTTATTTTTGTTGGTTTGGGGCCAAATCTAGAGTTTGTCCAATGCTTTTTTTGGAAAAAAAAACACAACAAACTTGTAAATGTTGAAATTAATTTCAACGTTGAGTAATCTTTTTTTTTTTTTTTTTTTTTGCTGAGATCACAGACTTCCTGTGTTGTAATGCAATTTCCTATCTCTCTCCACCCACACAAAAGAACAAAGACAGCAACCATTCCCAATAAATACAACTTTAATTGAATGATTACAGACCTGATCCAGAGAAACATCACAACATCTTGTGAAATTACAGGACCATAATAGCGTATGTTTATCCACCCACCACCTCCCTCCCCTACCCTCTCGTAAGAAGTTCGGTTGATGACTGTACATGCAGGTGAGTGTGTTCTGAGATCTCACCTGCCCTGCCACCTCTGCCTCACCCCCTCCCTTCCCTTCCCTTCCCACTACTAATTTCTAGCTGTTAAAGTCTCTAAACAGACAAATCCGGCTGAATTTTGCTCAACTCCCGCACACACACTCAAACACACACCAATGTAAAGACAGTAATACTGATCTTGTTTGCATGATCTCTAGTGCATCCATTAATAAACAGTGCCATAACTGGCTGTAGTTGAGAGATGAAAACAGACATACACAGAAACATCCAATTTTCAAGCTCTTAAGAACATAGAAAACAAACAAACAAACAATTGTTTTACACTGGACATAGTTGTCAGTCCCATCAACAGTCTTGCTCAGCAGTTACACAGACGACTTCATAAACCATGTCTAAGCTAAAAACTCTCTCGCTCTCCAGTTAAGTATACTATTTTGCTACAATCAGCATTGTAAGTGATTATTTTCAGTGTCATAGCCTAATATTGTGTACTAGTGCAATATTTAGAAACTTATTGTATGCAACAGATCACAGGTGACGAATCAGACTTGGTGACTGTTGAAGTTTCTCGGCAGCAAAAAAAGGGGTTATGAATATTCTAAAGCATTGAAATCATGTCAGTATGTTTGTTCTGGTCCTGTGATAGATACACTTAAGAATAGGGCAGGTTTTAAGAGTGCTAAAGATGACTATTTAATGAAAGCACCAACACAAGGTGACCATATCTAATGAATCATTTGATTGAATTGTCACTCTGACTGAAATGTGCTGCTTCCCTTTATTTTTACAAATTTTTTTTTGTTCGGATTAGACAAGTAAAAACGTGTGTTTTTTTAACAGAAGCTGACTGATTTGTACTCTAGATGAACAGGATCCTTCATATAAGTTAATTCACTACCAAAAGCCAAAAAAAGTCTAACTTGCATACAGATTCACCTAAGTTCACAAACCCCCTTCAATTTCTAATGCAGACTTGGCTCTACATCTCCATTTCCTCTCTAAGCCTCTCCTTTAGTGTCCAACGCCGATCTAGTGTCCTTCTTTTTATGACAACCCTGCCTCTGTGGTTATTTACGGACCTTTCTGCTGTACATGTGTGCGTGTGTGTGGAGACAGACGTAGCAATCGCAATTTGTCCGACATGCAGCTTCAAGTCACTGGCCTTACAAGTAATAAACAGGAATAAATCCCCCTTCTGAACAAGATCAAGAGAAAGAGTGAGGGAGAAGAAGGGAGGAGAGGTGGCAGAAGGGAGGCAGGTTCAGAGGGGGCAGAGATAGCAGTGTAAAGGGGGAGGGGCTTGCCGGTGAGTAATCCACGCCTCTCATTCAGGATTCGTCATTTTCGGCAGGGGGTGTGGTGGCGTTAGGGGCTGAGGAGTCAAGGTCAGATTTATTGGAGATCCGGTCCAGCTCAGCCTGGACATCTGTCAATCCCAACTTGGAGCCTGTGAACAAACAAGATAAAATCAGATGGAATTAATATGAGTACGCTGACCACATTTCAGATCACGTTATTTGGAAAGAGTATTAACCAAAGCTTTAAAAGAAGATTCTGGGTTCAATACAAGTTAAGCTCAATCTGCAGCATATGTGGCATAATGTTTATTACAGCAAAAAATAAACACATACACAAATATATATATTTTGAAATGTAACCCTTAATGCTAAAAATGAATCCTGGTTACGGTGAGGATCTTATAATGGGGCCAATTCTTGGAGAATTTAAAGGCAGAAATGATTTTTATAAATTATGATGATTATAAAAAACACATTTATTCTTGTTAAACCTTTTATTTTAGCCATAAAGCGGTTTAAATAAATTGTATGATTTTAGGCATTACATTGTTATGGCAAAGAAAGTTCAGAAAAGCGTAGTAAGATTTGTTTTTATGTTAATATACATACTGTTTACGTCTTTTGATTATACTACACATCGGCCCCATTAACTTCCATTGTAAGTGTCTCGGTGTATCCCAGATTTTGGCTTGAAGAGGGGACAATATTTTGTGGAAATAAACATTATGCCACAAGTGCTGCCAATTGAGATGAACTTGTATTCCTAAATCAGTGACAAGGGATGGCAAAACACTTAAAACTTATAGCGTGTCAGTGTTTATGAGTCTGTGAGCCATTGCTTTCCAATTTATCAATGCTAAGCATAAAGATCAGAAATAAGACTTTGGAATTAAAAAGATTTTTGGAAATTGAAAGCAAAAAGTAAATACATAAAGATGGAATGAATGGAGATGAAAGACTGTCAATGAACCTTCAAGTTCACACAGACTCACACACTCATTCAGCCTGAAAGCTGAAATAGAAAAAAATAAAAGGAACATTCAGCCAACAAAATAACATTAAGCATGCAATCAAACCTTACAGACTTTTTTTGAATAGAAATTGAGCTGTGAATGAGAACCATCTGTGTATCTAGGGCTTTAAAAAGGTACAATTCACAATGCTGAGACTGTTGATTTAGAAAGTATCGCTGAAGCCAAATGCAAAGATTTGATCTTCATTCGTTATCTTTGTTTGAAGGCTTATTGTATTTTAAAGCAACACCATGTAACTTTTTCCTCTGCGGTCGCCCTACTGGTTGGAAGCGGAATTGTCCATTACCGCTGTCGTAAATAATTGAGCCTACCGCAGCCTACTGTCGCACGCACACTTGTTGTTTATCCAGCACCGGCTTTGGAATGAACGATGTCTACAGACAAGGTAGAGTATGTTGCATGACTTCATGAAAGTATGATGTATTGCGACATCAGAAACGAAGAAAAACAAAACAATGACTATTGTAACGCTTGACGTAAAGCAAGTCAAATTTGTAGTTGACTTAGGTCTCATAAGAACTACAGAAACGCGACCCGATCTGGCAATCCTACATAGCGTGGTTATAGCAGATAAAGGACCGCAAAGCGGAGGCATAAGTTACACTGAAATGAACCACTGAAACGATTTTGGAAACATTATTTTAAGGTAAAAAATCTTCCTGCGTGTTGCTTTAAGCCTAAAGTATACATCACCTTTATACGTAAACGAGGGTCTGCATACAGAGTGTGTGACGCATATTTCGTCACCAGAATAGTATGCACGAAACCAATTTTTTTTAACTGTGCGTACTTCCGCACATACAAATTTAATTTGTTTTGCTATAATCAGTTGTTCCACAAGGTGGCAAAACTGATCTGGGCCGCAGTGTTGCCCAATTGGCCGGGTTCCTGCCCAACTGGGCTTCTTTCGATCGGTTTGGACCAGAGAAAAAGACATTGGGCGGGTGGACAAAATTTGGGCTGCTTTTTGGGATGCCTGAGCTGTTGCGTTTTTAGATTTTTTTTTTAATTATTATTATTGTGTCTTATGTTTTGTAATTTTATTTTAATACGTTCAAACACGTGTACAATAAAGTATCACAGAAAAATAAATGCATAGTGTAGTCATCAACACATTTTCCTTATTGGTTCAGTTGAACCAATTTACTGTCTTATGTTGGTGAGATGTGATGACGGGGTAACGTGTAGCTGTATATTCAAGCGATCGCAATGCAAAAGTAGCCTAAATATAAGTTGCACAGTAGAGTGGGAGAGTGACTTGACTCAAAATGTGAATTACACTTGTGGTGTGAGATGACTCGAAGGTTCGTTGTAAATAATTCTGAAATCAGAGCACAATTGAATGATTTAATCAAAATCTGTCCAGCATCAGGATATCTTTTAAACTGTCCAGGCTGTACACGTATACTCAGTTTTGATGTAGGCTACTTCACGTACATAGACGTACTGTAGTTCGGTCTGAACACAAAGGTAAGCACATTCTTGTTGTTGTTTATTTTTTATTATCGGATTTTCTTGGAGTGGTCAGGTTTTGGTAATCATTTAGGCTGTAAATCGTCGACTCAATCTGGCAAAACTGCCAGATCATTGTTTCAAGTAGAAATCGAAACTAAAGAGACGGAACAACAACAGATGCCCGCATTGACAGGCGCTTGTGTGAGGGGGTTATGAGAGACACAATTTTAGTTTAAAAGAATTCAAAGACATTTTTAGCAGTCATAACTTCTGGAGAAAAATAGCGCAGTCACTGGACAAAGATGAAACTTTCTAGAGCACGTGTCGACCGCCTGCGTTCGCGCTCAATATAAAATATGAATGTGTTTGACTATACGCATACACTAGTGTGCACGTAAAAAAACAAAGTGAATTCGTGCTTGAAGTTCGCTAATTATGTGCTAGCAATTAACCCTGCAGCAATTGTGAATAGTACCTTACAGCATTTAATTATTCTTTTTTTTAACATAAATTCTCCACCTTTACAGTGCCAGAACGCAACATTTACTTATTGTCATCTACATTTACACATTTGGCAAAGTCCAAAGTGACTTGCATTGCATTCCAGATATACATTTTTACCAGTTTATGCTTTCCCTGGGAATCAAACCCATGACTGATTCCCTGGGAATCAAAGTGCCATGCTCTACTGTTTGAGCAACAGGTTTCTGCTTCAATATAGTGACAATAAAGTTACTAAGAGTGTGGTCACACTAGTCCTTCTGAACCAAACTGATGTCTTAAGCATAACTAAAGACATATGACCAACAGACCATCTTAATGTCACAGACTGACCGGTTGGATGAACACAAACTTAAAAGCTGCATGTTTCACAGTGTTGCAGGTCAGAAGTAATTTTGCCGTAAAAAAAGTAAAAAATGATCATGGTTTCCACAAAATTATTCAGTAGCACAACTGTTTTCAACATTGATAATAATAAGACTGGTTGAAAACTGTAGTAGTGAAGCTGAAAACTTTCAAAAAAAAGTTTTTGTTTCACAATATTACTGTATTTTTAATCAAATAAATGGAGCCTTAGAAAGCAATTTATTTTAAAAACGTTTGAACAGTAGTGTTATTGCATATAATTTAAGTGGTAACTTTACAATAAGGTCTAAATTGTTCAAATTAGTTAATGTATTAACTAACAAACTAACCATAAGCAATTCATTAATAATTCATTACATTTATATAGTGCTTTTCTCTGTACTCAAAGCGCTTTACATCGAAGCGGGGGAATCTCCTCACCACCACCAATGTGCAGCATCCACCTGGATGATGCGACGGCAGCCATATTGTGCCAGAATGCCCACCACACACCAACTTACTGGTGGAGAGGAGACAGTGATGAAGCCAATCAGTATACGGGGATGATTAGGAGGCCATGATGGACAGAGGTCAATGGGCAAATTTGGCCAGGATGCCGGGGTTACACCCCTACTCTTTTTCGAGAGACATCCTGGGATTTTTAATGACCACAGAGAGTCAGGACCTCGGTTTAACGTCTCATCCGAAGGACGGGTAACATTTGTTACTGTATTTGTTAATCTTTGCTAAAGTTAATACAATAGTTGTTCATTGTTTGTTCATGTTAGTTCACAGTGCATTAACTAATGTTAACAAATGTTGAATTTGAAATTGTGTTGAAATTAACATTAACTAAAATGAATAAGTGCAGTTCAGTATTAGTTCATGATAACTAATGTAGTTAACTAATGTTAACAAATAAAGTTATTGAAAAGTGTTAACATTTACTTTTCAATTAGATACACTGAGTATAGTAGTAGTAGTAGCAGAAAATGCCAGGACCTTGTAATCAGTACCTAGAAAAAATGCCAAATTTAAAGGTAAGCTACGGATTTAATGAAGCTTCATGCAGTGATTATTAGGAGGCCTTGCATTGTGTAATTTGAAACCAAGTGCTAATAAGTATTGACGGACAGTGTTAATAACAAAGGAGCAAGACGAGGGGCCCGAAACGAGAAGGACAGTGATGTAACACATGCCAAAGTTAAACATGCACAAGTGTGTAAAAGTGCTAAAAGAAATTCATAGCTGTTATAAAAAGGGAGATACAGCACTGGTTAAAGCAAAAGGAAGTGAGGGAAAGTAGCCTAACACACACCTTAGCGTGGCCAACATCCCCTGGCTAACACACATGATGAAAGACAGTTTGAAGGGGTTAAAAATCATGACTGGTGAACATAGTGCACACGAATGTTGTTGCTCACTCATTCATTCATACATACGTACGAAAGGGAAAAAAGGGTAAAAAAAAATTTAATAATAATAAAAAAAAAACTATTACAGATAGACTTAGTAAAAGAAAGAAAATCAGGGCAAAGGATGATGATTGGGAGAGGTCACTGTCACCAAAGACGTACTTTACCTTTAATACACTCCCATAAAACCAAGCTGCATTATGGGTTCAAAAACAAACCAAGATGCAGAAGCATAATATGAAAGAACACAATAATGTGTGCCGTAAAATGACGGGTTAGCTGTGTTAGTTTTAAAGCTTGAAAGTTGAATGCTAAATCTGTACAAACCCTTAGTGAGCATGTTAAACAAATGAACCCCCTTAACTGTATGGACAAAAATACAATTCATATTCAAACTATCTTCATTTGTGTTCCACAAAAGAAAGTATATCATACAGGTTTGGAACAACATGAGGGTGAGTAAGAGATGACAATTTCATCCATTTAAGGAGGTTGCATGTAAGCTAATTTGCTCTGTTGCATTTTGGGATAGATTACTGGGTTATTAGTAATCTGATGAACAATGAGGTTGACATTTTAGCTTGAATGATTAGCTGGGTTTTTAGCTGCACATGCAGAGGAGATTTGATCAAATATATTTATTTTACCGTCACTGATGTCAGAGATCTGTGATGGGAGGATAGGTAAAGGAGAGGAGGGTGATGAGGACAATATAATGACAACCAAACAAAAAGGGAGAACGGGAAAAACTTAAGTGACCTCACACGTGTACAACATGAACAAGACAAGATTTGAAGTGTTTTGAAGATAATCTGACAGACCTGTTCCCTCATTTGCAACTTCAAGATTCGATCATCTACAATGTCAACATAACTCTTTCTGAGGGCTATGTTTCCTATGAGGTGGGTCTTTAGGGAGATATGTCTAATTTTGAAGCCATGACTTGCAATCTTAAAAGACTAAGACCAAAAAAAATTACAAAATCTCCAAGGCTTAGTCCACAGAAACCTGTAAGACATCTAAGTTGAAATGGCCACAATACTGCTTTTATAAAATTAATGTTGAAAAATGGCAGAGATTCTCAAAAACAGGCCAAAGTACAATTTGTACTTTTGTATCATCTATTTGAGTGAAATTCATCAAATTAAGTAGTTGTAAAGGTCATTATAAAAGGTATGTGATTAAATTGTCTCCACTGAGGGATTGTTGAACGCCTGCGCAATGATGCCCACTATTGCTTCAGCTTAATCCTTGAATTAGGTGATTTCTGTATACTGTATTCCGTGTTACATGCAAGTTAAAGTTAATAAGAAAAACAGGACTAACGAAAATAACTAAATTTTATCCTCCATATAATTTATTATTTATGTTCCCCTCCATGTTCCAATGTTCATGAATATATTCAGTCTTATGGTAGTCACATTTACTGATGTTCTGTGATTTTTTTTGTTGTTAACAAAATCCAGTCATTTCCATAAAAAAATCATGCAATCTGGAATTGCGAGAGCATGAAAGACTTCCCCATGCAGATTTAACAAGTTTCATCCCTTGATTTGCCGCATTGACCAACAGGAAACTGGTTGGTTTGAAAGTGACTTCTGTGTGAGCTGTGCTTCATACATCGCTACACTATTGGAAATAGACATTGGGCCTTTATTGCCTGAAAAATGTGACCGCACCTTTAAACTCATCAACAAAATTACTGACAATAAAGTTCATTATGGATTCTGATTTTGCAAACAATAAAGAACTTGAGACAAAAAATGAATGGTGATAATTTTTGGAAAGAAATTAACAGGGTCATTCCGTGTCATGTTAAAGGAACACTCCGACTTTTTGGGACTTAGCTTATTCACTGTATCCCCAGAGTTAGATAAATCCATACATACCCTTTTCATCTCTGTGCGTGCTGTACATACTGGGAACTATATTCTCAGAGAGCAAAGCACTGCTACTTGGACGGAGTGATTAGCGCAACATTGAGCGAACTCTCTGCTCTCTACTCTCCGCCCAAGTAGCAGTGCTTCGCCTTCTGAGAATATAGTTCCCAGTATGCATACGGTTAAAAGATGCCTGTTTGTGTTGGCATTATTTTGTCACTTATTGGGAGCAGTATGCTAGCTGGAGCCATTTACTTCCAGTATTTGTGCTAAGCTAGGCTAGCGGTGGGTCCGTCAGACAGTTACAGCACGCACAGAGATGAAAAGGGTATGTATGGACTTATCTAACTCTGGGGGATACGTCCCAAAAAGTCGTCGTGTTCCTTTAACCAGAGGTCTCCGGCTAATTTTTTTTTTTATTTTGATCATTTGTTTTCTGGTGAAAGAAATACAAAAATGAAGAAGAAAGCCAAAATATTAAAAGTCATGGATAAACATTTACCAAGTCATGCAATATTTTGCAGAGGTTGTGAAAATGAAAATTTTCACCTGAGATTTGGATTACAGGGGGATAAAATGTACTTTAGAAAGATGGCAGCATCATTACAGCAAAAATTGGAAATGCACTTTTTGTGTTTTGTGCAGAGAAATGGGGATTTTAATGTTTAAAAATTTAGAAAAAATATTTCAATTAGGTGCATAAGTTAAATTCGCAACTTTGGATGGAAACATAGTTAATGATGTAACAAAACATACGTAAATAAACATAATTGTTTAATCATGCACGACAACACGTCCTGCTGTGTAACATGTAAAACAGGTTTTATACTGAATTTTCTGTTGTTGAAATACAAAAAGTCAAAACACTTCAAATATATACCATGATAGTGGACATTTATATGAATGTGTGAGTGATATAGTGTCAAGAAGGATCCCTCACCTGACTTGCGGACTGTTCCTGGTGTGTTGCTCCCTCCTCCTGTAGGTTGGCCGCCTGGGCCGGGTGAGCCTGCTTTCTTAGTCAACAGGCTGTTGAAGAAGTTAGCCAGCACGCCCTCACTTGTCTGACCTCCTGCCATGAGAAATGACAATAATTAGCACAATCATAAAAGCTGAAACTAGCCTAAACTAGTTTCAGACCAGTGCAAAACAGTAGTAAGTACTCTAAGCTGGAATTAAAAATGTGTTTAAAGGAGGTGAAGTCAAAATGAAAGCCTTAGAGAAATTCAGCAAGGAAACAAGCTTTAATCCCAACAAGCTTTTCTAATCCTCTCCAAACATGGCAGCAATGTTCCTATGATCTAAAACCATGAGAGTAGAGTCCTCATCTGCATACAGGAAGAGATCCTGAAACACAATCTCTGGAGACACTGAAAGTGTATTCATGATCACTGCGGGAACGTTTTTCCCATAAAGCTAAATAAATAAGCTTTGGCACAAAACAAAGAGGATGGGATCTCATGTTGAAGGCCAAATGTTACTTTTTTTCCCAAGATGAGAGGGTGATGAAAACCCGGAAACCAGATCCAAGGACTTAAAAAAAAATGCCCAGGAAGTAGAAAGGTGTGACTCCAAAAGCTGTTGCTCCCAAAGTTGGATAGATGCAGCCGAGGAGAGAAAATAGAGAGCGGGATACAGAAGGAAAGAGAGAGAAAGGTGGAGAGAAGACGGAGGCATGCATCCTGAATACAGCGTTCTTATACACACCTTTCATGTTGGGATCAATCTTCTTGGTACCTGATTGCATGGGCATGACGTTTGCCACATTAGCCGCCGCAGAACGGTTGGTCGTCCTTGGTGAGCCGGTGGGAGCTCTGTTTGTTGGGTCCTATTACACACACACATATGTTTTAGGATTATAAAACTTCATAAGTAAAAAAATGAACTAAAGGAGTAATCCTGTAGTCATGTAAACATTGTGCAATAATTAGTATAGATCTTTACTTAAATTGCTTTGTATAAAAGTGTCTGTGAAATTAATACAGCAGAAAAGGTCTCCACCCAAAGCATGATTCAACATTGAGTAACACTGTGGGCTGAAATGTAAATGGAGCACATGTAAAGCACTCACCACTGGTCTTCCTGCACTGACTGGAGGCTGTTTAGATAATAGAGACTGAGAACAGAACAAAGACATGAAATATCATTCAGAGATTATTTCTGTCCTGTTTGGTAATGATTTGTTTGACAAACAAGTTTCATACATCACTAACAAAACTTCTCAGGTTACTACTTATAAAAGGTGAGCTACAGTCTTAATGAATCTCACTTTATGCCACATTTCGTTTTAGACAGGAAAATGTAAGATTTGGTTAACTATATTTTGGGGACAAATTTGTACCCAGAAGTGACCAAAACCTGACAAAAACCTCCATTTAGGGACGTCCTCATTTGTAAATCTAGTATAAAAATAGTAATTAAAAATATAAAAAGTTATTAAAGGTTTTATATATATATATATATAAGTTTTGTGTGATGGGAACAATTAAGTCTATGGAATGTTCCCATTTAGATAGCTAAGTAAACATGCGTGTGTGTGTGAGTGTGTGAGAGAGAGAGAGTATATATATTTTACTTTCTATTAATCACATCACATAAGTAAATTATATAAATATTTTTAAATACATTAAAATATAAGTTATTTTAAATTGAAATAATACTTCACAATAATACTATTAAAAAAATCCCAAAACTTTTTAACGGTAATCTGTGTATACAATAACAGGTGAAATTCGAAAAATTTTAATATCGTGCAAAAGTTATCATTTTGATGATTATGGCTTACCGCTTATGAAAACCCCAAATTATAATTAGAAAATTAGAATATTACATGAAATCAAAAAAAAAAAAAAGGATTTTAAATACAGAAATGTTGGCCCTCTGAAAAGTATAATCATGCATATGTATATAGTTATATATACACTAAATATATTCGTTTCACACTTTAATTTTGAATTATTGAATTACTGAAATACATGAACTTTTGCACGATATTCTAATTTTTAGAGTTTCACCTGTACAAGTTTAAGAATAAAACATAACACCACCCCAGGCACTTTGGAGAATAAATCAAGATTTTCTTTATGATGATGATTATGATGATATTATTACATATTTAACAATTACCTGCAACTTTAGTAGAAAAACTTGGTCATCTTCAGCTTGAACTTCCTTCTCATGTACAAACTAGAAAGACATGTCAGAAATGAGCAGTCGCTAGGAAAGAGAGACTCTATGTATAGCTAATTGTAGTAAACACTGGCAAAGATCTAATTAGGACCGAGCCTTTACCTTTCTAATTGGAGGTTTCACTATTACATCTTCAAAGTTGTCTTCTGCTTTTACTGACTGGAAATTTTCATGCAGAATGGCGATCTTTTTTTCATTGTCCCATCCTGACGGACTTAAAGTGAGACACGAATAAAATGAACACATTTACCATTTAAAGAAACATTTGAATGACAGACAATTTTACACCAATAATATATCTGATATATTCCAGGTGAACGAAAATATATATTAATAAAACTAAATTAATAAAAAATGTATTACATTGTTTTTCAGATAAAGATTATAAACAATATGCAATTGATTTTGATTCCATGTGCAGACTTTAGTAGTAAAATAAAAAATCAACATGTTTCTTGACATCCAACTACTTACATAAACACAGAGTCTTTCTCTACCACCTGAGCTGGGATGTTGAAGGGGAAGCCGTATAACCTGTGAACGAGGTATTTATATAACAAATCTAGATTTTTGTTCTCCTTCATAGATGTGTAGAGTAATGCTGCCCCATCTGAAAGGTCACTTGTGAAGGAGAAAAACAAGATGAGGTTACATTTAAGCAGAAACAAGACTCCCTATTTGTCCAGATTTTTTGGAAAGCCGCCATTATGGCAGGTCAGCTGATCATGTTACCATCCTCTACTGTTAAAAAAGACATTAAAGGCGACATGAAACAGAAGTTGCATACTCTGTTCTTCCCTATTGTGACGTATATCCGAGTGAAACGACTTCTGGAATGAGAAAAATGTAGGGCGGGATTTGATTTTGTCCTTCGGGAATTGATAGGATCGTGGAAAGTTGGGTGTTGCTAACTAAACTGAGGCAGATCTGAATGTCAGTTTGCAGTCAGTTGTGGAGGATATATAGATGTTTTTGATTAAAGGTTACAAAGGCATATGAATTTTTAAAAAATAATGATGTGCGCGGATAAATCATTTATAATAATCACAAAAAACTAAGAATTGTAAATATTGATTTTATGGTGAATTTAAGATGCAGAACATCTATCTGTGCAGCCCCTGTTGTTGTATTCAGATGCACACAAATGTACACTTCTGACGAGGCATGCTTAATTATGGAAAAAATCATAACAATAAGTAGTTTTGGTCAATATTGAAATCACGATTATTTAACACGATTATTGGAGGGGCGATATGATCCAAGTCTTTATTTCACGATATCAGTCATCAGTTCAAATAAATATCAGTTAAATTTAAAAATGATCGATACTTCAGCAAAAAATAATACTAGGTTAACTAACACATCTGACAAGTAAACAGTCAGCAATACAATAAGAACAAAAACTAATTCCAAACAAAACAGACAAATAAATACAATATAACAAAAATACTAATTAAATAAACAGCATTTTTTTTTAGTTTTTCAAAATGTACTAACAGTATTCAGATAATAGCCTACAACAAAAAATGTAATGTAAAATAACACTGTATAGTCTTACTGTACACATTAAATACAGATTAATCCTTATAATTAAGTTATTCAGTCAAGATTAGAGAGTGATTTTCCTTTGTCATTTGTTGTTTGATTATTAATGACATAGGCTGCTGCCACTTTAAGAGCTAATGCACAGATCCAATATACTGTTACACATGCATTTTCTTTCTCAACTGTGTAGCTTACGTTTACTGATCCACTGTGTTTACGACGTGAATAATCTCCAAAAAAGCATTTCGACATTTTTGTGTACACATTTAGGCTCATATCCAAAGCCCTTTTGTTTATCCGTGTTCGACAGAAAGCCATCTGTGGACCAGTGTCTCTTTTTGCTTTTAATAACACGGTTTAATATCAAACACATCCAGCAGTTCAGCAACAGTAGACTGCATTTTACAACGCTAACTTATCTGGCTGATTTGGATGTCATCTTTGAGGTTTTAGGGAGGAACGAAAGCACACCACTGTAAAGGAAAGGAAGGTGCGTTGAATGGAATGTGGCACAAAATAGTTTTAATAATTTAATTATAGTTTGATTAATACGATTAATCGCACTGCCCTACTCCTGACATTTAAAGTTAAAACTGAACATGGAAATAGCCTGGTCATCAGATGACTAAGATGTGCAGTGAAATATAATTGTCATTACATCTTTGGTTTAGATGTGCTGATGTGTAAGGATACACTGCAAGCAGAAACGTCGAATGTGAGACTGGATGAAGTCTAAGTGCTCATCTTTATAATCGTGCTCCTTCTCCAAAGTGCTGATCGCATCACACTACAGAGAAAGAAAGAGAGAGGGAGAGAATTATGAAAGGGATTCCCCATTAATATTTTAGTCCATCCTTGTTTTGTAACTTGATATACACTCACCGGCCACTTTATTAGGTACACCTGTCCAACTGCTCCTTAACACTTAATTTCTAAGCAGCCAATCACATGGCGGCAACTCAGTGCATTTAGGCATGTAGACATGGTCAAGACAATCTCCTGCAGTTCAAACCGAGCATCAGTATGGGGAAGAAAGGTGATTTGAGTGACTTTGAACGTGGCATGATTGTTGGTGCCAGAAGGGCTGGTCTGAGTATTTCAGAAACTGCTAATCTACTGGGATTTTCACGCACAACCATCTCTAGGGTTTACAGAAAATGGTCCGAAAAAGAAAAAACATCCAGTGAGCGGCAGTTCTGTGGGCGGAAATGCCTTGTTGATGCCAGAGGTCAGAGGAGAATGGCCAGACTGGTTCGAGCTGATAGAAGGGCAACAGTGACTCAAATAACCACCCGTTACAACCAAGGTGGGCAGAAGAGCATCTCTGAACGCACAGTACGTCGAACTTTGAGGAAGATGGGCTACAGCAGCAGAAGACCACACCGGGTGCCACTCCTTTCAGCTAAGAACAGGAAACTGAGGCTACAATTTGCACAAGCTCATCGAAATTGGACAATAGAAGATTGGAAAAACATTGCCTGGTCTGATGAGTCTCGATTTCTGCTGCGACATTCGGATGGTAGGGTCAGAATTTGGCGTCTACAACATGAAAGCATGGATCCATCCTGCCTTGTATCAACGGTTCAGGCTGGTGGTGGTGGTGTCATGGTGTGGGGAATATTTTCTTGGCACTCTTTGGGCCCCTTGGTACCAATTGAGCATCGTTGCAATGCCACAGCCTACCTGAGTATTGTTGCTGACCATGTCCATCCCTTTATGACCACAATGTACCCAACTTCTGATGGCTACTTTCAGCAGGATAATGCGCCATGTCATAAAGCTGGAATCATCTCAGACTGGTTTCTTGAACATGACAATGAGTTCGCTGTACTCAAATGGCCTCCACAGTCACCAGATCTCAATCCAATAGAGCATCTTTGGGATGTGGTGGAACGGGAGATTCGCATCATGGATGTGCAGCCGACAAATCTGCGGCAACTGTGTGATGCCATCATGTCAATATGGACCAAACTCCCTGAGGAATGCTTCCACCACCTTGTTGAATCTATGCCACGAAGAATTGAGGCAGTTCTGAAGACAAAAGGGGGTCCAACCCGTTACTAGCATGGGGTACCTAATAAAGTGGCCGGTGAGTGTATTTGGGGCTTATAGTGAAAGTAAAAGCAAAATCATCTTGGTAAACAATAGACAGAATTGGCAAGATCATATTCTTTGAAATAGGTGGGATCCAATAGTCTGCGAGCACATTGGCAAAATCCAAAGTAATAAACAAAAGGCTTTAAGAATCCGGAAATATTTAAAATAATGAAAAGTAAAAGAATTAGAAATATACAGAATTCTGCACCCTTTCTAGTTTACCAATGACATTTGTGCCATTACACAACGTACAAAAGGTAAAGGCTTTTTTTTAAAAGAAATTCATATTTGTATTCAGCAAGGATGCATTAAATTCACAAAAAGTGGCATTAAAGATGTTATAAATGCTGTTATTTTAACATTTATATTAATTAAATCCTGATTTTTTTTTTTAAATCAAGATTTCCATAAAAGTATTAAGCAGCACAACTGTTTTAAACATCAATATTAATAAAAGCACCAAATCATATCAGCATATTCGAATGATTTCCGATGACAATAAAGACTAGAGTAATGCTTGCTGATAATTCAGCTTTGCCATTACAGGAATAAATTAGAGTTTAAAATATATATTCAAATATAGAACATGTGAAATATTAGTAGAATTTAAAAATATATTTTTTTTTTTACTGTATTTTAATCAAATAATCATAAGAGGCTTCTTTAAAAAACATTTTTAAAAATGTTACCACCCCCAAACTTTTGAATGATAGTGTATAAATGCATCTGGTGTTGTGTCTGCTCTTTTAAATGCAATTTAATTACATGTCAAGAGTAGTTTTTGGCAGCAGGAGTACCTTAGTGCAGACCACCACTATAGGCAGGCCCAGGTTGTGTGTGAGTGTGTTATCTCCCAGCGGTAGCAGGACGCTCTCTTCCTCCGACTCAGGATTCCTTCTCTGGGGCACAGCCTCCAGGTCACTTCCTGGTTCCACATACTCCTGGAACTGCTTTGTCACTGCATGCACACACAGTCACATTCTAACTGCATTTACTATAGGTTATTTACTAACTGGAAACTCATTCATGCAAGTATAAGAAATGCCTGCAGCGATCTATAAGGACCGTCACAGATCAAACTGCATCACCACACTAGATCATTCTTACAGGGAACTTGGCATGCAAACACGCTCACAATCTCAACGCACACACACACAAAGAAGCTACTCACATCTGAGCTCCAGCTCTCTCATGGTTTCAGGGGGAACTCTGAGCTTGTCCACAAAATCCCTCACCACGCTGCCCCATTTCTGAAGCGAATCAATGGCCAGCCAGGGCCGAGACAGATCCACCACAAACACAACCAGCGAGTCCTCCAGGTTCTCCGTCGATACGGCAAACTTCTGCAGACCTTTGTGGTACAGGTCCCCATCCAGCACCCATGCATTACACCGTGCATGATCTGCCAAAAATAGTTTCGTTAGCTTTAGCATGCCTGTTTTGAATTTCCTAATGTTGGTCATTAGGGTGCCTCTATACTCTCAGATTACAGATAATGTCTTGGATAATTAAGTTGGCAAAACAGTAACAGTAATTCAGTGTCATTTAAGGTTACACATCAAAAACTACTCAATATATTGCCAATTTCAAACTGTAGACTGTCTAATGCTTACCATCAATATCATCATCGTGAACATTGAAATACAGGTACTCTAAGCCCCGGCCCTTCATATACTCTTCTACACCTTGTAGTTTGGCCACCAGGGTGGTCTTACCAGACCCCACCTCACCTGTAAACCAAGACAGATTTAGACACAGGTTATTATATTAAACATTTAGGAGCTTAGATACTTTTGGATTCTGAAAAACATATACAAGCACGCTGCATTACTCTTACCTGTTGTTATAATAACATGCAGAGAAATGCAAATGAAAAAAACAAGTGAATTGAAAATTGTACATATGGCTGCAGTGCTTTTATAATGGCTAATTTAATTTTATAGCTTTTGCAACAAAGTCAAAACAGACATGTAACTCTGGATTGCTAATTAAATATTTAACAGACATTTACTCCTTAAGTAGGCCTTAACAATAAAAACATACAACAAGGGTCTGAAATTAACCAGAGATTGCACAAATGCTACTGAAAATGTAAATTTTAGTAATGCATAATGATTTCCTGTTTTTTTATTATTATTTGTAACAGCTGGTACTAGGCTATATTTCTTAAATAAATGTCTTAATATATTATTTAGTCTATTATATTTGGATGAAAAATTTATGGAATAATGCTACAATTTTCTATATGGCAAAATCATTTGTTAGCAAACATGTATTCATTACTTCAATGAGCATTATTTCTGCCTTAATTACATTGTTTAAATTAATACATTTTTAGCTGTGTGATTTTTATATGTACATTTCTGAAATGCATAACTTAGACAGTTACCTCTGGTAACAGCTCAATCTAAATTGTAATGTAGACTCATGCATTTTCTGCAAAGCTGCTTTGAAACGATGTGTATTGTGAAAAGCGCTATACAAATAAATGTGAATTTAATTGAATTAAATGTGAATACAAGTATTTGTCAAAGAAAACAAAATGTGATTAGCCTATATATGGTGAGAAAAACAAAAAAAGGATTGCTCTCCGCACACTGAAATTACAACTCCAGAAAGTTTACTAATAAAGCATTATTATTATTATCTTAAAGGTGGGGTATGTGATTTGGAAAACGACCGGCAGATTTTGAAAATACACAACTCAAATGGTCCTACCTTCTTTCCTCCAACGCTGTCTCTGATTCGCGTGAGGGGGAGGGGGTATGGTACAACCGTTTGATTGACGAACTTACTGTCCAATGATTCTAGGATGTCTTGGAAATGATTGGCTAGAGTTTTTTCGAGTCCTGCCCGTTCCACAGATGATTAAATTGATTAATTTTCATTTCAGTGCTTCTAACTCAGTGGCTATAAGTGGGTTAGGAATAGGATTTCAAGTGATTTTGAAAAAATGGACAAAAAAGAGAATCACATACCCCACCTTTAAGAAGGTAAGAAAAAAACATGCCCAGAGCATTAAAACAGTCCTTAAAATAATAATTAATTATACTAACAAAAATATATTTTTCGAAGATATTCAACAGAGATGACAGTATCATGTCTGCCACCCTATAAGTAAAGAGCACCCACTGAGGCAGCAAATATGAGCCATTCACTAGCTGCATCTCAAAAACTAGTGAGATGCCTACCTAGACATCATTTTCAGTCATCATAGACGCCTAGACAGCACTTTCTGTGCATCATATAATGCTGGGTGCATTATATGATGCACAGAAAGTGCTTGTACAGCCTTTTTAGCATATCATACGATTCGAGTGCAGCATTTTGTTCATCGGAACACACTTATTATGATTCTGTCTAGGTAGGCTGCACGGTAGGGTTTGAGACACAGCCCGTGTCTGAGAGTGCGGATTATCTCTATTCACCAAAACTGACAATCTGTAACGCATGTAAATCGTTGAGACGGAATAAATGTCTGTTTATTTATTTTTAAAAAATCACGCGACAGACACTATTGTCTTTTGTGCGCGCGGTGTCTGACAGCGATGACTGGAGTGGAGACAATGACGTGCGCTCATTAACAATAACAGCACACTTGCAATAACATCAGTGCACTTAGCGAGCGAGCGGCAGCGTCAATTCAGTCAGCATTGTATGTTTTTTTAATAATATTGAATGAACCATTAGATGCAGGTCAATAGGATGCACAGCAGACATGAAACAGCATTTATGTGTGACAGAAGAAGAAAAAAAACACCCACCCATAACCACCACATTCTTTCCTGACGGCAATTTTGATCGAGAGCGCGTCGACACCTCACTCAATATCGATGACCTGAACGTAAAGGAACACAGAGTGGCATTAGCTTTTAAATCACGTTGCTTTATTCATTGTGCATCCGTGCGATCATTGATTCAGACTGGCCTGTGTGTACCTGCCCGGCTGGGGCAATTTGCAAGTTAGCGGCTAACTGTCACATGCGGCTATGGGCCACCTAATGCCGCGTTCTGCACATAACATCCGAGATTGAATGGGGGATAAAAGAACTGGCAAGGCCTACCATAAATTCTGTCCGTCATCCTCCTCGGAGTTTTGGCTTTCGGATATGCTGTTATTTACATTTGAGCTAACCGATAGGAGTGTATTTCTGCCTGTCGTCGCCATCTTCGCAGGCTTGAGTGACACCCCTGAATGAGCCCCGGATGTGTCGCGCAGAGCCGAGCTTTGCTTTTTTGCTGGGCGTGGACCGCTGCGAGCCGCAATCACAGACCCAAAGCTCAGATTCATAGAATACAATCACATCTTTAAAAAAAAAAAAAAAAACATACTTTATTAGCAGCTATGGCTACATAAAGAACATTTAACATCCATGGATCATTTCAATTGCACAAAAGGTTCTTGATAGTGGAAAAAAAGGTTCTTTAGATTATGAAAAATATTCTTTGTAATAATTTTATTTTATTTTATGACCTTTGCACTGAAAGATTCTTTGGGGAACCCAAAAGGATTCCTCTACGCCTCTAAGGCATGCTTTGGAATCTTTATTTTGAAGAGTATAGAATAGAATAGAATAGAATAGAATAGAATAGAATAGAATAGAATAGAATAAATAGGCCTATATTATAATATAAATGAATGTGGTTATTAAGTAGGCTAGAACAGAAAATAAAATAATGAAATACAATAACGTTTTTGATTAATTATTATAAGCCTCTCAATTCGTTTCATTTCAAACAATGCATGGGATAAATAGAACCAACAAACTCAGAATAGTTTGTTGTGCAAGGAAATGAGAGGACATTAGATAGCCTATGTCAATTAATCAAAGAAAGAAAGAAACCGGTAACATTTTACAATAAGGTGTCCTTTTTTAGTAAATGCAATAAACAATTAACAATATATTCGTACAGCATTTATTAGCATTTGTTATAGTTATTAAAAATGTTCATGTTAGTTCACAGTGCATTAACTAATATTATTTACAAATACAACTTTTGATCTTAACAATGTATTAGTAAACGTTAAAATGAACATTTACTAAGATTGATAAATGCTTTACATGCATTTAGTTCATGTGAACTAATGTAGTTAACTATTAACAAATTAAACCTTATTGTAAAGTGAAACCAAGAAAGAAATGAGTGTGGACCACTGTGAGCCTCAATCGCCTGAATCAAAGCTCAAATTCAATAACCTGAATCAAAGACTAACATAACTAACATAACTAAAATAATTATTATTATTATTATTATTGAAGAGAATGGATTTATAAGAATCTCAATTAATTAATTTTAAGTAACTTAGAATAAAGAAATAAACTCAGAATAGAACTATTGAATGGGTAAAGAGAGAGAGAAAGAAAGAAAGAAAGAAAGAAAGAAAGAAAGAAAGAAAGAAAGAAAGAAAGAAAGAAAGAAAGAAAAAGACAGGTAGTGCCGAGTAGAATACCATGAACCTCAATCAAAGCCTCCTCGATTTAAGCAGACATTGAATAGAATAGAATAGAATACAATACAATAGAACATAATATAGAATGTCATTGATCCCTATTTTTATGTTTATCTCATCCTGGGCCCTATCTCAGCCCCTTCACTCTGGATCTTTTATTTAAATATATTTTACACAGGAAAACAGACTGATGTGTTGGCAATTGTTTTGTTTCATTAAAAAAAGTCGAAAAAGAAAAGAATAATGTACTCGTGCTCATGTGGGCAGACATGTGAAGACATCAGACATGGGACTTGTGCCCCGAATCATTCCAACATTTCACAGCATTGATTAGCTAAGGCCCTGCTTGTTTTCATCAAAATACTGTACTTTTCACAAGATCTCAAACCATTGTAATTTACTGAACTAACCGCCAGAGTGCAGGGTTTCACTGTTCGCACACTCACTTCCTCTCCAGCTCTCATGGTGGAGGATTAAACAGCGAAGTTAACTGGAGTGCGCGCGCCTGCCCTGCTCTTATGTTGAGAGAGGAGACTGCGGGTCGGACTATCCATCACCTTTTTTAACGCTCAACCCGATGGAGCTGCTTTTATCACCGTAGACAATCTGGACATGGAATCGGATGGAAAATGAGTCCAGTGCGCTAACTGCACTCAGACCGATCTTAATACTGAGGAACTTTTTCTGGCATCACTTGGAATTTGTTCTCATACTTAAACAGTGGGTAAGTTTTATCCATTTTATATCAAAACGCACAAGGATTTGGTGATGTTTTACGCATTGATAGAATAACCATTTTTACCTCACAGTTTAATCCATATGGCCAAATATATTCATGTATGGACACATTTTGCATTTTATGTATAGCCTATATAAGAAATATATCTGTCAGCAGTGATTTTGGAAGTGCCGTTCAGACTTGTACTGTTCGACTCCCATTGAGGTAGCCTACCACTAGCGCATAGTTCGTAGTAAATGTTAGCCTACTATTCTTTATAATAGGAGATCGATTACAATATCTTTGGTGATCAGTCTAACATTTGATATTTCATTTGAGTATATGGGTCATTAAAATAAGAATATATTAAAAAAGTAATTCTGATATTTTTTGTAAAGCTAAAAGTCAAACATTACTACATGGTGTAACTTGCCAGAAAAACTGTAAACAAGAAAGAAGGCGCACTGAAAGGCTGACATTCTTGGGTACAAAAATAAAGATAATGAGGGAATGGGAATCCGTTTTTAAAATTGCCCTAATATATGGGAAACTTTTGCCTGCCAAATCAAATGTTTGGCTTAATATATATATATATATAGGCTATATATAAATATATATATATATGCTACTGTATTTATATATTTATCTATATATATGCTGTATAGGCTATATATATATATATATATATATATATATATATATATATATATATACACTCACCGGCCACTTTATTAGGTACCCCATGCTAGTAACGGGTTGGACCCCCTTTTGCCTTCAGAACTGCCTCAATTCTTCGTGGCATAGATTCAACAAGGTGCTGGAAGCATTCCTCAGGGAGTTTGGTCCATATTGACATGATGGCATCACACAGTTGCCGCAGATTTGTCGGCTGCACATCCATGATGCGAATCTCCCGTTCCACCACATCCCAAAGATGCTCTATTGGATTGAGATCTGGTGACTGTGGAGGCCATTTGAGTACAGCGAACTCATTGTCATGTTCAAGAAACCAGTCTGAGATGATTCCAGCTTTATGACATGGCGCATTATCCTGCTGAAAGTAGCCATCAGAAGTTGGGTACATTGTGGTCATAAAGGGATGGACATGGTCAGCAACAATACTCAGGTAGGCTGTGGCGTTGCAACGATGCTCAATTGGTACCAAGGGGCCCAAAGAGTGCCAAGAAAATATTCCCCACACCATGACACCACCACCACCAGCCTGAACTGTTGATACAAGGCAGGATGGATCCATGCTTTCATGTTGTAGACGGCAAATTCTGACCCTACCATCCGAATGTCGCAGCAGAAATCGAGACTCATCAGACCAGGCAACGTTTTTCCAATCTTCTATTGTCCAATTTCGATGAGCTTGTGCAAATTGTAGCCTCAGTTTCCTGTTCTTAGCTGAAAGGAGTGGCACCCGGTGTGGTCTTCTGCTGCTGTAGCCCATCTGCCTCAAAGTTCGACGTACTGTGCGTTCAGAGATGCTCTTCTGCCCACCTTGGTTGTAACGGGTGGTTATTTGAGTCACTGTTGCCCTTCTATCAGCTCGAACCAGTCTGGCCATTCTCCTCTGACCTCTGGCATCAACAAGGCATTTCCGCCCACAGAACTGCCGCTCACTGGATGTTTTTTCTTTTTCTGACCATTCTCTGTAAACCCTAGAGATGGTTGTGCGTGAAAATCCCAGTAGATTAGCAGTTTCTGAAATACTCAGACCAGCCCTTCTGGCACCAACAATCATGCCACGTTCAAAGTCACTCAAATCACCTTTCTTCCCCATACTGATGCTCGGTTTGAACTGCAGGAGATTGTCTTGACCATGTCTACATGCCTAAATGCACTGAGTTGCCGCCATGTGATTGGCTGCTTATAAATTAAGTGTTAAGGAGCAGTTGGACAGGTGTACCTAATAAAGTGGCCGGTGAGTGTATATAGTGCTGCCAAATCGATTGATATTGATATAATACACATACACAAATTTATATTGTATAAACACAAACTTTTATGTTAGATGCGATTAATCGTTTTGACAGCCCTAACACACACACACACACACACACACACACACACACACACACACACACACACACACACACACACACACACATGTAATTTATTCCTAATCCACATAAAAACAGAGCATATTGAGGCTTTGTCTGTTTATTTTGATCTCTACATTTTAATAGTTGCACAAGTTTTCCTCAGTCCGTGGTGAAAGTCTATTTTGCTCCATTGGATTCATTCAGCTGTTGTAGCCATAAAGTCACTGTGCAGACAGAGATTAATCGATTCTTGTATTCCTCATTTGTAAGTCGCTTTGAATAAAATCGTCTGCTAAATGAATAAATGTAAATATTTACATAATATATGTAGCAAATCTGCAGCTGTTGTCCATGCACCTTTATAGCACAAATGAACACCATGAAAACTAGACCACTGGTGCATGTAAGGCTGTCCAGCAGCACAGCGCATATGAGTGCTTGATTATTCATCATATTTCAGGAAACCCCATGCTTGATTATTTCAATACATGCAATGCAAACAGACATGGGAGCATAACAGTCCCCGAACACCTGCACGGGGGCTATTCACACGCGGTCACCTCAATTCATCTGGCCAGGTGCATTCAAATACTGCATCAAAGTGGGACACGCTTAGGATTGCTTACTGTACGAACTGCTAGAGGTTGCTAGAAATGGTTTTGTCCATCTTGCAGGGCTAGAATGCTCAGGAGGGTTTCAGCAGCCCGTGAAGGCACGTCGGCCTCTTTTATCTAAAAATAACAATAATGATAACAAAAATGTTGCTCTCAAAGGAAGCAGAGGGCATGAATAATTAAGTACCACACAGAGATACACGTTCTCTGTGGCGTGGTCTCAGAGTATTGGGGTCAGCTCCTCACTCTGTGTTCCAGGGAACCTCTCCCACGGGGACGACGCTGAGCTCATTCCACACGATGCCTGACTGAAGAACAATTTCCCTATAAAGCAGCATTATCGGAGTCTCTGACTTAACAAGTCACCAGTTTCTGTTTTAATCAAAACCCTTATCGTGCTCGAACTTGTCCATTCAAAAGTGTAACATGATTAATTCAAATTATTTCAAGGACTGCCTTCCTCTAGAGACTACAGTGCAGCTAAAAATGTTTTGTCAGCTAACCTATAAAACGTGCTTCATCTTAATATGACTGGATTTATGAGTTCAAAGGTGACTGAATCAGCCTGACTACATTTAAGTGTCAGGTCAGATAGATATAGCTTTTTAAGGTATAAGAAGCTATATTGAACAAAAATTGGGTCAGTTTTGGTAGATTCAAAATGGTGCACTGATCAACAAGAAAAGAAAAAAAGCACTCTCTTAATTTCTCTCAGTTTTTATTTTTTTATTCAACCATCCTAATAACTATAGGCTATTAAAAGTGTAATAATAATATTAAAATAATATTTCATGTAATTCCTATTTGGTTATTATAGACCTTTGAACACTGCTTTTTTTTTCAAGTTTATGAAGTATGTTTGCTGCGATTTAAGAACTACAGAAAATATTCTGCTGGAAAAGCATGTCGCCTTCTCTTAAAGTGGTCAAGGTGGCTTTTCGAAAATTAGCTGGTTCATTTTGATCAAAGTGCCAGGTCAGTCTCTGCATCAATGTGATGATTCATTATCTTGGTCTAGCTAGAAACTGTGTAAAACCAGCTACAGAAGGATGACACACACTGTAGGCAACAATAGGTACACAATAAAGTTTGGGGTTGGTAATATTTATTTTATTTTATTTATTTATTTTAATTGAAAGATGTCTCATGTCCATCAAAACTGCATTTATTTGATCAAAAATAGTAAAAACTACAATATTGTGAACAATTATCATGATTTTAAATAACAGTTTCTATTTTATACGCTAAGTTATAATTTATTTCTGTGATGGAAAAGCTGAATTACTCCAGTCTTCAGTGTCACAACACTGAACAGTTCCTTTTAATATGGCGATTTGCTGCTCAGATAACATTTCTTAATATTATCAATGTTAAAAAACAGTTGTGCTGCTTAATATTTGTATGAAAACCATAAGACATTTGTTTTATTACTTGATGAATAGAAAGTTAAAAAACAGCATTCAGTTAAAATAAAAATTAGCTTTACTTTCACTTTTGGATCAGTTTAATGCATCCTTGCTGAATAAAAAAATTATTAAAAAAATAATAATGAATAAAAAATGTATAAAATGTATATAAAAAATACCACTATAACCATACAGGTGATTTTTATTAGTATTATTTATTTTTATAGAGATTTATATGTATCCACTAACGCTTTAGCTGAAAATGATATTTTCTTTCACAGCTTGAAAACAGGAACGGAAAATGAGTAACATCTATGAGTCCGCTGCCACCACGCTGGGCCTCTTCAACAGTCCATGTCTGACAAAAGTGGAGCTCCGTGTGGCCTGTAAAGGAATATCTGACCGGGATGCTCTGTCCAAGCCTGACCCCTGCGTCGTCCTCAAGATGCAGTCCCACGGACAGTGGTTTGAGGTGTGTTATTGTTTTAGGTTTTGCACAAACAGTATGATGTTTTTTCATGAAGGAACATCTCATTTTCACCTACACAAAAACACTATAGAGTGTGATTGTCATATGTGTGTTTGAATACCTTTTTTAACAGTTTACAATGACTTTTTTCATGCATCATTTCAAAGAAACAACTGTTTGTGTGTCAGGCAATCACACACTCCCTTTCTTCACATTGAATCTGTGTAGTCAATATTTCAGAGAACTTCTGGTGTTATTGTAAAAGCTGCATACTTCAGTAACAGTCCTTTCACAAACACTAATCTGGACTGAACAGAAGCTACTTGTGCAGTGCATGAGAACCAGCTCTTTATGGAACCGTGTGCACTTATGCATGTGTGTATGACTGTTAAAGGCTGATTAGTGTTCTGAGGCTGTAGTGTGCTGTGATGTGAAAGTTATATTAAACAGCGCCGTTAGATCACAGAAAGCGTTCTAACTGTCATGCTGTCTTGTGCCTCGCTAACAAAAACCAAAGGCGAGGTTGTGCACTTCTGCTGTAACTCAAGTGAATTGGCATGTTATTTTTTGCTAGGTGTCTGCGAAAGGTTTCAGTTGCAGCACAAAACAGGTGTTTCTGACACACGGGGGTTTTGTTTGGCACAGTTAAGGGTATGATCCATAATTAATAAGGCAAAGCCATTTGAACTCCAGCTGTGAGCACTGAAGTTAAAAACAATGTGATGGGTTTGAAAATATTTTAAGGCACAGTAGTCTGGAGAATCTCAGGTAACCTGTCAATAAAATGTTCGGCTCATTCATAATCAAGGTTTTAGGGCTATTACGGTTGTTTTCATTGTGACGTTACTTTTGGACAATTGAGTCCCCTGCATTCATTCTGGGAAGCTGTCAGAGTTATATTCTGTTTTGGACATTTTTCTTTTTTGTTCTGTCACGTTTGCCTGCGTGCCTGTTCATTTGACACAGTTTCAGAGTGTCTGATTATTGTATTCATTTCATCTGTTGTCTAGTTATCTCATTTGTTCCATATGTATTTATTCTCCTTGCGTTCCTGCAGTCTTTGTCCTGTCTATGTCAATGTTGAGGTCTCAGAGAAGTCCTTTTCTCTGAGTGATTGTCAATCAAAGACTGTTTCCTGATGTATTCATCTTCGTGCGATACTTGTGTACAATAACCCGTGACAGAACAGAAGCAACAATGAATCTTGTTTTTACATTCTCATTTCCATAATGTGACAAAAATATATATTATTTAAAGAGATTCACAAACATTCTGCCATTTACTCACCCCCATGTCAATCCAAACATGTATATGGCTCTTTCTTCTGTAGAACAAAAGAAGATATTTTGAGGAATGTCTTTGTGTATTTTTTTTGTCCATAAAATGAAAGTCAATAGTAACCAAAACTGTTTGGTTACAAACATTCTTCAAAATAATCTTCTTTTGTGTTCCGAAGAAGAAAGAAAGTATTACAGGTATAGAACAACATGAAGATGAGTAAATGATGACAGAATGTACATTTTTTTGGGTGAACTGTTCCTTGAAATACTATCACTTAATATATATATATACATGGTATGGGACACATATCCAAAGACTCCAATATTTAAAATAAATAAATAAATAAAACACTTTATTTATTAAATGTTCTTTAGTAGTTCAAAGGTGCAGGTAAATGCAAACTTAAATGCAAAATGCAAAAATGCAATGTGTTAATCTTGCATCATTTAGTTTAATACAAGTAATATTTGTAGGCTTTACTAAAAACCGACACATGTGTAATCAATTGGTCTAATACAAACAGGTTAATCAGTTCATTTGGAAAGCAGTGTACACATTAGCAGTTTTGTAAAATCCATTTTATGTTTTTTTTATGTTCTGAAAAACAAAGCAAAGACCAGTTACAGGAAACAATAAGTTGGAAAGTGGTAATAATAAGTTAAAGGGGACATATTATGCCCCTTTCAACAAGATGTAAAAGAAGTCTCTGATATCCCCAGAGTCAGATTGTGTATGTGAAGTTTTAGCTCAAAATACCCCACAAATCTTTTTTCATAGCATGTTAAAAAAAGTTTTAGGGGGTGAGCAAAAATGCGGCAATTTTGTATATGTCCCTTTAAATGCAAATTAGCTGGTGCTCCCGGCCCCCTTTCAAGAAGTGTTCGGATCTTCAAAAGCTCATGCAACAACATAAAAGGACAATTTCACACACTGAAAAATGGTCAGAAACTGTCAGTAGTGGTGTTCAGCCTCATATGTTTGAGCTGGAGTTGGACAATGATGCCTACAGAGCCAGAGAAAATATGCTGCATGGAGATTTAACAGGCATAGTTTAGTTTAATTATGGTTATCATCTTGCTTTTATCCACTATTAGTACAAGCCTGCTGTAGCAGACCCCATCCGAATGATGGCCAAAACTTTGCAGATGAGTTTTATGAAGTTTATTGCACATCACACAAAAGATGAAGAGTCCGTTTTCACTCCAGAAAATCACTGTAAGAGCTGAATAAAACAGTACAAGAAGTGCGCATTAAAGTCTTATCCATAAACTCCCTTTCTCCCTTGTATTATCATCAACATACAAAGGGAATTACACAAAAACACTCGTTACAACTAACAATAAACAAATATATACAGACCGTATGCCTTTTCGGGGGGTTCTTTATAAACTGGTAAACTCCATATCCGCAAAACAACTCCGATGAACTGTAATAAAGTGTGTGCGTGCTCTCCCTTTCATTACCTATCGTAACCAGCATCGCTCACGAGGCTAAGCTGTATCAGGAACAGTTGCTAATGATCCATCCTTGAGTAACCACTTTTAGAAAAACCTGTCTTTTTGTCCCGTTGTATGACCCTGGTTCACAAAGCAGTCTGGTGTAAAATAATTTGTGCAGATATTATAGATGCAGGTGTTACAGAATACATATAATGCCAAATCTAGTAAGTCCCTTGTGTGATCCTTGAGTGAGCGATCCCCCTGCTCCAGCAGGAGGAGGCAAACAGCAGTTATATCCATAGTTTTAAATCCTTTTGCTGTTATAATCCAATATGTGATCTTGGATTCTGTCAGTGGTGCTGTGCATAGTATCCACAAAGAGAATGCATGATGCAGAATGAATGACAAAAGGTACTTTTAATGAACACCAAGAACTAGAATACAACACAACAAACCATTAATGTTAACACAAGACAATGAACAGAAGAAACAGAGGGCTTAAATACACAGAGGAAGATCATTAAAGAAACAGGTTAGAACTAATTAGAAACCATGACAACAAATTAATAAATGAATGCAGTGACAAGGAAAAGACTAAAGGACTAGAAAGTATGCAAAATACACTTCATTATTGATGGCACATACATGGGATTAAGTATAATACTATTTTAAGCAGTTTGTTATAGTCGTAATGCCACCTGTCATAATAGCCTGTAACAAATTCAATGTGGACTTTATACAATAACCTCTTTTGCACTTTAAGTACAAAAAGTCGTTCTGTGGCCCTGTTCTGCTAACATCCATTGACATTGACTTAAGATATGACTGAATCGATTAAGGATATGAACAGGATTGAGTAAAATCCTTTTCATCATCCAAACATCCAATCAGCCTGTAGGACTTCATTGATCCCAGAGTGGAATATTTTTTGTAAAAAGCTCTGAACTAAATCCCTGATATTTGTATTAAATCAAAACACCAGAGCTGGAGTGTAACATTTGCCATCTTCTGATTGGTTCCAGGTGGATCGGACCGAGGTTATTCGCAGCAGCATCAGTCCAGTTTTCTCCAAAGTCTTCACAGTGGACTACTATTTTGAGGAAGTGCAGCGCCTCCGTTTTGAGCTCCATGACATTAGTAGCAATCATAATGGACTCAAAGAGGCTGACTTCCTGGGTGCCATGGAGTGTACGCTTGGACAGGTGAATGCATGAAGGAGCGGCAGAGCGCACACTTAACTGAAGCACAGTAGGGAAGATGAAAGCTTGTGAATGGAACGAGTGCGTGAGAAAGAGGATGAGTACATGAGAGGGATTGTGTGGATTTAAAAGGGTAGCAGAGAGCTCACAAGCACATGAAGGTGCCTGGTGGGCAGATGGATTATTACTCCAAACTCTTTTTATCTAGTCTATAATAAAACAAGACTACAACTAGTGGAACATAAGAGGGTAAAGAGGACTTGAGTAAAAAAGAGTTCATGTGAGGATAAGAAACCACAGGATTTGGATGGTAATAAGATACTTATTTTGTTTCTCACTGTTAAAGTGGTATGCTATATATTGTAAAAAAAAAAAAAAAAACACTTACGGTTGACAAGTAGTATTAAAAAATATATTTTTTGTGAGTTGAACATGCTTAACAAGGAACATTTTAGAAGAGTTTTTGGTAATACTTTAATTTAAAGTGACGTAGTTACATGTTACTACATGTACTAGTAATAACAGTAAATTATGCATAATTACAAGTAACTAACTCTATAGTAAGTACATGTAGTTAATTATTATTAATCAGTACTTACTTTAGTAAGTACAACACAACTACATCAACTTAAAATAAAATGTAAACGAATTTTGTTTCCGATACTTCTTATTGGTTAAGTGGTCTGAGTTAAGTGCACATTCTTATTAAATCTGAGTTGTCCTGCTCATTAGGTTACTTGATTCATACATTACTATTTAATGTTACAATCTAAAGTATGTGGATAAATAGCCTGCTTGTTGGTGATTGTGGTGTAAATGTGTAATTCAAAATACAGTTAAAGCACCTGTGAAAAATCAATATGGAAAATGTTTGGCCTTTATTTTTACAGACGTTTCTTAGAGTGAGTTCATAATCTGTTCGAGTTTACGGTCTGGTTTTCTGTATTAAGTGTATCTGCTTGCCTCATGTCCTCTCCTTTTTCCTTCATAGATTGTATCACAGAGAAAACTGTCCAAAGCTTTACTAAAGCAAGGAAACACATCTGGCAAATCATCTATTACAGTAAGAATAGACATTTCCCCCCAATAATTTTACACTGAAAATTTGTGCTCTTTCGTCATAATCTGAACAATGACTTCTTTGAAATCACAGGTCACAGCTGAAGAGCTGTCTGGGAATGATGACTACGTGGAGCTCGCCTTCAGTGCCAAGAAACTGGATGACAAGGTGTGATCTCTGTAATAGCTCAACAGGCACCTTACAATAATATTGAGAAACAATCAGATTCATACTGTCCTTTACGGTTTTATCCCAATGGTTTATGAAAAGCCAAAATTCAAATGGAGCAATGGTGTAAATGCTAATTTATTAAAATATACGGCTCTTTTTATTTAATGTGCCATTACAAAATGACGACAAATCTAAATACACAGTAGACCATTCAAAAACAAGAAAGTATGTGCAATCTAATATAAACTCTAAATAGGAGAAAGTCAGGACGTGCCTGGGATTGATGTATGAATCAATCAAAAATTCATTAAAGCTTAAGTGTCATTTCTGTGCTACTAGTGGCACCGAATAAAATTGCAAAAATAATAATTTTGATTTTCAGAAAGGCTTCTAGAACACTTATTTAATATTTGCAGATGTTACATTAACCTTAAAGATAAGAATGAGTTTGATTCTTTGTTGGTTTAGGACTTTTTTAGCAAGTCGGATCCATTTCTGGAAATCTTCAGAGTGAATGATGATGGAACAGCATCACTGGTGCACAGAACAGAAGTGAGATTGATAGAAAGACACATGCATCTGCAAACATGCATATTAAATACATTTTTAAGATATGCAGTGTACATGTATTAACTGATCTCTGTATTTTTCTATTCGCAGACCATTATGAACAATCTAAGTCCTGTCTGGAAATCATTCAAAGTTTCTTTAAACACACTCTGCAGTGGAGACCAAGAGCGGGAGTTAAAGGTAGGACAGCTATTTCGACTAGATCCACTAATAATTTATTTCATTATTATGCATACTGTTATGATATCTAGACATGCTATTTGAGATATTTCTGTCATAAAGCAGTGAATCATCTAATCGAAAGATAAACATACTCTATACAAGGCTTTTATGTCAGTGTAGTTTTCATTTTCTTTTTATTCTGGTCTGGAGCGTGACCATTTGGTCACATTGGATTAGAATCATCTTGGCAGATTTATGTAATGGCAGTCCTATCCATTCTTCCTCACCATTGCAGCTGACATCTTTCATAGTGAGCTAATTATTGAGCGGGTAAATGAAGCCCGGCTGTTCGAAGGGTCCTGACAGTTGGCTGAGAGGAGCAGACATAGTGGAACCAGTGACAGAAATTGATGTTAATGCCCATTCAAGCCCATACTGTCCTTCTGGGTTTGAGAACTTTCTGTCCCTGGGTCCAGTTGTATAAAAGAACACTTTAGGGCTCTATGGAGAGCTTGAAGCTGTGTTATTCACCAGACACGATTGATTTGGGATCAGAAAGTGAGATTAGACTCAGAGTCAGCCATGGCTCATCTGTAAGGCCAGGTGGTGCAGTGCCCTGCCAAAATATTCATCCAAAACATAGACCTCTATCTGAATTGAATCAATAATAAATTGTAAATGTGTTCAGCATTCTGTAACATATATTTTTGGGTTTTCTAGGCTATTTTAAGTCATAAAGTGAGCAGGATATATTATAATTAGGCGCATGTATTATGATACTTAGCGTGTCAGAGGGTGCCTGTGTCCACCCCAGCTCTACAGCGCACCACCATTTTCCAATGTAAATCTGTGGTGAAAAATCAGAGCCATGGGGCAGATTTTAGACTGCCGCGTTTATTTTCAGTTTACCTTACGTAAACCTTACCCCAGACCAAAATGATATCAATCCGCTTCAGAAGTGTATATTAGTCTGCATCAAGTCAGTAACTAGTTGGTATGTCTGTTCTTCTTATCAAATTAATGAAAATTTAAACATGCTAATGTGTAGAACCTTTATATAGTTTGGTTGTGTTTGTTTTATGTTTGTTTTGAGCATGTCTAAATTAATGGTCATATTTCTGTAAATAACAGGAAATTAAATGTTTTTATTGTTTAAAAGTTTGGAGTCATTTTTTAAATATTTTTTTACTGAATGATCATGTGACCCAAAGACTGGATTAATAGTTACTGAAAATCCAGAAATAAATCACAGGAATAAATTACATTTTAAAATATATTACAATTATTATTAATTTAGGCTAATGTGTTATTATTAGACGGCAGCTATCACTCTGTAGCCCAAGGCAGGTCGCCCACAGAAGCTAAGCAGGGTTGAGGAGACCTCCTGGGACAACTAGGTTGCTGCTGGAAGAGGTGTTAGTGAGGCCAGTAGGGGGTGCTCACCCTGTGGTCTGTGTGGATCCTAATACCCCAGTATAGTGATGGGGACACTATACTGTCAAAAAGCACAGTCCTTCGGATGAGATGTTCAACCTAGGTCCTGACTCTCTGTCGTCATTAAAAATCCCATTCTGGCCAAATTTGCCTCCTGATCATCCCCTTATATACTGATTGGCTTCATCACATCTCCTCTCCACCAGTAAGCCGGTGTTGTGGTGAGCGTTCTGGCACAATATGGCTGCCGTCACATGATCCAGGTGGATGCCGCAGATTGGTGGTGGTTGAGGAGATTCCCCCTACCATATGTAAAGTGTATGCTTTGAGTACCCAGAAAAGTGCCATATAAATGTAACAAATTATTATTATAATTAATTATTATTATTTTCAAATAAATGCAGCCGTGGTGAACATAAAAGACTTTAAAAAACATTTTTAAAAACTTACCCCAGACTATTAAACAGTAGTGTAATTGTGAGATTAAATATTAGAATAAAAAATAGATATATTTATATATATTATTATATTTTATGTTCATATATACAGTATATGCATTTATATATCAAATATTTATTACAATTAAAACACACCTTCAGTGTTACTGAAAGCACACTTTAATTGTAATACTCCAAAATTTTATTGAACAAACCTAACGTGTCAAGCTCTAGGTTTTTATAATGTATGAAAGGGGACTGAAAGGTTCAAACCACAGCATTGCAGTTATAATTATATTCAGCACTTGCATACTGTGAAAATACAGTGACCCAACTGCAAATGTCAAACACGTTACAGTAAAAAACTCGAAAATGAACAGCATGTTACAGTACAATCAGAATAGTTGTGCAACTGCAAAATCAAGGTCAGTGAGAGAGATTCATTCTGTTTCTGCATCATGTCTTCATGTTGAGTCCGGCCTGAGGATTTTGTCCACATCACAGACAATGTCATCTCTGCAGGCAAAGGGAAAAAAGCCAGATCCAGCCTTGACAACATTCTCCACACCTTGCTCTTCCTCTTCCTCATCCTCTTCCTCCTTGTCCACCTCCTCTTCCTCATATTTTTCCTCCCTCTTATTGTTTCCATCTGTAACACAGTTCGTTATAATGGGAAGAAGGAGGCGGGAACCAGCAAACATTTAGAGACTTTAATAATAAAATAAACAAATACAAAAAATGAAAATAAAGACAGCAGGCCCTCACAGACGACTGCTGTCACATATAACAAAACAAAACATAAATCCAGGCCTGGCCTCTCTCGATCCCCACTGTCGTCGCTAATCCTTTTATGCTTCCACTCCTCCATGAGAGATACGAGACCTGCCCATCAGTAATCACCGCACCGGCTTTGCGCTGTCCTCCTACGGCCTCGACCTCGTCCTGCTCGCCACCATCTTTGTTACCATCCATTGTTAGTATCAACATTCAGTGCAACATTTTTTGTCAGTTTTGGCTCTCTGAACTAACTTGTATTATGTACAGTTGGTTTGGTCACATCATTAGAAAAGTGTGAACAATTTAGAGTCGTTGTGTGTAAACGCTGACAACTGTGTTGTAGTTGTGTTTAACTTTTGTCTGGCTGTGTTTAGTGTTTTGAAACATAAGTGCATCACAGTGCGAAATGTGTTTTAGTGAGAGTTTTGCAAGAGTGCAAGAGATTTGCAAACAGTGTTTTAACTACCTTGAACTTGTTTAATGTTTTACAGAAAGAGTGATTTATTCGGCAAATTGGTTTAGGCTATTGAGAATTTGGTTCAGAGAATGGGGTTTAGAGTTTCAGCAATTCAGAAAAACTATAAAATCAGTGTGCAGATTTTTACTGTTTTTTTCCCCTTAACTATATGGTATATATATATCGTTACATGTATTTAGGGTTTCATTGTTGGGAACGCCTCTGTGTGATGGCTTCTGAAGCATGTGTATCAACCAGTCCAACGGGGAGATGGAACGTCACGGGTGGGTGATGTCACGACCAGGAAAGGATAAAAGCAAAAGAATGACCGGCACTAGCTTCGGTGCATCAGCAAGCACTCTGTGTCAAACTGTGTGTTTTATTTATTGTTGTCTGTCCAGATTTAGTGCAGTACACAAAAATCACACTTATTATGGCGAGCCAAACAAACGAGCCTTGTCCTAATGGGTGGGGATTCACACAACTTGTGTGTTATGTGTATGGAAGCAGATCATGCTCTGTCAGCCTTCGAGGGGGCTGACTGCGAGCATTGTTTGTCAGAGGCTGCAGCTTCGCAAACTCCCAACTGTCACCTTTCAAGGAAAGTGTTCAGGTTGATGTTCCTGATGGTTCTGGCCCCTCTGCTGCCGAGGCAGCACTAAGCTCATGGGCTATCCCCTTCCAAATTAAAGGTTTATGAGGTTCCCTTTGGGTGGTGCATCTTTGGGGAAGAACCCTCTAATAACATGTTTCCTTCGTGGCACTCTGAGGCTGAGGTCTGCAATTCGTACCAGGGATCCTGCTTGGGACCTGACTATTGTTTTAGAAGGCTTATCTCCAGCTCCCTTCGAGCCCCTTGTTACGGTTTCAGAAAAATTTCTGACTTTAAAAACAGTTTTCCTTCTTGCCATTTCTTCAAGAGAAGGCTTGAGGTTGCACCGGGTGTGGTCAAGGCATTCCTTTACCCTAAACTGGGCTATGTCCCTAAGGTGCCGACCAACGTACCACAGCCTATTGTTTTGCAAGCCATCTGCCCTCCTCCTTTCAGAGATCAGGACCAGGAAAACTGAACCTTCTCTGTCCAGTAAGAGCACTGGATACATATGTCCACAGAGCTGCCCTGTGGAGGAAATCTGATCAGCTGTTTGTCTGTTTTGGATTGCCTAAAAAAGGTATTCCTGCTTCAAAGCAGTCAGCAAATTAATAGTCGAGGCTCTTTTGCTTATGAAGTCTTTGGTTAGCCTTCACCTTTGGCTATCAGAGCTCATTCTAGGCAAGGCAAAGCAAGGCGAGTTTATTTATATAGCACATTTAATACACAATGGTAATTCAAAGTGCTTTACATAGAAGAAATGAAAATAATCAAAAGAAATAAGAATAATTAAAACAGTTTAGAATAAAAGATAAAATAAAATACAGTCAAACAGTGGCACAGTGCTCATTCAGTAAATGCACAGCTAAACAGATGTGTTTTCAGCCTGGATTTGAATGTGACTACTGTAAGAGCACATCTGATCTCTTCTGGAAGCTGGTTCCAGCTGCGGCTGGCATAGTAGCTAAAAGCGGACTCACCTTGTTTAGAGTGAACCCTTGGTATTTCTAGCTGACGTGATCCTAATGACATGGGTGTAGATTACGCGGGGGTTGTGTCCCCCCAGTTTTTATAAAATGTAAATTCATCCCCCGCACTTTTTCATAGCGCAAGTGTGTCTACGACAAGCTGAGGTTTTCGCGGGTGTGTATAGCCTACATCGAGATTTAAAATCCAAAGAGTCAATGATAGTCTATCTACATACGTGACTTTCATGTTTCCATGGTAATCAGTCACTCGTGCATTAGCCTACGACACGCCCATGCTCGCACCCGCGCCGAATCCATCAGTTTCCTAGAGTTCAAAACGGCAAAAAACCCTTCACTCCTTTTTCACGAAAAAGTCAAGCACTGTAAGTTGTCATGTAGTATCCGAATTGTGTTGCACAATGATGAATAACTCTGCCTATTTCTCTTGTTGAATAATTAACAAGTTTTGTAGTAAATTGAAAATATTCACTACAAACATGCACTATTTTCAATCTTTTTTTATTTGTAATGTCTCTTATTTTCACTATATGTTATCAAAGCCCTTCAAATTAGAATAAACATGGTGATTGTTAAAGTGCCCCTATCATGAAATTTGAAATGTTCTTATTTTTGTTTTGGGAGTTCCCAAAAACAGTTTCACATGCATGCAAGGACAAAAAAACACTTTAATTGTCTTAAAATATGCATTTATTTTTACCTGATTTGCTCAACGACTCTCAAATGATTCGTTTAACGATTCATTTTCCCAAACACCTCCTTTGCGTGACGCAAATCTGCTGTGATTGGTCAAATGACCCAGTTTGTGTTAGCGACCATAGCCCACAGCTCGGTGGTAAACACACAATCAAGTCATTATTTGCATTAGCCCAACGCAGAAGCATATTGATAAAGCACTGCAGTAGTAGCTACACCAAGTAATAACAACAACAAACATTTGACGTATTTCTAAACAATTGAGAGCGAACACGTTCCTGTTAGGTCATTAAAATGATGAGAACACAACACGGTTCGGGAAATACTGTTGTGGTATCATTGCAAATATGAACTTTAACCACTTATCCTTCACATGCTTGTCCCCGGGCAGTGAAAACAAAGTGGCTGTACTATCTTTGCATTTGAACACAGCGTCTTCTCGACATGATGCTATTCAGCTGAAGTATTTGAATGTGTTCAAGACTTCAAGTTTACACTTGTGTCTGCGCGCGCAATAACTGAGCGCGGCCAATATGCTAATGTTTCGTATCTACGTCACTACGAAACGGCTAATGACTCGTTTCAAAAACAATTAATTTCAGAGACTCGGAGTCGATTCTCACCTTTGAAAGACAATAACTTTATATATGGTGCACTTTCAGATATAAAACTTAGAAGGGTGTTTTCATTCACTTGAATGAAAGTGAGCTATATTACACACTACATGAACAGTCATTTTCAAAAATCCATGATAGGGGCTCTTTAATGCTGAATTTGTATTTTCATGCATTAACCGCCACGATCTGCCTGAATCAGGCAGCGTTGGAACATTTGTGGGTTACATGATGTTTACCATAATTCGGTAACACTTTACAATTAGTTTAGTAAGACAGACTTTGTTTAGGCTAATAAAGGTGCAATGTGTAAACATTTTGAGTATCTATTAACAGAAATGCAATATGACATCCATAACTATGTGTTTAGTGGTGTATAAAGAACTTACTTAATAAACCGTAATGTTTTTATTACCTTAGAATGAGGCATTTATACCTACATAACCGCGGGCACCCCCTTCTATGAAGGTCGACATATTGTGACGTCATGTTTCTACCGTAGCCGACAGCGAAAAAACAGCGTTACAGAGCGTGTTCCGTCACTACCTTGAAAGAGAAGCCGCAGAAAGCTAGAAGCTAGACATTTACCGTGAGTAGTGACTTTTCCCTTGTCAGTGGTGTAAATATGTAGTTGGATTGTTTCATGTAACTTAATTATTCTCCCTTGCTGTGTTATGGCTTTGCTATACGTGGGGATACATGTGCTGGTTACGTTCGTGAGACAGCTGATTAGTAGGCTACTCTTGTCATTGACCGTAAAACAGTAACAGGAATCACCAACCCGTCGATCTTGGAATAATTTTAAGTCGATCGAGTTTCCAAAATCAGAGAAAAGCCTATTGTGTGTTGTAAATGGTGTCTAGGGGATGCGGAGGCGCGCGCGCTGTTATAATCACGTAATTTTTGCCACGTCATTTTTGCCGCACGCACCTTTGGGCTCATGCGGACGCGTCGAGTATAAACAAGGCTTTACGCTTTAACCAGCTCAGCCACAGTAACAGCTCATATTGGCTAAACTTTTACTACCCTGTTAGAAAAAATATATAGTTGCATAACTTGCATAGTTTCATGTGGTTCTTCTCCCTCGCTGTATTATGGGTTTGCTATGTGGGGAGAAATGTGTTGGTTACGTTCGTGAGACAATCAGCTGATTCCTATTATTATATGTATTTAGACCCTTGATCCTCACCTGACTATGGCTTTGTCAACTTTATCCATGATGTGGTTTATAATGGACTGTGTTACAGAAACTTGGTTTACTATGGCTATAGAGATTGCTAATGTGACGTCATCATGACGTATTACCAATGGTGAACGCAAAGCATTTTGGGAATCCGCGGCACAAACATAAGGCGCCAGACTTGATTGCATGGAGGGAAAAACGCTGTGTTCAAGATGCCGTCTACCTGCTGTGTTATAAACTGCAATAGTCGTTCTCACGATAGAAGTGGCATTTGTCCACAACAACAGTAAACTCACTCCCTTCATACATACAACACGCTGCCCCCCAGCCCCCACATGTAAACCATTTATCCCCTCTATCTTAATCCAGCCCTTAGCCACCCCCATCAGTTTGGTCTGAAGTGTGCTGCTGGGGACAGAGACGCTTTCGGAAGTGCATTTTCAGAAGTGCTGGGTACAATGACGCAATATACGTAAATGTATGGTTAGTAAAAAATATAGGCCTACTAATGTCATAGAACGGATGTACCTAATACAAATAAACAAAACATCTCCAGTTAACTAGCAGAGCATTAATTTAGTTCGCTATTAAATACGAGATCTAGCGCTTAAATCTGTTTTTGATATCCAGCTGAGTGCTCGTTGCCGCTGCTCATGCATAGTGTTGTGGCTCGCGCACAGTCCTCAGTCGGACGCGCGCTTCAATCTATCGCCGTTGCAGAGACTCTCTGTTCGTTCCGGTAAAATCACAAAATAAACTGCACACAAATTTGTCCCTGCTTGATATAGACTGTACCCACTGATGAACATGTTCGGTTTTGTTGACAGAGAAAAAACAAACAAACGTTGTGTGGATTAGAACCCAAAACCTCTGACACGCTTGGCAGAATATCTACCACTAGACCATTTAAGAACTCAAACAATGTGTGCGGATCGAAGTATTTCATTTGGAAAATAACAAAAATAAACTGGTGCCACAGAGGGGACATTCTACACTCATGATATTCTTTAAAAAAGCTAGCGCGATAGTCAGATAGAGAGAATTATACCAGCATCATGTCAAAAAGAAGTGGACAACAAGACAAAGCTTTTTTTTTTTAAGTGGTGGGTACAAAATGACTCATATGAAATCTGCTGGGTGCTGCAGCGACTTGAAGTTACTGAAAACTTTGTGTGTGTATGCACTAACACCATGTAGTTGTATATGGGTGCTGGAAGTTGGGCAACAGGATGACATCTCCTGACCTGTCAATATGCTCGTAAGGATTCCTTTGATTCCCTTTATTTTCTCGTCATATCTCATCTTTGCATTAGGATTTAGTTTTAAGCAGTATGGTCCAACAATGTTTTCTTTAGCCCGCTGCATTTTGTAGGATTATATTATATTATATTCAGTTTTTCACGCAAATTTTTCATTATTTTTTATGCCAGAACGCTATAGCCTGCTATGCCAGCCCATGTAAACGGGCCAAACATACCCATAATTCTTTGCGTTCTGATGACGTTGCCGCCCAGTTGGTCACATGTCTTAGCGATCTCTATTCTCTGCTGTCTCAGACAACGATGTTTGTCCCGTTTTAGCCACCGTAGCTTTTGCCAAAAGAAGAACTTTTATTTTAAGTAGGCTAAATGTTATTTTTAAATCAGTTTCAGTGTGATATTTAACCATATTTATGTCACGGTGTGGGTTTTGTGTCTTGTTCCTTGTTCTTGTCTGTCATGTGATTCCCCGTTTGTCATGTGATCCTGCCATGTGTCTTGTCATTTGTTATGTTGTTGCTCAGTGTCCACAGGTGTTCCTCGTCTTTGTTTAATAGTCTTCCCAGGTGTTTCCTATTAACCTCGCACCCTTGTTACCTTGTTTAGCCCGTTTGTCCCTTGTATTTAAGCCCTGTGTTTCAACCCTGTCTTTGTGAGTTCTTGAAGTTGTGATGTTTCCTTGGTCTGAGTTCCTTGTTCCAAGTACAGTTTAGAATAAATTCCTAAATTCATTCCTGCCTGCAACCACACAATTATCATGATTAACACTGATAATTTGAATAATTGTAATGCGATGATCAGATATCTAAATCAGAGATTATGTTTGGGTGGATTATTTATTTTTTAACCGTGGATTTGGGGAACTCAAATTGCACCAGGTGAATGAATTTATTTTTAAAATGTACAACATTTTCTTCCAGGGGGGCATGCCCTCGGACCCCCCTAGAAGTACTGAGATCCACTACAAAAATACTGTGGGTAACACAGTAGGCTATATGATGGTCTACACAAAATACAAATTTCTTGATCGGGATTTTATCACCTCCGCCTCGTTTTAAGCCAGGAAAAACCCTGCATGTGCAATATAAAGTACTGAACATCTGCATTTCTTTCTTTCTGTTTTATTGCTTTAAAAATAAATAGCATATTAAGCAAAAGTCTGAAAAGTCAAACAAAAGTCTGAAGGGAAATAAATGGTATTACACTATATTCTGTCCCCCTCACTTTTGAAATGATGGCTACACCCCTGCCTAATGATCTGAGTGATCTGTTGGGTTTATATTCAGTGAGCATATCTGCAATATATTGAGGTCCTAGGCCATTGAATTATTTATATACCAGTAATAATACTTTAAAATCAATCCCAAATGTAACTGGGAGCCAGTGTAAAGACCTGAGGACTGGTGTGATGTGTTCATATTTTCTGGTTCTGCTTATAATCCTGGCGGCAGCATTCTGTATGAGCTGCAACTGTCTTATGGTCTTTTTGGGAAGGCCAGTGAGGAGTCCATTACAATAATCCACCCTTCTGGTGATGAAAGCATGCACAAGTTTCTCTAAGTCTTGACTGGAAACAAAGCATCTAATTCTTGCAATATTTTTCAGATGATAGTATGCTGATTTAGTTATTGCTTTGACATCACTACTGAAGCTAAGGTCTGACTCTAGAGACACACTAAGATTCCTGACTTGATTTTTAATTGTTAGACCCCTAGCGTCAAGGTATGGATTCACCTTGAGAACTTCATCTTTGTTTCCAAATGCAGTGACTTCAGTTTTGTCTTTGTTTAACTGAAGAAAATTTTGGCACATCCAACTGTTGACTTCATCAATGCATTGGCACAGGGAGTCAATGGGGCTGTAGTCGTTAAGCGATAGGGCTAAGTAGAGCTGTGTGTCATCTGCATAGCTGTGGTAAGATTTTTAGTTCTTTTTCATTATTTGGCTCATTGGGAGCATGTACAGGTTGAATAGGAGTGACGCAAGAACTGAGCCTTGAGGGACTCAAGACACATGTCATGGATGTCCACTCAGACTTATGGTCTCCTAAACTCACATAATAACCTCTTCCTTCTAAGTATGACCTGAACCATTTTAGGACTATCCCAGAAAGCCCCACCCAGTTTTCCAGCCTGTCAAGAAGTATGTTGTGATCGACAGTGTCAAATGCAGCACTGAGGTCGAGTAGTACCAGTACTGATAATTTGCCTTAACCAGTATTTAAGCGAATATCGTTTATTATCTTTATGAGCGCTGTCTCTGTGCTGTGATGCGATCAGAAACCAGATTGAAAATTGTCAAAGTATCTATTTGAGCATAAGACTTTGCTCAGTTGATTGAAGACAACTTTTTCAATGACCTTGCCTATGAAAGGAAGATTTGAGATCGGTCTATAGTTGCTTAATATGGTCTTATCCAGATTGCTCTTTTTCAGGAGGGGCTTGACAACTGAGTCCAGAGAGAAGCGAGGCATTTATCCCTTCTAGAAGATCTGCTTCTAAACAGTTTAACACACTTTTGAAAAAAGATGTGGGAAGTGCGTCAAAGGCGCAGGTTGATTTTTTGAAGGTCCTGTACGGTTTCTTCCAAAATTTTGCTATCAATTTCTTCAAAAACAGACATAGTACCTACTTTATCAGGTTGTGGTCTGATCTGTCTGACCCCAGCGCAACTCAAGGATGTGCTGATCACCTTTCTAATATTATTGATTTTCTCAGAGAAGAAAGAAGCAAACTCACTGCACTTGCTGTCTGAGTGCGTGTGTTGTTTAAGTTGCTGTTTATAATATTTGAGAAGAAAGTCTGTCTAGCTTTGCCTAGTTCCATATTAAAAGCATGGATGCTGTCTTTGTAGATGTTATAATGGACAAGATTTGTCTTCCACCACATGCGCTCAGCTTTTCTGCATCTTTTCATATTTTGCACTGCGGTTGAGTTTCTCCAAGGTGCTTTTTGTCTACCACTTTTCTTCCTGACTTTCACAGGAGCAATATCATCAATTACACTTTTAACTTTTGAGTTAAAAGAATCAAGGAGAAAATCAACAGAGTCAGCAGATATGCTTGGTGTTAAAGATATAGGCTAGCCTTCATAAATAGCACACTAGTGTTCTCATTTAAGGATCTCTTCTTGACAGACACAGATCTAGCTTCAATGGCAGGAGAGATCAATATATCAAAGAAAATACATAAATGATCAGACAGTGCTACATCCTTAATAACAATCGATGAAATGTTTAGACCCTTACTTATTAGTATCTAGAGTGTCTCCACGATTGTGTTAAAATCTCCAGCAATGGCAAAACAGTCAAACTCTGAGGAAATTGTTGATATCAGTTCTCTAAAGTCTTCAGCAAAGGCTGGAGAGTATTTTGGAGGCCTGTAAATAATAAGTAAACACAGTATAAAACGTCACAGTATGTCTGTGGTGAGCTCTGTGGGCAGGGCTCAGCTGAAATTGTGTCCGTAAGCAGAAGTTGTTGTGGCTGCATGGTGTTATCATTGTCCTTGTGTGACGTGTCAACTGCATGTCCATTCAGGTGCTGAAGTGAAGTCCTGTGGTCATTCATACTGTATCCAGGTGTGTGTGTACCATTCAGGTTGATTGGCACACACTGCAGAAGGATAATTGAGGGAGAAGCAGATATTGTCCTTTAGCACTCTTGAACCAAGTTTGTTTGGGTGGTGCCCATCCTGTTGAAACAGTTGCCTCTGACTCCCGAAAAGTTTGAAGTTGTCAATGAAGTTCACTCCTTTTATATTGCAGATTTTTTGCAGCCATGTATTAAGCCCAAGCCACAGTGAAAACCTGTTTGTTCCTCATGCTGGGAGTGGTCCACTGATGAATGTTTGAACTTTCAGTCTTTTAAGTGTTTCAAAAAGTTCATTGAAATCCTTCTTAAGGAGTTCTGACTGCTCTTTATGAATATCATTCTTCCCACATGAGTTATGAGTCGATTTGCAGTCTTATGTTTCATCAGAATGTTCGGTTACACTTTATTTCGATAGTCACTTTAGACGTTCTACTAATTATAAGTAACTTTTCAACTACATGTCTCTACAACTACAACTCTCATTAGAGTATTAGTATATTAGGCTATGGTTAGGTGTTAGGGTTCGGGTTAGGAGAATAAGTTGACTTGTAGTCACCAAGTTACTTATAGTCAGTTAGGGATGCACCGATCCAGGATTCGGATTCGGATTCGGCCGAATAATTGGGCTTTTTAACGAGGTTCGGTTTCTGCCGAACCTTAGAATTTTTTTCTACTGAACCGAACCCGGGCTTGCTGGTCAACGTCACGCCGCCGTTGATTACGGGAAGGTGTTTACGTAGTAACCTATGAGTATAACGCGTCGTGTTAGGAAGAAAAATAGGGATCGCTCACAGCTAACATTAAAGTTATAGCAGAGGCCAGACAGATTCACGGAGGCGATTGCCATCTCACAACTCGCACTTTATTCCCCAATTGAACTCGTTTAACTGTCTTCACACTTTCTACTGTCCACAGCATTACTTTATAAACAAAATGAGATAAAAATGAGCATCAAACAGAAATAACCCACAACACGCACGATACAATACAGACTGCAGACAGTTCAACAGGGCGCGCGCGCAGCTCTTAAAGGGGCCACGCCTTTTTACCACTCGTTAGTGCACCGTTCGAATGCTGTGAGAAAGTGAAAATGGAACTCATGAGCAGAAAAAGTGTTGTTTGACAGTACTTCCAGTCAAAAGAATACAATTTGGACTTGTCGTGGTGGCAAGGACCCTAAACAATACATAACATTGCTGCTGTTAAAATGAATAATGTTGCTTATTCTTTTTTTTATTTTATTTTTTATTAAAATAAAATAAAAGGAAAAATCCACTTCTTTTGACGTTATTTAGTTCATTAATGTGTTTACTGTGTTAAGTGACTGAGGATGAGAGTAGGATTCGGTATTCGGTTTCGGATTCGGCAGAATCTTAACCAATGGAATCGGTATTCGGCAGAACCCCAAAAATCTGGATTCGGTGCATCCCTATAGTCAGTTGAATGTCTGTTGGGGGACCAACAAAATAAAGTGTTAGCAGATATTAAGCTGACAGTCTACTAATACTCTAATGACAGTTAGTTGACATGTAGTTGAAAAGTTACTTATAGTTAGTAGAATGTCTAAAGTGGACTATCGAAATAAAGTGTTACCGAATGTTCTGAAGTTCCCTGTTTACATCAGAAGTTGTTGATTGTGGAAGGCAGCACATAGTTGTAACCAATGTTTTGCTACTAATGTTTCTGATTATGGAGTCACCCACTATCAGAGTCCTGTGTTCGGCTGCGCTCTGAGCTGAGTGCTGTGGTCTGCTCGACCTGGAGTGCCAGTTAGCATCAGTGTTAGCTACTGGCTGATTTAGTCTGTGTTCGATCACATTCATCACGTTCGGGGATTACTCATTCATTAATACTTCAAATCTGTTCTCAAGATGTATAGGCGGTGGTAGGAGACCAGTAGGCCTATTAGCAATCCTTGTCAGAGCTGTATCTTAGGTAGAGGATGCTATTGCAGCAATATGTGATGCTCGTGACAATCTGTGACAATGTCTCGAGCGCCTTTGGGTCTCACTCCCTGTTTGTGCCATCGATTTGTAAGTTGATCAGCTTGTTTCTCTACACTAAGACTCACCGGCTGTATGCTGAGGGCGTCCATGATGAAGCTCTGTTGTGTATTCCGTCTGGTTTGGTGGTCCCACAAGTAACTTTGTTTCAAGAACTGCAATCCTTTGTAAAAGTTTCTGGCAGTGCAGCAAGTAGATTCCAGAAGATTCCCTTCCTCGGAATGTTAGTTTTCAGTAGGAGGCTGGTCAGATAAAAGAATTCTGCTTTTTTGTAGTAATCCAAGCGTTTGAGCACTGTGCTGATTTGCTGAAGTTAAAATTAGGTGATTAAAAGGAGATAAAATATAAAAATATAAAAGCGCGGAGCAGTAAGCAAGAGTGTCTGAACAGTAGCAGAGCAGGAAGTAGAGAGTATGTCACTCTACCAGAAAGAATGGCGGCCTACAAGACCTTAATTTCAGGTCTATCCCTTCAAGAGTTTTGTTTTTTGCGGTGGGTTGGTCTTTTCCACTCACATTCGTAAGGTTCTATAGCCTAGACTTGGAAGCTGCCCCAGGTTCTGAGGTGCTTATGTCTTAGTTGTGCCACATTTCACATGGACAGGCACTTGTAAGTACGCCATTTGGGCATCATCTTTCCCAAAGTGCCAATCACGCAGCGCAAGTTCCCTCGAAAGGGAACATCTCAGCTCACGACTGTAACCATAGTTCCCTGAAAAGGGACGGAAAAGCTGTCTCACCCTGCCATACTTCCTACATCCCTGTGATTGACTTGCTTCGCTTAATTGAAGCTAGCGCCAGTTATTCTGGATGTGCTTGTCATTAAGATACGTACCAAAAACTTTTAAGCTGGCTATGATTAAAGCGCTTGTTAAAAGTACGCAACTTAATCCTACAGAATTAGTCAATTACAGGCCGATCTAGAATCTACCTTTTCTGTCAAAGATACTAGAAAAGGCAGTATCCTCACAACTATGTTCCTTTTTAGAAAGAAATGGTATCTGCGAGGATTTCCAGTCAGGGTTTAGACCGTACCATAGTACTGAGACAGCTCTCATTAGAGTCAAAAATTATTTGCTCTTATCATCCGATCGCGGTTGTATCTCTCTATTAGTGTTACTCGATCTTAGTGCTGCATTTGATACTATTGATCACAACATTCTTTTAAATAGACTCGAAAATTATGTTGCCATTAGTGGAATTGCATTAGCATGGTTTAAATGATACTTATCTGACCGTTATCAGTTTATAGCAGTAAATGAAGAGATGTCTTATCGATCACAAGTTCAGTATGGAGTACCACAAGGCTCAGTACTAGGACCATTGCTGTTCACTCTGTACATGCTACCCTTGGGAGATATCATTAGCCAATTCTTACCAATTCACAAAATGAACGGAATGCATAGCTGATATAAAATTTTTGTAATTTCCTACTACTTAACTGAGATTCTAATTATTGGACAAAAAACTTCCATCACGTAATAACCTAGAATACTGTTACCTAGAATACTAACTATTTGACCAATAATACTTATACTCTAGCATAGCTACTCATCCACGCTCGGCCAAGTCTAACCCTATAGCCTACCCTAGCGCGTCTCCACATCGACGTCTGCTCGGTACTAACCCTATACCCTAGCGCGTCTCCACATCGACGTCTGCTCGGTGCTAATAATTCTAACTTACTTGTTCTTGCTGCGCAGCTTTAAATGACTGACAGACTTCAGCAATTGTCCTCTAACGCTCTTTATTACGGCCGGGAGTTCTCAAGTAGTTCTCAGAGAATCTCCCAAGAAGAAACAAGGCCGGAGGATCTCAGACAAATACCATTGAGAATCCCACCGAAAACACGGATACAACAGTTTTTATAGAATAGCAAGGTATGGCAAAATTACATAAATTTGATTGGTTCATAGACAGACTCTTCTGTCATCATCTCTAATGATTACTTCATTTTTGATCACAAGTTCTAACCTAGTCATGTGTCTAGTTTCATTTCCCATGTATGTTATTTATACACACAGTCATGGGTTTTGGTGAAAGAGACACATACATTCATCCAAACTACAGAATGTCTTAGTACATTGTTTCAGAGTGTAAGCATGTTAAATAAGGTTAAATGTTTAAACATGGTTAGCTTAATATTCAGTTTAAAATTTCAACGACTCTGTCTAACACTTGATGGTGCTCTGTCAAACCTTCGTCGTCGGTTGGGAACCTGGGTGTGCTCTTTGATACCAATTTTTGGTATCAAAGTCGTTTTTCTAGTATCTGTAAAACCGCATTCTTCCATCTTAAAAATATATCTAAATTACATCATATGCTCTCAATGACAAATGCGGAACAATTAGTTAATGCGTTCATGACATCAATGCTAGATTATTGTAATGCTATTATGGGTGGTTGCCCTGCGTACTTAATAAACAAACTACAGTTAGTTCAAAACGCAGCAGCTCGAGTTTTTACCAGAGCCAGGAAGTATGGTCATATTAGCCCGGTTCTATCAACAATGCACTGGCTCCCTATTAAACATTGTATACATTTTAAAATATTGCTGATTACTTACAAAGCACTAAATGGTTTAGCTCCCAAGTACTTGAGCAAGCTCTTAACTCCTAATAGTCCTTAACGTCTATTGCAATTTCAAATTCCTATAATATCAAATATAATAATATAATATAATCAATATAATATAATAATTCCTAGAATATCAAAATCGACTGCTGACGGTAGATCCTTTTCCTATTTAGCACCAAAACTCTGGAACAGTCTTCCTAACATCGTCCGGGAAGCAGACACACTCTGTCAAATCAAATCTAGACTAAAAACACATCTCTTTGACCTAGCATACACATGACACATTATAAACTTCTATAATTCAATGTTAGGCTGCATAGATTAGGTCAGCCGGAACCGGGAACACTTCCCATAAATCCTGATGTACTCGTTACTTCATAAGAAGAATGGTGTCTACGCTAATATTAGTCTCTCTGTTTATCCCGAGGTTTACCGCAGTCTGCCGCACACAGGCCGTATCCAGATCTGATGAAGGACCTGCACCTGGACACAACGACAACACAGTCCTGAAGTGTCAACTAGTCTCTCCCCTGTGAAGGGCCCCTTTATCTCTGTACAGATAAAACGTTGTCAAAATAGTTCCGGTTCACATGGCTACTCGGAAGCGATAAATAATTCTGTATTATACATTTTTAAGACCAGACAAGTAATTTGTTTAGGTCTATTTGTAAAGAATGACTATATGCCTGCACACATACGGGTCCTTCTCAAAAAATTTGCATATTGTGATAAAGTTCATTATTTTCCATAATGTAATGATAAAAATTAAAAGTTCATATATTTTAGATTCATTGCACACCAACTGAAATATTTCAGGTCTTTTATTGTTTTAATACTGATGATTTTGGCACACAGCTCATGAAAACCCCAAATTCCTATCTCAAAAAATTAGCATATCATGAAAAGGTTCTCTAAACGAGCTATTAACCTAATCATCTGAATCAACTAATTAACTCTAAACACCTGCAAAAGATTCCTGAGGCTTTTAAAAACTCCCAGCCTGTTTCATTACTCAAAACCGCAATCATGGGTAAGACTGCCGACCTGACTGCTGTCCAGAAGGCCATCATTGACACCCTCAAGCAAGAGGGTAAGACACAGAAAGAAATTTCTGAACAAATAGGCTGTTCCCAGAGTGCTGTATCAAGACACCTCAGTGGGAAGTCTGTGGGAAGGAAAAAGTGTGGCAAAAAACGCTGCACAACGAGAAGAGCTGACCGGACCCTGAGGAAGATTGTGGAGAAGGACCGATTCCAGACCTTGGGGGACCTGCGGAAGCAGTGGACTGAGTCTGGAGTAGAAACATCCAGAGCCACCGTGCACAGGCGTGTGCAGGAAATGGGCTACAGGTGCCGCATTCCCCAGGTCAAGCCACTTTTGAACCAGAAACCGCGGCAGAAGCGCCTGACCTGGGCTACAGAGAAGCAGCACTGGACTGTTGCTCAGTTGTTCAAAGTACTTTTTTCGCATGAAAGCAAATTTTGCATGTCATTCGGAAATCAAGGTGCCAGAGTCTGGAGGAAGACTGGGGAGAAGGAAATGCCAAAATGCCTGAAGTCCAGTGTCAAGTACCCACAGTCAGTGATGGGTGTTTTATCAAGGGCAGGGTCAATGCAGCTAGCTATCAGGAGATTTTGGAGCACTTCATGCTTCCATCTGCTGAAAAGCTTTATGGAGATGAAGATTTCATTTTTCAGCACGACCTGGCACCTGCTCACAGTGCCAAAACCACTGGTAAATGGTTTACTGTGCTCAATTGGCCTGCCAACTCTCCTGACCTGAACCCCATAGAGAATCTGTGGGATATTGTGAAGAGAAAGTTGAGAGACGCAAGACCCAACAATCTGGATGAGCTTAAGGCCACTATCGAAGCATCCTGGGCCTCCATAACACCTCAGCAGTGCCACAGGCTGATTGCCTCCATGCCACGCCGCATTGAAGCAGTCATTTCTGCAAAAGGATTCCCGACCAAGTATTAAGTGCATAACTGAACATAATTATTTGAAGGTTGACTTTTTTTGTATTAAAAACACTTCTTTTATTGGTCGGATGAAATATGCCAATTTTTTTAGATGTATTGTATGCCAAAATCATCAGTATTAAAACAATAAAAGACCTGAAATATTTCAGTTGGTGTACAATGAATCTAAAATATATGAAAGTTTAATTTTTATCATTACATTATGGAAAATAATTAACTTTATCACAATATGCTAATTTTTTTAGAAGGACCTGTATATATAGGCTATATATATATATACCGATCAAAACTAACTTTAGCCGGACAACAACTTTATTATAGAGCTGCTGTAAAGCCAAAACAATCTCTGTTACTTTAAATTCCTATTATCAATGTAAAGCTGCTTTGAAACAGTCCATATTGTTAAAAGCGCTATAGATTTCAGCGCAGCTTGCCTTTAATTTAACACAAACGAACAAAATGAATACTCTGTTATTCAACTAGAGTTTTTTCATTTGTTATAGATATATCTGTACTGCGAAATGTTTTAAAAAGACACTTTTTTTAATGACGTACGACTCGCATTGAAAGGGGAATGTCCGATCGGCAGGTGCAAATGCACGTATCTGAATCATATCAGATTTATTTCCACATATGAATGAGGCCTGGAACATCAAGTATGACTGAGCTCTCGCAGTTTACAGGTTTGGGGGTTTGTAAGTCTTGCACCTAGCCGCAGCAGAATTGTTCATAAGCTTCTAATGACTTAAAGCTTCTGAACTCTTGCATTGTCTAGGCACTGATACCATAAACCAGGTAATTGACTATGTCAGGGTATGTGAAAGGTGGTAGTGCTTTGGGTCTTTCGTCCATTCTGTAGCAGGTTGAACGGGTCCATGTTGTTGATGTCAAGTAGTTTCTCTAAATAACGCTGCTTGGCGTTGTTATTTAGTCTCTCCCTATTAGAGCCCCTTTCCTTTCGCTTCCCCCTTCTTCATTTATTCCCAAGAAACTGTGTCTTATCACAAAAATGCAAACAAATATCAAGCTGCTCTCTCTCTCTGTTGCTATTTCTCTCGGTCTCACTGTCGAAGTAACCATGACAACGGATAGCGTATCCTTCCAAGATGGCGACGCCTTCCCACAATGCAATGCAGAGTGAAACGCGTGATGTCACATTCTCATTCTCTATAAATGAAGGTGACTTGACTTGACTTTTATTCTTTCCTGGTCGTGACGTCACCCGCCAGTGACATTTCCTCTCACCATTGGACTAGTTGACACACGTGCTTCAGAGGTGTTGTGATCTGTTTTCTTTTAAAGTATAGAAAACTCCGAAGCGAAGACCAGGAGACTCTGGTCAACTTCCAGGACAACTTCCCTGCCTTATCAGAGGATACTTTCATCTCTAAAAGAAAACTTTAGAGGGTAACTTTGTTAACCAAACTCTACAGCTGTCTGATAACACTTCTCTGACGACGCAGAGGATACTGGTCTTCAGCGGTTCTTTTGAATAGAGTGAAAACTCACCAAATCGTTGGTTGTACGGAAAAGATTCCGTCTGGAACTCAGTCAGAAAAGTTCATTCTTTATTGAGATCTTTGCTGAGCTTGAAGTTTCAATCTGGATTCAGGTGAGTAGCTCTATCCGGGTCACGGCACCATCGGTTGTGATCTGTTTTCTTTTAAAGTATAGAAAACTCAGAAGCGAAGACCAGGAGACTCGGTTGTATCTTTTGCTGTAACAGTTCGAAATAGACTCAAAAGCGAAAGCTGGTTAATGATTTATTGAAAAGAAAGAGGATAAATCAACACAGGCTGTCTGCCGATCACAGGTCGTCTTGAACGCAGAACAGGAAAACGATCCCCAGGCAGAAACCAGGCAGGAAGATCGTTGCAGGTAAGCGGTTAGGTTGTGCTCGCAGGAATAGGCAAGCGCAGACTCCACCAGGCAGTAACCGCAGCACGGAGAAACAGACTTGACACAGGTAAGCCGGTGCAGTAACTCATCTGACATATGCGTACACACAGGACAAGAAACAGTTGAAAAGATTCACAGGCGTCAGCAACGGACATAAACGAACAAACAATAAACCGACAAGAGGGGAAAAGAACATGAGGTCTAAATAGCCAGAAAATCAGGGCAAAAAGGGGAACAGGTGTGAGAAGAGTAGGAGAGTGAGCGCTGATTGAGAATGGATACAGGTGTGCGAGAGCACACGAGAAAGAAAGAGAGAGAGAAAAAGCAGAGGAACAAAACTAGACTCCTGACAGTACCCCCTCCCTAACGGGCGCGAAGAGAAAGAAGAGAAACCACATACGCGACCTTGGCACGGTCGGAGGCATACATGACAGGTTGAAGAGAAAAGATCACTTCACACTGGGTAAGAAATGCACGGCACTCAGTAGGCTCACCAGAATAGCAGGGAGGGTTGTTGATACGAGGCTCGGAGATGTGTGGCGACCCAGAAGAGAACTGGTCTTGACGCAGATGATGAAGCTGACCAGTAAGATCCGACACCTGGGCAACGAGTGAATCCACGGCGTGCTTGGCGGCGGCTAATTCCTCGGAGTGTCTGCCCAGCAATGCTCCCTGCAGCTCAACAGCCGAGCGGATGGTCGTATCGTCAATCTACAGTTTATATACTTTGGTATTGGAATCTAAATTAAACATATTCTAAAATTTGTAAGCCTTCAGAGGCAATCATGCAGAGGGGTTCCCAAAGCGGCATCGGCGCAGCATCTTGTTGCCTTCTCAGGGAGCTATGGTTACAGTTGTAAGCTGATACGCTTTGTTTGCTTATTAACTCATGTGTTCCAAACTGGGGAGTTTTCATGAGTAAAAAAGCAAACATTCCCTCTCTTCTCTTTCTCTCTCTGTCACATACACTTATTCAGACATCAGAGTCAGCACTGCAGGTGTAAGATACTCATTGGTATGCCGATGCAGAAGTGGGGTTAGGAGAGCTGTATTGTAATAATCTGGCTCTAAAGATGGTTCTCTTTATATTCTCATAAAGGAGTTTAGATGAGATTTAGTCTGCTGCACCACACTGAGATTCTGCACAACAGCTGTTTGGAACTAAAGCCTTACTAAAATGTTCACATACTGCACAGGATACATTTTAGAGAAAGTAAAAGATATGGGCCAAGAAAAAGACAGAGAGAGCAAAATTAAGAGCTGATGTCTCAATATGTTTATTTGAGAACTGAATCCCTTGATCATCTCCACGTTGGCACTTTACCATGCTGCTCTCAGCTTTACGTGAAAATAACCACCACTTACAGTAAATTAACTAATACTTTAAATGCTTGGAAACAAGCCACTTTGAATTAAGTCTTTGGCAATTATATCAAGTGGCTGAATGAGCAGTTGTGCAACATGTTCACTTAAAGTTGGTTAAAATAAATTTTCAATCTAATAACATTGTTCATTTGAGTCCAAAGATTTTTAGGTGATATTGAACAACCAAGGACATGTATTCAGACAGATGGAAAAACAGTTATTTTAGGTGACATGTCCCTGAATAAACATTAACTGGTTGTTTAATATTCATGACTTCTTTACACTCAACGCACCACAGACAGCAATGCCTCTGCAGTGAAAACACATTTTGAATTCAGATTCACTGAGTTACGGAGCCACTGCAGTTATGTTTTATTCATGTTATGAGACTTATCAATAGATTTATAAGACAGAGCAGTTAATGCGTCATGTAATGTTGAAACAAGCTTTTTTTGTGCAGATTTTGACACAGTCATGTATCATTTAAGCACTTTATTAAATCTTTGGCAAATATTGACGTAACGGCCCAAAGGCAACAACATTTTTCAATAATAATTTAAAATCTAGTCTGTATGCGTTTTACTCACTGTAGACTGTTACTGTATTATGTTGTTAGAGCTGTGATCGATTCAAAAATGTGTTTTACTTGCACATTTGGAATCAATTAAAGGTGCCCTAGAATGTTTTTTTTTATTATTTTATAATGTTTCCTGGGTTGCCCTTATAATGTTAGTATGTTTTTTAGATAAAAAATAGTCATAATTTAGAAATAAAAGGCATTTTTCCTAGCCTGATTTTAGTCTCTGATTTGAACACTCTGTTTGTAGGGGCGTGTCTGCTGTGAGAACCGGCCACTGCTGTGATTGGCTGACATGCTTGCATATGAAATATGACATGTGAAACTCTCTCGAATACTTTTATTACAGCTGTTATATACGTTTTAACTATTACAGCTATCGAGATTAACGAATCGTGAGATGTTTTTAAAGTATTTAAATCTATTTCCATCACATAAAATGTTGCTGTGATGAGCATTGAGCAAGCAGATGACAGTCTGTTGATCGCGAGACAACGCAGTTTCTCTCTCTAATGCTTTCACCAATGCAAACGATGACATAGCCTACTTCTATGAGAGCTTCGTTGTGCAGTGTAACAGCGTCATTGATTTCATAACGAGTTTGGCAAGAGAGATAAACTCGCGCTGTGTGGATTGTTCTTTGACCGCTTTCTGTATACTTTTTTCACTGAGAATTAGCCTATTTAACGTTAGTTATGTATGCTCGTTACTTGGAGTTTGCTATTACTGTACTAGGATCTTGCGCTGGATCTAACACAGTGTAAATTATCTTTAATAAAATCACTACTTACCGGTTGCGGGAATATAGTTGGAATTACCCCCTTCTTCAGTTTGAGACGCTGAGAGAAGCTTGATATTGTCCCAGGTTCGAAAATAAGTCCGTGGTGAAATGGGCAGAGCAAACTAACAACTTCGAATTAAACTGTTGCGGTATCCGATTAATATAAACATCAACCACGCGTCCACGCCTGTTGACATTTCTTTTCTGTGGGAAGGGTATGAAAATACCTCACATCCCCTGCACAGCCTGGAACATAGCATTTATTCCATGATCTGCCATTTTCTCTCTGATCCTCGCTTGTTCCGATGATGACTCGGCTGTGCAGTGCTTGTCATTGAGGGCTGGGATATGCAAATCTTTGGAGGCGTGATCCCCGACTGTTGCGTCACAGTCGGTATTATGTGGAGATTCGCCTGTTTTTCAGGGGTGTTTTTTAAAAACGAGATTTAAATAAGAAGGAGAAAACAATGGTGTTTGAAACTCACTGTATGTCATGTCCATGTACTGAACTCTTGTTATTTAACTATGCCAACATAAATTCAATTTCACATTATAGGGCACCTTTAAGGTAACACTTTATTTTACAGTGACTTTGTGTTATATGTAGTTACTATAGTAATAACAGTAAATTATGCATGATTAAATGCAACTAAAACTTAACCAAACCTTAATCCTACCCTAACCCTATAGTAAGTACAAGTAACTTTGTATGTATAATGTAAAAAAAAAAAAAAATTTAATCTGCAATATTAGTCTGAAATAAAATGCTTTTTAGAGCATATTATTAATTGAGGTTACACTATTATTTTAAGGTGTCATTGTTACAGTGTAATTATATATTTAAGTACTGAGTATATTCATTAACAAAATATTTCATTTAAGTTTAGTTTAGTTTAGTTTAGTTTAGTCTGGAGTCCAGGGTAAGTGAAACACACCATCGCTTCCTCTATCTTTTGGGGATGTTTTCAAACTTTATATTGAGAAGAGGTGCAGGTGTGAGTTTTGCATGTTGAGTTACTGCTGGTTCTCGCTTCTTCAGCTGAAAAGTCAACCACAGCATCTCTGTATTAATATTTTAAATGGCCTTCAAATTTTGATTACCACCCGCTTATGTCCCGCCATCAATGATTCATTAACAGCAATGCTACAGTGTGCTGTCTTCCTGCCACTCCTGCCACACACCAACACTCACAATGACACATATACACAGCGTACAGGCATGGCTGTTATATTGTATTTCTAAACCAACAACATGACAAAGGATATTAAAATTCAAGAAGTGTTATGATAACAAGATGACCTGTTGCAGTTTGTCTGTACATCTGTCTGTACACTTTCGCAATCCTTTATTATAGATCTTGAAACTTTAGAGTCTTCTTGTTCCAGATTCAGCACAGACTAGATAAAAGATCTTCTAAATTAACTGTGACATTTCAGTCTCACTATAGCAAGAAAATCTGATGATGTTTTCATTTTGGCTGCATGATGTTATTAATTATCTCAGCGTTTAGTTCTTGGAAACACTGTTTACTTTGTGTGCATTTTTTACACTCTGTACAATCTATAATTTCTGAGACAAGAAATTTTTGTCAACAAGATTTTTGCTCCTTGAAGCAACTCTAGAATTAAAACAAATGTTTGCAAATTAATGCGTATGAGAAGGTTTGTGGAGGTTATAAGTGATATTCTCATAGTTTATCTGAACTGCGTTTTACTTTTATTCCTTCATAATCCAGATTAGATCTTCAGATATATCCCAATAATGTCTATATTTTTTTTCTTACTCAAACACTACACAGCCATTTTTTCCCCCAGTATTTTTTTCAATAAAATATCTAGAAATACAAATATTGGATACTAAGACTTAATAACTATTATTTCTAAATGATTTATTTTTCTTATCCTATTGGCAAGGTATTTTTTCCTTGTATCAATCTCACTACATTTTGCTTTCAACTAAAAAAAAACTAGATGCCTGTTGGGTAAGCAGAACAAACGTAGGCCTAATTCAGTATTTAAATGGTCATTATCGCAGGTGCATCATAAGAAGTGTAGTAAACTTATTTTCTTCTCAAGTGTAGAAACTCAGAAGCGAAGACCAGGAGACTCGGGCAGTATCTTAAGCAGGATTCTTTATTGAGCACGAGCTGGAGTTGCTGTAGTCTCTTCCAAGCGTCGTCACGAGTCTGACTAAACATTTTACATTGTAACTAAATATACATTCCCAAGGGGGTGGGGGTTTACATACAGGGGGAGACTCTGAACAAAGCATGCAAATGAAGTAGGACTACACCCTACTCTGAAGGCACTATACCCGTCCCATTGAATCAGCATAAACTATTCAAATGCTGATAGTGGCCAGGAACTCTGGAGCCAAAAGAGCCATCCCAGAGCCATTAATGACAAAAGCTGAAAGTCTCCCCTACAGTTAATCCAATCAACCTAACGATTCAACATCTAGGCTGATAGGTGAGAATCTCAGTGATCTGAGAAAACAGGAAAACAGGCCTAGTAGCAGGACAGGAAATTCTTGAAATCAATCTACTAAACTTTATCAGTTTATACTATTGGAGTGAAAACCTAAATTAAACATTTTATAAATTTGTAACACGTCAGAAGAATATTGTATACATTTTTGTGCGTGCGTGTGTGACCTTTAGTACTGTTTAGAAACTACTCAGCACAGGATACTTATCAAGTCAGGTCAAGTCATCTTCATTTATATAGTGCTTTTAACAATGTGGATTGTTTCAAAGCAGCTTTACAGAGGTAAAGATATAATTTAAGGTAACAGAGATTGTTTTGGATTCATAGCGGTTCTTGAATAATGTTATTTCCAGCTAAAGTTAGTTTTGATTTATTCACTTCCATTGAAATTATAATTTGTTATTAAAATAGGGGCCGCTAAGACGACGCCGTTCTCTCTAAACAGACTTTAAACGCGAACCTGTGATAAACGCTGATTGCGTTCACATGCACATTAATTTATTCTATAGTTAAGTGCGTTTGAATATATTTGCGCAGGTTTGTAATTCCCTACAAACCATGCCTAAACAAACTACTTGTCTTGCCTATAAGTTTTGATTATACAGAATTTTGTTTGATCACTTCGGGGTAGGTACGCGAACCGAATTTCCCACAACGCTTTATCTGTAGAGTGGGAAAGGGATCCTCCATAGGGAGAGGCTAGTTGGCACTTCAGCACTGCATTGTCATCGGGTCCGGGCGAAGCTCCTTCGTCAGATCTGGATACGGCCTGGATCCGGCAGGCTGCGGGAAAACCTCAGGATTAACAAAGACACTATTAGCGTAGATGCCATTCTTCTTATGATGTAACGAGTACATCAGGATTTAAGGGAAGTGTTCACAGTTCTTATCACAGTTCTCTGGGGACTGACGTTGCAAATCTTCATGCACAAAGTTAAAATTATTCATATATTTATTTACCCCATAAAACATGTGGATCAGCATCTTATAAATGTAGGATAATGGTGGTTTCTGTGTTTCAAAAGCAGTTATATTTGAATCAACTCAGCTCAGCTGTATCATAAACATCATGTTTATCATAAACATGATGTATATTGTCAATTCTATGTGATTAGCTTTTTTACACTTTTTTTTCTTGTTGTAGTGTACAGTATGGGACTGGGATTCTAATGGCAAACATGACTTCATAGGAGAATTTCAAACCACCTTCAAGGAGATGAAATCAGCCATGGATGGGAAGCAGGTATAATAAACATACACACACAGTCACAAAACAATCCTCCTTCTAAAATTATCTTATCAACACAATAATTAAATAATTCAATGCAATACAATTGTTCAACAATAACATGACTTTTGAACTGTTTCATATAATTATTTAGAATTATGCCTGTATCCCCCATTGCATTAGCAGGGAATAGGATTCAAGACACTTGGAGGGGGAGGGGGAGAGGGGGGGCAAGTATATTATAACATTTTTAAAGCACTGAATATACCCTGAAGCACATGGAACTGAGTAAGAGCAATAGCATGCATTCTTCATAACTCTAGCTTATGGATATGTGCGAAGGAGAAAGCCTTCATTAATAAAAACTCATATCACATCATCTAGACTGGAGTTTGCCCATGGGCATGTAAAAGGCTGTAGAAATTCAAAGAACCAGACAGATTCTTTGGTCTGATGAAGCCGAAATTGAACCTTGGAGCCTCAATGCTAAGGACCCTATAACACACTAGCAACTGCATATCTATAGGCTACTACTCTGAACACTTAGCAAAACGTTGACAACCACTCATAATGCCCTTTGAACACCTTAACAACCACATTGCAACACTCTGGCAACCAATGAAAACTTAGCAACTATAGCAATGAGCTAACAACCACTCTGAACACCATAGCAACCACATAGCAACGCTCTGGCAAGCAACCAGAACACACTAGCAACTGCATAGCAATAGGGTAAGTAAAAACCACATATCAACATTCTGGCAACCAACCAGAACACCTAGCAACAGCATAGCAACAGCATAGCAACAGGCTATCAACCACTTTGAGTACCTTAGGAACATCCTGGCAACCAACCAGGGGTGCGTTTCACATTCAACGATGTAACTCACTGATAAACCATAGTACGATGGATCGTTGGAGAAACTAGCCAATTAGTCTCGACTGTTTCCCGAAACTGTGGTAACATGGTCACACCTCTGTCATTTGAACCACATTGGTTCAACAACATAGGAGTGTTGTTAATGACGTCACGTGCAGGTGGAGGAGAAATATATTCTGCTAATTTATCTATTCAAGATCTCTGAGATGCTGCTGAAATGTTTTTGTTTCATTTTTGCTTTATTTGATGTTTGATTCATTGCGGAAACTCATACTCTGGAAAACGGCACGATTGTTAACACGCTAAATATAGGCTATATATTAAAATATACTGAATATTTAAACAGAATGTTTTAGGTTGGTTATTGTGCCCCAGAGCATGATCTGATTAAGTCCATATGCCATTTAACAAGAAACTGTGCTTCTAACCACAGCTCGAGAGTGTGTACAGCTCTAACCATGTAAGTTTGTAATGCTGTTTGCAACTATGATTTCAGGAAACGCCAAATCGTTGAACTATGTAACGATGGAACTTGCGACCATAGTTGGCTAACTATGCTTTCGGGAAACGCACCCCAGAACAGCTTAGCATCTGCATAGCAATGGGCTAACAATAACATAGCAACACACTGGCAACCAACCATAACACCCTAGTAACTGCATAGCAACAGGACACTCTGAACATCTTAGCAACACCCTGGCATGACAGCAGGCTTTGCCCAAGCAGGCACCACTCACATTTGTTTGAGAAAATAAAAAACTATTCATCTTTTTGTTCTCTATTAGAATCCTTAAGCAAAATATTAGTTTCCCCCATTTGACTCAACCTTGCATGAGCATAAGAGACTTCTTTCAAAAAAAACGTTTTTTTTTTTTTTATGTTTCCAGACTTTTTAACAGGTACTATATATATATTTAAATACAACCACCATAATAATTCTATACTGGAGTCAATCCACATACCACCTGATTGTATAAAACACACACACACACACACACACACACACACACACACACACTTACTCTGCTTCGTCGCTTCTCTCATTTGAAATCTATTACCGGCTGTGCTGATTAGTAGTTAATGTGTGGCTTTAAATTCCATTAACTTCATATTCACAGTCATCCCCTTGAATGCTCAGAGGAGCAAAGTCGACAGGCTTCAACATACGCTTCTCGTTGCATTTGTTAATCAGTGGAATACCTCTTCCGCCAGCGTGCTGATTGCACTGCTAGCGGGGTTCACAAACAGGTGCTTCGTTTTCAGTGGGAAACTCTGATGCTTTTAGTCTCTAGGGGTGGAAGAAAACTTCTTGCATGCTCTTCAGTGAGAAGACCTGATTTGAGATCTTTAGGACAGGCTGAGATAATTGTGCTTGGATCGATCATTTTAAATAACTCATGGATTCAAGACCGAGATCTTTGGATTGTTTGCATCACTAGCATGTTTTGCATCGCTTTTCTCTGAGCTATTGTATTCACACTAGAAATGTAAATTAAATGAAGAACTGTTTGGCTGGGAAAAAAATATCTCCTTTTTTTTTGTCCTGACAGGCATTATCACAAGAGAAACTACCAACTGATCTTGGCCAAAAGGTGACTTATTAACACTGACATGCTTGTGAAAGTCTTGCCAGCACTGCTAGCTTACAGCCAATCACTCTCATATTTTCTGAAAGCTCAACTGCAGACACTATGTTATACTGAGTCTTTAAGACATCCGTCTGTCAATGTGTCTCTCGGGCTTTGGACATCTTCCTCTCATACAGATATATCACAAACACATCTCAGACCAGATAAAAGACTTGCAAGCCCAGGCAATCTATCATGTAGCTCAATGGAGTTCACTGCAGAGTTGAATGAGTGGCATAGTGCTGTAGTGTTGTTTTACTGTAACATGTTTCTGACAGATCCAGTGGGAGTGTATTAATCCTAAGTACCAAGTGAAGAAGAAGAACTACAGAAATTCTGGAATGGTAATTCTTACCCTGTGCAAGGTGAGTAATTTTCACACTAGCAGTAAATAAATAAATGAAGGATTTTAGATCTGGGTTAAATAGGAAGTGTAAATCAATCCTTCTGTACCACCATTATGACTGTCCTTGTAATCACTGCACTAAAAGTAATTTTGGGTAGAAAATATGCTTTTGTACCATTTTTATTACAATATCTGGTCCATTTAATTGTTTGGAAATGCTTTGTATGTATATTTGTGTAGAACACATTGTATAAATCAAATATTAAGGTTTTTTGTAACCATCTTTGTTTTTATTTAGCAATGTCATTTTTCGTCAGATAAAGGAGTTTTTAACAGCCAATTATTCTTGGATCTAAAACAAAATTTTGTGAAAAAAAAAAAAGTTAAATATTTTGTTTAAATTTTAAAAAGCAAAGCTAAAGTTCAGCTAATTGTACAAGTATATGATGAATTTTAATAACTTATTAGAAAACATATGTGTGAGCTGGGCCAAAAAATGCACCAAATGCGAGTAAAAATCGGTGTTGGTGAGTATATGAAACGGTGTTGAATGCCAGTTGGCCGGTAATATTTTAATGAATTCTTAAAATGCAATGTTGTGAACATTAACAAACATGAATGACGCTCGGGACAGTTGACAGGCCTGCGCTACATCGTCACAAGAGTTTTAACCTTGGCAATTTAAATATTTAGACTCAATATGCAAAAATGAACTTGTAGGCTGTGTGGAAAGTTTTGTGTGCACAAACATCCGAAGTGCTCACCCAGAAAGCTGCGTCTCGGACAGACAAATTCACACAAAATAAAAATATCCGTCTCTATCCAGCTTAAGTGAACATAAAAAGTAGAGAAAGTGTAGTGTAAAGTGTATCAGTGTATTGGATCCATGCATTCAGTTACAATTTCTGCTGCTGCTGTGTTTATTTTTGTTAATCAAACAACAAAGAACAAAGAAAAATATAATTAACTGCTTTTGACTGAATAACTTTTGTAACTTAAATAAGGATTAATCTGTTTAATTCATACAGTTCAGACTATCCAGTATTATTTTACTTTTGATTATTTTTTTCAATGTCTCTTCCTGAAAACTAGCTGTTACTTGTCTTTAATAATGTTTTAAATTTATATTAGTTAGGCTAGTAGTTTTAGCATCAAAATTGGAATAAATTATTTTTTGGTCCCCATGAGGAAAACAGCTTTTATGTACAATTGGAATGATCTGTTAACCGATCAGAATCCAGGACCAGAACTATCAGTTAAATAATTATTATTTTATCTCTGTTTCAGATCATAAAGATGCACTCTTTCCTGGATTACATCATGGGAGGTTGTCAGATTCAGTTCACAGTACGTGGTTTTGGATGGCTTTTGGAAGGATTTCCCCCACTTTTTTATCTTAATGTCATCTTAAGCTCAAACCAAACTCCACTTATAAATTACACTGCAAAAAATGCTTTTCTTACTTAGTATTTTTGTCTTGTTTCCAGTCCAAATATAAAAAAATTCTTAAATCAAGAAGCATTTACTAAAGTAGTATGTCTTGTTTTCTGTTTTTGCTTTAAAAAAAAACACAAAAAAATGTATCTGCCAATGGGGTAAGAAAAATAATTATTTTTCTTACCCCATTGGCAGATAATTTAGCTTTTTTTAAGCAACAACTCACTGAATTTTTATTAATTCCCCCAGAAAACAAGACATAATATCTTATGTTATTTTTTACTCATCTAGTAAATGCATCTTGATTTAAGAATTTTTAGATATTTGGACTGGAAACAAGACAAAAATACTAAGTAAGAAAGCATTTTTGCAGTGTAGTCAATATATGTGTAAGGATCATACCTAGTTTTCATGTTTGTTTCGTTCTCATTCAGTTCACCTGTTGTTAATTAATTATCTCATTTAGCTTTAGTATACTCCCTGTGTCTTTCAGTTCTTTGTCCGATCTTGTCTATTTGTTTTACGTCAACGTTAAGTGGATGTTTTTGTCTGTTTCTTGTCTTTCCCCTGGGTGGACTTATTAAAGACTGTGATTCTGATTTCTCCTTCGTCGTGTGCTACTGTGGTAGATTTTTCCCTTACACACCTGACTTAAGTTGAACCTGGTGTCCTTGACACCTGAAAATATTATACTCAGTTGAGTTACCTCTGAACGAGCGAGTTGATGCCTAAGGCCGCAATCTAACCCCGCCTAAGAGTCTCACAAAACTTGGTAGTAAGGTCTCTAGTGTTCCACTAAAAAATTTGTTCCCTAAACCAACCTACTGCATAGCAGTAATATCAGACAGACTTCAGCAAATGTCCTTCAAATGCTTTAATCACGGCCAGGAGAGTACTCGAGCAATTCTCAGAGCATTTCCCAAGAAGAAGCAAGGCCGGAGGATCTCAGACAAATTTCAGAGAGAATCCCACCAGTAAACATGAATACAACAGTTTTTTATAGAATAGAGACAACAAAAAAGATCATCGTGACTAACATGTCACCTTCTATAAATATGATTGGTTCAATTGGTGAAAGCAAGCCCCCACCTTTTTTTCCCTCTGTTACTGGCATCAGCAAAAATATCTGGAATCCTCGAAAAAACATTGTAAAAGGTTAAGAGTTCAATTGATTACTCAATATATCATGATATAATACAGACAAAGAACAACGTTTTGTACATTGTCCAAAGTTTATCACAGATCAGACCTATAAAGGGGAAGTAAGATTTATTTTGTTATATTGTTTGTCATAATGGAGAAACCCAAAGGAGAAATCAGGTAAAAGTTTATCACAAGGTTAAAGTCAGAATTTTATAATGGTTAGTTCTAAAAAATAGTTTGCTATCTTATTTATTAAAAATCCACCACACTACTTACACTCATGTTACGTGACAATAGGCTGGATCTTGTAATGTAAATCATTGACTCCATTGTTGTCACAATTTCCCATGCAATTACATGAATAGATGCAATGTCCGATTTATGAACAAATTCTTTTGATTTCAATTAATTGTAGTCAGTTTACAAAACCATCCTGAATGATTTGTTCACGAATCAGACTTGTTTGGTTCTTGAGTTCAAATTAAAGTTCTGGAGGGTTATCAGTGAATAATTAAATTTCAGTCTGTTCATTACACAAAGGTCCTAGATACACAATTTATTTATTGTGTTTATGCATCTATTTTTGAGGCTTTGGTTATTGTAATTGGATTGAAAAAAGCAACCAGTAGAGTAACACATTTCCTTTTTGCACAACTGCATTTTCATTTTTCGTTAACTATTCCTTTAAGTGTTGTTTAAGGATGGTTGTTCTGCAGGTGGCGATTGATTTCACCGCCTCAAATGGCGACCCTCGAAACAGCTGCTCCCTCCACTACATCCACCCTTATCAGCCCAATGAGTACCTCAAAGCGCTGATCGCTGTTGGGGAGATCTGCCAGGACTACGATAGGTATAACCCATCACTCAATCGCTCAATCAGTCAGTCAGTCAACCAACCAATATAACATCTAATCAATCTTGCAACCAGTCAGGCAAACAGCCAATCCTTGAATTTTACCAAATTAAATTTAGCCGACTCTACTATTACTCTACTCTCTCATGAAATGTTTACACCAGTTATTTTCTCAGTACAGGCCATTAACCAAACGTTCAAACCATTAATCAATCAATTATGCATTGCATCAATCAATCAAGCATTTAGTCTTATGACTGCCAGCGCCTGTAAGTATGCAGAGCTGTCATGTCAAGGATTGTGTTTCTACACTTCAATCACTCTCTCACCCAAGATGTCACTTAAGCTTGGAGTCAATTATATTTGACCCCTCACAATGTCACATCCTTGCTCACCTCATTGCTCATCTCTAGGGCTCAATGCACACTCATTAATCCTTTCTCCTTCTGATCTGTTTCCAGCGACAAAATGTTTCCCGCTTTTGGCTTTGGAGCCCAAATCCCACCAGACTTCAAAGTAAGTTCATTATTTTCATGTGTAAAAAGAAAAGAAAAGAAAAAGAAATAAATAAATAAGAGAGTTTTTTATGCTTTAAAGGGATATTTCACCCTAAAATAAAAAATCTGTCATCATTTACTCACCCTCAGGTTGTCCCAAACCTGTATGAATTTTTTTTCTTCTGCTAAACACAAAACAAGGTATTTTGAAGAATATGGGTAGTCTAACAGTTGATGATAGCCCCATTGACTTCCAGTCCACACTATGGATTGTGTTCAGCAGAAGAGAGAAACTCATACAGGTTTGGGACAACTTGAGGGTGAGTAGATGACATAATTTAGATTATACATGGAACTAGGTGCAATTTTGGAGGACCTTTTTGTTTTTTTTAAATAACTTTGCTTTCTTACTGTGATTCTAGTTTTCATTTGACTGTTCAACTTGTTACATAGTAAGAAGTTGAAAAGAGTTTGTTTAATTTACATTGAGGATCAACTTATATTTAATTTAGTAATCCCCTTCAAAAAGTATTTGAGCTATATCATTTTAAAAACAAATGTATTCATTCATTTGATGGCCTCTGGTGAAATTTAATAGACTGAATTTGTAACCTGATTTTAAGACTGCAAGGAGATTCCCATACAATACAATAAATCATTGGGGAAACCAGAGTCCTCTAAATCCCTTGCTGTTACCTGACAGGAGATTTCTGAATAATTCATGAACTACTGATGCCCTTTTACAATAATCACCTTATCATTTCTGCTAATCTATGCCAATCACTCAAAATCAGGTCATCTGATTGGTTGCCATGTTACAATCAGAGGTCATGGCCTGCGCATGGTTGGATGTGACTCTAAGAATGCATTTTATTTGACCGCAGTTTGAGCCACAGGGAAGCTCCATGTTTTATGCATGGTCTTATTCACTCCCATTCAATGGCTGCAATGACTCTGAATATAAATGAACCTTGAAAACTTATGAATAAAATAAAGAAATTAAATGTTGTAGTTCTTCCAGTACATCATATGGACTCTAATATCATAATCTAATATAGGCAGGGTTCAAAGTTTAAATCGATTGAGTCTTTTTTTTCCATGCCTTTTAAACTAAGCAATTTGTTTCCAAAAGCATTAACTCTGCGATCACTGTTACTGATCATTGAGGTTTTGGCAATAAACTAGGTTTACTTTTTCTGCTCTCTTTAGGTTTCTCATGATTTTGCTGTGAATTTTGATGAGGATAACCCAGAATGTGCCGGTGAGTCATTAAAGTGTAAATCATTCACATTAATGTTTAACATGCGACCTGTAAGTATAAAAGGATTATTGTCATGTTTGCAAGGCTCCCTTTTATAATTTCAGGTCGCATGTTAATCATTCACATTAATGAATGTAAACTCGCACTGCGTCGATGACGCTTTGAGGAACGATATACATAGATGCCGATGTGTTACTCATTGAAAGAACATGAAGGGAAGGGAAACGAGGCGATTGTGACTTTATGTGAACAGTTTGTGGTGGGTTACCGTTACTCTGATCATTGTTGATTGTCAGTGCTGCTAGTGAGCACTTCAGCTTTCTGCTAGAGCTTTAGTTTTAGTGTCCTACAGAAGGTTTACACTCTGTAGACTCCAACTACGACTCCAACTATTATTATGCTATCCATTACTAGCCTGACAAGCCAGACCCACATATGTTGGGTCTGGGAACTCTCCAATGACGGAGCTCAATCCGAGGGGTGGATAAACGGTTGTCTTTCAAATTCCCTCTGCACTGATAGCCAACCAGAGCAGCGCTAATTGATAGATTAAACCTTTGCCGTTATCCGGTCGGCAAAACTCCAAACGCATCTTCCTTTTTTAAGAATGATTTCAGTGTTGTTCCCAGCAGTAGCAGCCATAAGCCCGCCCACCGAATCTATACACGCCGGTCGTAAAGATGGCGGCGCAAAGCTACAGTGACGTCATGTGACCCGAATGAATACCCAGGCCGCCATGCTAAGGGGAGTGCATGCCAGGTGGCAGTGACAACTGTCAGAACCAGCAAATTCAAATGAAATGCTAGAACCACTCACCCTCAAGTCACACTGGGCTGTCAGTGACAGCATTCCCTACGGTCATAGCCCAAGCTAAGCCTCACAGGAAAACCTCCATAAACATGGTTAAATGAAAAGCCTACCTGGGCCTGCTCAGGGCCTGGAACCACAGCTTCCAATTAGAAGGGGTCCCTTCTAGGGAATGTGGCTTGGGAACCCGAAGGAACCCCAGCCAATTACTATTCAGAGGAACGTACTCACCCCGAAATGCCACCAGGACGGACAAGAGCCTCTGGACACTTGCCTTAGGTAAGGCATCCAACCCGAGGGACTGCAAAGCTAGCAAGAGGCCACTAGCTTCCTCAACCCAGCACTGTTAGGAAACCACTCACAGGGAGGCCTGGTGAGGCCTACTACCTGATAACCACAGTGTGTGGGAACTCACCTTCAGGGAGGCCTGATGAGGCCTACTACCTGATAACCATCTTAAGTGGGAATTCACCTTCAGGGAGGCCTGAGGAGCCTACTACCTGATAGCAACTGGTAGCCGAGTCCGGGTGATAGTTCCAAGGCGGCCTCTAAGGCCAGCCAGCTGGGGACTCGCCTATCAGGGAGGCCTGGTTGGGCCTACTAGCTGATAGCAAGTAAATTCTGCTACAAAGGTACACTGTTGGAAACCATACTACACCAACATTACTATTGGCTCCACCCAAAGGAGGCCTAATACGGCTAGCTACCTGGTAGCAGCTATAAAGTATGTCCCACAATGTTGCCTACAGCGCCCTCTCGGGCGCTCCCCATTCAAGGAGGCCTGCGGAGGCCTTCTACCTAACGGTGCAGCCTTCGTTGGCAGATAAGCTGTTTGCACAGCACCTACAACATCTTGGTGCCTAATCACATTGCCCATGGCCAATGTACTCAGCAAGAAAGCTAGCACCCTTAAAACAAGGGGAGTACAACATATGCCACTCTGCCTCAACGGAGGCCCCAGAGTCAGGGGCCTACCACCTGTACGCATGGGCGTCAGCTCATGGCAATGCTCTGGCTTCAGGGGAGCGTACTTCGACCAAAGAAGAAGTGAAGGCTAGAACTTCCCGCTCGACCCAAGCCATAGTGGTGCGCTGTAGGATAATACAGAACTGAAAGTGAGGACTCAGATCTACCCTGTATGACAGGGAAATACTCCCACCTCACCCTGCAGTTTACCAGCGGCCTGCCAGCGGCTCTAGGGGTGACAGAAAATGTATCTGTGCCCAACCTAGGGGAGTGGGGCTTGCTTGTGAGCCAAGCACCTACAACCCGACGCTTGAGCAGTAGCTCAGCGAGGTGAGTGAACCAGATCCGTATGCTAGTTCTGCACGACAGGGTGAGGCAGACAAAACGAATGCTCAGAAACCGCCTCAGGGCCCCTGCAGATTGGCCTAGTGTACCTGCAACACCACAATGGTGTGCAAAGTAGCACCAGCCTGACCCACTGGCGTGTATGCTCTCCCATTCAACTGGCAGGGTTGGAGCTCTCAGTGTCGACACCTGTCCGGACACAAGATAGTTGCAAACGTCTCGTCAATGGGCGGCATCGACACATACCCATGCTCTCCTATCCCCTCAACATCAGTGAGAGTAGCCCGCTGATGTCGGTGGACACGGGCAGAGTATGGAATCTTCCATGTCCTCTCGATCTCAGTATGAGATCGGGAAGAAATGAAAGGCTCACCTGAACTGCTTTTTTTATGACCTGGGAAAAAACTCTTTCACAGACATTGATTTCTCCTCCAACATGCAGCCACGGCAGCTTTCTTTCTTTCTTTCTTTCTTTCTTTTGCAGCCTGCCCATGGCGTGTTCCTTAACACCAACCAGCTCAACATACATGGGGCAGGGTGGCTGAGAAGATTCTGTCCGATTATCAGCCATTCCGTTTGTCCGGAAGAGCACTCGCTGTTTTTTTTACTTTTCATCATCCACCTGCTGCTTCACCTGGGAACTCACATCCAGACGCTGAGCCCTCTTCTCTCGAGGAGAGGGCCAGACGAGATCGGAGCGTTCTCAAAGAAAAAACGCTCACAATTGTACAGGCAGTTCCCTCTTCCTTCCCAGACAGAAAATGCACAGTTCGTGTGTGTCACCCGGCATCAGATATCTTGAGCACAGGTCTGCACACTTCTGAAAGCACTCAGCCTTCTCAGTACATTTCATATATTACCTGATTTTCAAAGCGGTTACAGACAAAACAGTCCCTGAAGACGAAAAGGATGATTGTCATGTTTGTACCTTTTATACTTCCAGGTCGCATGTTAATCATTCACATTAATGATTCACGGGGTGTCGCTGGTCAGTGTGATTGCCGTGATTTTGATTGTGATTTCAGACACCTGTCATGCCTGAAGCGTTCCCCAAAGCGTCATCGCGCAGTGCAAGTTCCCTTTCGAAAGGGAACTCCAATCAAATGAGTCAAACATCTCCCTCACACACTCAATGGCAAAGAGAATATGTTAGGTTTTTGATGCATAAACCAGTAACTTTTTAACTGCATACTCTGGCATTTACAGTTTTTCTCAGTATTTACAGTATTTACATGCTCAAAACCACAAGTTTAATTGTCACAACTTCTTTGCCGGAACATCAGAACTCTATTGCATGTCTACAAAATGTAACTCATTTAATTCATGCTTGAAAACGCCACGGTTACGACTGTACATTGGTTCCCTTAAGAGGGGACGTTTACAGGTTTGCATTCCTTCACGTGGACTATTTGCATGTGAACTGCTTGTGTGCGTCGTCACATTAGAGGTAATGAGCAGTCGCTTGAGAAACTGTATATCGGAGATGTAGACAGGGATAGACCTGCAGTGAACTGCACCTGCAGGAACTCCAGCACTTTACCAAGCGGGCAATTAACTGGGTCCAACTGATGGTCACTACACCAAGAAGTGAAAACTCTCCACTTCAGGGCATAAAGTTTCCTTGTGGAGGGAGCTCTGGAGTGTACAATGGTCTCTACAACCTCAGTTGAGAAACCCATCCCTATGAGCCCATCCCCACTGCAGGTTCAACAGTTCTGGATGGGGGTGAAAAATCGAGCCCCCTGTTTTGGAAAGAAGGTCCCTCCTGATGGGTAACTCCAGCGGAGGCCCGTCAAGAGAGACACTAAATCGGGGAACCATACTCGGCCCGGGCATCAAGAATAAGAAGTAGGCAAATTTGGTCCCTGCAAACTCTCTCCAGAACTCCCAGGAGCAGAGTGATAGCCAGTAGCCTCTGCCACGTTTGTACCATAGCATCCAGTCCCAGGGGAGCTGTCATACATGTCATTTTCTCTAATATTTCTGAGACTGAGCCACAGATGCCTATCAGTGGCCACCAGGGCTGCCATAGAGCGGCCGATGGATTTAGCCGTCTCCTTGATGGCCCTGAGAGATAAATCTGTGGCTCGACGCAGTTCACAAACTGTGTCAGGACCAATACCCCCGCCCTCATCCATATCTTCTAACAACTCAGCCTGGTAGGCCTGCAACAACGACATTGTGTGTAAGCATGCTGCAGCCTGACCAGCAGCTGAGTAAGCCTTACCCACTAAGGATAATATAGTTCTTACTGGTTTAGTGGGTAATATCGGGGCCTCTAGGGAAGATCCTGATTGAGGGGAGAGATAGCTCGCAAGCATCTCTTCCACCTTTGGCATCTCCCCATAACCGTGCTCTTTATAGTTTGATATAGAAGAGTAGTTGGATGTTTGTGCACTATACACTCTATAAGAAACTGGTTTCTCCAACGATCTCGACACCTCTGTGTGAAGATCAGGGAAAAACAGAAGGCCCTGGCTTTGAGGTTGTGAATGAGATGGCAGGAAGCGTTCGTCTAATTTACTTTGTTTTCGAACGTCCTGCTTATCAGCTGGCCAATTGATGCTTAATCTTTCGACAGCTCTTGTCACAACCTCATCTAGCTCCTCAAAAGCATTTGACTGAGGTGGCAAATCCTCAGTATCTCCTGCTTCGAAACTGACAACATCTAGTTCCTCAGAACTAGATAGCTGCAGTTTCAGTGCCTCAATCAGGGTGGAAGTAACCACAGTCTGTGCTTCCAAACCCTGAGAGAAGGCACTGGATCTATCAGGTGAAGGCAGAGATAAAACTGGGCCCATCTTTAACCCTGTTTATAGATGCATTTGCGAACCCCAGTACTTCTGCTGAGGCTTCGCTTAAGAGCGCCGTCTATGCCCCCAAGCTCCTTGAGGGGGGGCTTCAGACAAGACACTCTCTTTCTGCGCCTGTCTATAGGCGGAGGAGCTAGTGGATGGCTGCGACTTCCCACTGGGGGCAGACTTCTTGGATCTGGATCGGCGAGGGAGGTATTGTTTGAAGGCTGCAGACTGTTTCTTCGCCTCCTGAAACCTGTCGACGACAGAATTTACAGCGTCGCCGAACAGGCCAGAAGGCGAAATCAGGGCATCAAGGAGGAAAGCCCCGTCTTTCTCCTTGATGCCCGATAAATTCAACCATAGGTCCCTCTCCAAGACCACCATCGGCCGATAGCCCGGGCTGTTTCTTTGGTGACTCGGAGAGACAGGTCTGCAGCCTTCTTCAACTCCGCAACATCCTCGTGAGTTGGACCATCGCCCTCATCAATGTCTTTAAGAATGTCGGCCTGGTACGCTTGAAGTACTGCCATAGTGTGCAGACTAGCACATTGATTAGCAAAATGATTTGCTTTTATCATCCGATCGTGGTTGTATCTCCCTATTAGTGTTACTTGATCTTAGTGCTGCATTTGACACAATTGACCACAACATTCTTTTAAATAGAAAACTATGTTGGCATTAGTGGAATTGCACTAGCATGGTTTAAATCATACTTATCTGACCGTTATCAGTTTGTAGCAGTAAATGAAGAGATGTCTTATCGATGACAAGTTCAGTATGGCGTACCGCAAGGCTCAGTACTAGGACCGCTGCTGTTCACTCTGTACATGCTGTCATTAGGAGATATCATTAGGAAACACGGGATTAGCTTTCACTGTTATGCTGATGATACTCAGCTCTATATTTCTTCAAAACCTAACGAAACTTACCAATTCACAAAATTAACGGAATGCATAGCTGATATAAAAAATTGGATGACTAGTAATTTCCTACTACTAAATTCTGAAAAAAACCCCAGATATTCTGATTATTGGACAAAAAACGTCCACACGTAATAACCTAGAATACTGTCTAACACTTGATGGCTGCTCTGTTAAGTCTTTGTCGTCGGTTAGGAACCTGGGTGTGCTCTTTGATGCCAATCTTTAATTTGAAAGTCACGTGTCTAGTATCTGTAAAACCGCATTTTCCATCTTAAAAATATATCTAAATTACGTCATATGCTCTCATTGACAAATGCGGAACAATTAGTTCATGCGTTCATGACATCAAGACTAGATTATTGTAATGCTCTACTGGGTGGTTGCCCTGCACGCTTAATAAACAAACTACAGCTAGTTCAAAACGCAGCAGCTCGAGTTCTTACCAGAACCAGGAAGCATGACCATATTAGGCCGGTTCTGTCAACACTGCATTGGCTGCCCATTAAACATCGTATACATTTTAAAATATTGATGATTACTTACAAAGCACTAAATGGTTTAGCTCCGCAGTACTTGAGTGAGCTCTTAATGCATTATAGACCTTCACGTCTATTGCGATCTCAATATTCCGGCCAGTTAATAATACCTAGAATATCAAAATCGACTGCTGCCGTTAGATCCTTTTCCTATTTAGCACCAAAACTTTGGAATAGTCTTCCTACCATTGTCCGGGAAGCAGACACACAAAGGCAAGACAAGTAGTTTGCAATGTTAACTACATTGGTTACCTATAAAGTTCTGTATTAATTACAAGGGATTGCTACTGACTTCTAAAGCCCTGAATGGTTTAGCTCCAGTCTATTTAATGGATCTTCTGTCATCCTATAATCCATCGCGCTCTTTAGGATCACTAAATTCAAGGCTTCTGTTCATACCAAGGATATCCAGATCCACCAAAGGAGGGAGAGCATTTTCACATTTAGCTCCGAAGCTATGGAATAGCCTTCCTGATATTGTTTGTTGCTCAGGCTCGCTCTCCCAGTTTAAAACTAGACTAAAGACGCATCTCTTCAGCCAGGCATTCATATAAATTTGTTTTATCTTACAGTTACTGTAAATCCGGCCTTTAACGACCAGAGGAGAACTGGCCCCCGACTGAGCCTGGGTTCTCCCAAGGTTTTTTTTTTTTTCCTCCATTGGGTTACCTGATGGAGTTTTAGAACACCATTAGGTCACTTGATGGAGTTTTTCGGTTCCTTGCCACTGTTGCCTTTGACTTGCTCAGTTGGGGATATTCAAATGAATTAACCAATCATTAATACCATTGATCAGCCCTACCAAACGTGGAGGTCGAACATTGTTATGTTGTTTTGATTGATACTGTGAAGCTGCTTTGATACAATCTGTATTGTGAAAAGCGCTATATGAATATACTTGACTTGACTTGACTTGACTTGACCTGCGCCAGCCCGACCCGCAGTCATATAAGCCCTGCCCACTAAAGATGATGTATCCTGCAGGGTTTAGTGGGCAGCACCAGGGTTTTCAGGGATGATGCAGATTCAGGGGATAAATAGTTGGCAAGCGGCTGTTCCACCCGAGGCATCATCCCGTAACTGTTCTCCAAGATGTTACTATAATTTAACACCGGGGGTTTAACACGCGAGAAGAGTGAGGTCTGTTCCACGATTTACACAACTCGTTGTGTAAATCGGGAAAGAACGGCAAACCCTGGTGGTGAGGTTGCTCTCTGTGCTGCAGGAACCGCTCGTCCAACTTGCTTTTAACAAGCGCTTCCTGCCTCTCATGTGGCCAACTGATGTTAAGACGGGCCACTGCATGAGAGACAACCTCGACCAGCTCCTCATATGCGGGGACATGGGGTGGCGAGTCGTCCCCAAAATCCCATGAAGAGCATTGCCGCACCGCCTCAGCGGACACGGGTCCCGCACCACGGGGCTTGCAAGCCTGGCCATCCTCATTAAAAATGGCCAGGCAGTAGCACAGCACATGGACTGGAAATGACTCACAATCCGCTCAAGCAGCCCCCTCGAGAGCACACACAGTCCAGTCCACAATGCACGCACATTTGGTGTGTGTCCCCACCCGTAGTATAACGAGGGCAGGGATGCACACACCGTCTGACTCTATAGCTTGCACTCGCCATATTTTACTATAAACAGTTTTTTGCTTGTGTAACTTGACAGACAACACCAAATAAGACATACAAGACAGAGAGCCATTTCTGAAGAACAGAAAGCTAACTCTGTTGACAAAAGTCTCAAGACTTTTGATTGATACTGTGAAGCTGCTTTGATACAATCTGTATTGTGAAAAGCGTTATATAAATATACTTGACTTGACATACTTGACTTGTTGTGTGCCAGCGTCCTTTTGTAGCTTCAGCATATGCCGTCACACATTACGTCATGACGCAACATCAATCAAGATTGGCTTAGTTTCATTCATACTTCAGAGACGCTACGCTGAGGGGCGTTCCCCCTAAAGTGTCATTCGACGCAGTTCGAATTTTTGGAGATGACCTGACTGGTTATGTGTGTTTTACAGGTATTCAAGGTGTTGTTGAGGCTTATCAGAACTGCCTTCCAAAAATCCAGTTGTATGGTCCCACTAATATCGCTCCCATCATCCAGAAAGTTGCCGACTCAGCCTCCGAGGAGATGCACACCAAAGAGGCCATGGTTAGTGGAAGAGAGAGAGAGAAAGAGACTTTGACTTTTAAAGGTCTTTTTATTTACAAAAAGTTTAAAAAAAGATACATTGATTTACTCCCCATTTGTATTTCAAAATTTCCATTTCATTTACCAGTTTGTACTGTTAACTCAATTTTACTAAACGATTTTAATAATCCCTTTCAAATAGACACCTCATCAGTTGACAGGACACCACACATTTTTCCGTGACAACCTTAATGCCAGTTTTGCCTGCCCAAATAAAAAGTTAATTAAAACATGAGCTTCCCTCCTACTTTTGCTGTATTTTGGCCCATAAATGAATTAAACTGGTGTAAACACTTCCCCCAGTCTTATACCTCTCTTCCAAGAGAGAGAGAGAACACTTTTAATTAGACTGAAGAGCTTAATTTCTGCTCAGCACCATATTGACACCATCTGCTTTACTGCTGTTGCCTTCTTATAAAATATAAGATGTGTGCTAATTGCTGATACGTGTGTGTGTGTGGTGTCTTTGTGTGCGCGTGTGTGTGTGTGTGTGTGCGCGCGCGCGCTTGTGTTTGTGTGTGTATCAACATTATCCGAATTTTTGTCTCACTTTCTTATAAAATTTTAATACATCCTTGTAACTATATACATTTTCTTTAGGAGCAAGCTGCATTCGATGTTAGAGCTTGTTCTCAGAAGATACTTTATTATTTAATTACCTATTTACTTATTATTAATAAAATATTGCCCCACTGGCAAATGTAATGCCGTATACAGTATGCTGAAAATAAGATAAGAAACAATTTGTTGGTTCAAATGGGGCTTTGAGCGCAAAACAGACAAGCACCTGGTGACCATATTTGTGTAAGTGTCAATTTTTAAATGTTCTCTCACATTTTTATTCATCAATTTCCTCATGTATTATATTCTCTGTTCATTAGGAATACTTTATACTGCTAATCCTGACGGATGGAGTAATCACAGACATGGCAGATACACGAGAGGCCATCGTTCACGCCTCCCACCTCCCCATGTCCGTCATCATCGTCGGCATAGGCAGTGCGGATTTCAGCGACATGCAGATGCTGGACGGTGATGATGGAATCCTCCGCTCTCCTAAAGGAGAACCCGTCCTGAGGGACATTGTGCAATTTGTGCCATTCCGCAACTTCAAACATGTGAGTATAAAATAGCAGTATCTAAAATGAATACTTCATTCAATAAATTCTGTCATTATTTACTCTCACTCATGTTGGAATAACAAAATATTTCGACACAAATCTGTTTGTGAATTGAATTCGCTTTAAAAGAATCCTGTCAGGATATGGTGTAACCATAAACATAGAGAGCAAAGCTTAAAGGTTTTACTGGATGCCGTATAAATCAAAGCGTAATGATATGTCTAATGAAAAGAAATGCTTCATGCCAGGTTTTCTTATTTAAGAAACTGTATGGCACCTCCGGTCAGGGCATAGTCAGGAAACCAAACTACAAGAGGATGCCGTACATCTGAAGGCATCCTGGTTTCTTTTCATCTCTCTCTTCTCTCAGGTCAGTGCGTTGCTCTCACAGCTGTCTGTCTGAGCTCCAGTAACAAGCATCTCGACGCTGGGACACAGGGAAGGAAAACTTCAAAGCTCTTAGATTTTACAGCCCTGTTTAGTTTAATTAAGGAGTGAGAAATCGCTCATGTAGAACCGTCTTCATTATGAAAGCATTTCTTTAAGTGACGTTAGGCATATTCTTTCCTGCTTTGACGCAACAATATCTTTGCCTCTGAAGTTTGGTTCATGTAAAGTTCAAGTTGTTTTTGATGCCATTTAATACACATTTTTTTTATTTATATAAAGCCTATGTGAGTTAAAATTAGACAAAATGATCTCAAAAGTCTATTATATCATTAATGAAGGTGTAATTTTATTAATTTCATAAATAAATATTAATGTAGTGGGTTTTTTGTGACAGCTGTGAGATGAACTTGAATCCAGTCGTTATTTGATCCTAAAATGGATCGCATTGGGAGCAATAGGAGACACGGTTCAGAATTAATTTTAATAATATTAGATTGTAGCTAAAATGAACTAATAGCACATAATTATACATGACACATACATATAATGCATTTTCACAACACTTAACTGCTTTTTTTTATTGTTTGAATTGGAAAATGTCTCTCATTTAATCCATATGCTTTTCTAGGATTAAAGTTGATTTGGGTTTAATTTTTGGGTTATTTGTTTTATTTTAAATTATTATTATTATTTTACATAATTATTTAAAATTTCATATTGAAGATAGATTGATGCCTTTATATTTTAGGGAGTGTGGGTGTCTGTGGCATGAAAAAGTTGGGATTTTGCTCCAATATTTCCAGTTGTCCCTCCCACAACCTTGCAGTGTGGCCAATGGCAAGTTTTGGCAAAAATCTCTTCGTTCATTTCTTCAGATTATTTCATGATTATGCAGTATTTTCTCAGTTGTTATGTGACTGGAGGTGTCGTTTTTTAAATCTTCAGGTAGGTTTTTCATTTGATTTGTTGAACCTTTCGTACAAGGCTTCTTGTGCACTAAACTCCAGAGAAGGAGTTTTGTTTTGCTTTTCTCCAGTCAAGAGAACTGCTGTGAGGAAACTTGCTACCCCAGGTCAACTTCTGCAATATCACACAATTCATAAATATAGCGCAGCTCTGGAGGTGTGAAGTTGGCTGTCCGATACGAATGCTTCGGCGAGAAACAGAGTGTGTGTGTGTGTGTGTGTGTGTGTGCGTTTATATTTAGTTCTGTCCTGCTGTGTTTTCACCGGTCTGTCTCCACCTGTTTTGCAGACAGAGAGAAATAGGAGTGACACCTTTCCTGTATCACTTACTCAAGCACAAGAAAGTGTGAGATTTCATCTATATTCGTTTCTCTCATCCTTGCCTCCTGTCTTTTCTTCCACTCAGGCCTCTCCTGCAGCGCTGGCTAAAAGTGTGCTGGCTGAGGTTCCCAATCAAGTGGTGGATTACTACAATGGAAAAGGCATCAAGCCCAAATGCCTGTCGGACTATGAGTCTTCCAGGGCCTTCAGTCCCTGAGCTTCGCACAGCTATATAGGCAGCTACAGAGTCTCAGCTTCAAGTTATCTTTATTGATAATTTCAGAGCTTGCTGCATCAGTATAAGTATCCACAAGCAGGTCCATCCTTGTTGTTGTTGTAGTTTTTTATTTCACTCAGGTTTTCAATAGCATTGGGCAAAAATGTCCACTACTGTTCACATTTTCTTCTTACGCAGATGTTAGTGATATTAAAGGTGCATTCAGTCTTTTTCTCTTTGGTTTGCCTGGGTATATGGCAGTCGTCTTGGACTTAAGGTCACCATGAAATCAAAGTCATGTTCTTGTTTTGTTTTTTGTTATGGAACATTATCGTCATGTTTATTCTAAATTATTTATTTGCGCACATCCTTTTTCAATTCACGTTCCCTCTTAACTTCCCTTCCCTATCGTCTTCTCTGAATGCCACACTCTTCCAGCAAACTTTCACTCACATGTTATCGCAGCAATTAGCAAACTCCAACGATCCAATCAATTCCTAATGAACAAAATGAAGTCCCGACCTACATGTGTTATCTAGGGGTGTTCGATTCCAGGTTTCTCAGAGTCGACGGATTTACTTTACACCAAAACAGGGTCAGGAATAATACAAGATTAAAGTTATTACATAAACAAAAATTCTCCCCTGACAAAAAGCCTTATATTCCCTATAACACACTTTTAGCTTGACTGTCCAAATTTGTCGAATTCAGCGATTACATTATCTTGAGTGTAGCTATCAACACCGTTACCTAGGTGTTGCCAATATATATATTTGTTTACAGAGGTAAAAGTCATGAGAAACAGCCATGATCAACTTTTATGTCAGAATTAAATAAACAAGAAAGAGGGTATTGTATTCTTTTTTTTTTCTTTTTTTTCTTCTTTTTTTTAGCTGTTTGGGCGGAGAGTTAAGATAGCTACTGAAAATAATATATACATACAGTAATGTACACTTATTCATGCGCTTTGATGTGAGTTTTTTTATTATTATTTATGAACACGACTTAACATGGGAAACCAAATTTATATATTTTACATTGATAACATCAATTACTCTACAAAACTGAGGTATGTATAATTACAAACTAAAGTTATTAGGCCTATGACTTTTCTAAGATTTATTTCTGAAGTAAACTACATGTAGGATAAAAGTATGGATTATATCATATGTGCGACTGCCTGTTTCTTTGTAGTGTGCTAAAAATATTTTTTACATAGCATTGATGGCATGCAAATGTTCATGTCAGTCTGAACAGACATATTAACATTGACATTAAAAGGCTTATCAAATCTTATTACCAAACGTTCATCCTTGATTATTACACTTATTGGTGTGAATACAGCATTACACAAAAGCAAAAGTTTGGACTGCAGTCACTGATGCCAATTTAGAAACAATCTATTTGCAGTCAGCCATGATTATTTTGTTCCATAAGTGAAAGTGTCTGATAACAGGGGAGTTAACAATATAAAATGACCATAATATTCAGCTGGTCATGTGATCTCAACATGACCACGCTCACGAGGCGACCCACTCTCCTGTGAGATGATTTTAAACATTTGTTTATCGATTAATTATGCGTAAAACTTTTTAATGGGGTAGAAATCACTGAGTGCACTTTTAACAGTGGGATAGATTGCTTTCACTGAAACCACACCAATCTGCAAGCACCTTTTGATCCGCTGTAACCTATTCTGTGTAAATGGAAGAAAAGACAAAAACTGTGGACAGGGTTCCTTTAGATTCAGATGCCAGACTGATTCCAACTTGCAATCGGTCATTAGTGCTGGCTTTTCTTTTTTTTTTTTGCTAGATATCATTACTTTATATATGGTGGACCTGCTACACAAGGGCTATATAGTCCAATATAGCATAATATTCCAATACGTACTAGTTTAGGAGGCAAGTGATTAAAAGTTTTTGGCCAGTGCATGACCATTGCTCAGTTAGTAAACACTGTTAGTCCTCTATAATCCGAAGTGCAACCATTTAATTGCTTTTATTTAATTTACCTACAAAAAGTTTGGAGTCTGTAGATTTTAGGGTTTTTTACGCTTTTTTTTTTTTTCCTTAAATGTTATGCATTCCTGTGGTAGCAAAGCTGAATTTTCTGCAGCAATTACTTCAATCTTCAGTGTCACATGATCCTTCAGAAATCATACTAATATTTGGATTTGGTGAATAGAAATTTCAAAAGAGCAGTATTGAATTGAAATGGAAATCTTTTGTAAAATTTTGAATGTCTATACTGTAACTTTTGATCTATTTAATAGATCCTTGCTGAATAAAAGTAAAAAAATTAAATATAAATCTCACGACCCCAAACTTTTGAACAGTAGTGTATTTATTTTGTAACTTATTTTTTATGTGAGGCCTTTACGACTTACAAATGTTACATACAATTAAGTGTATTGTATATAGCTCTATAAATGAATGAATATGTATTGGAAAGCATGTGGAATGGACTCAATTCTGTGAATACAGTATTTAGGGATTAGGGATTTGTTTTTGTTCTTTTCTACAGGTTCCTTGACATTGGTTTTACAGAGTTTCATAATAATAAAGTCCCTTTCAGATGTACATGTGTATTTATGGTGTTGTATTAGACACATTTCTCTTTTCCTTTAACGCATTATTTTCTTCCTTCTGTTCAGAGTGTGTGTGTGTGTGTGTGTGTGTGTGTGTGTATGCCTGCTTACTACAGCAACCAGGACTGTATTTTGCATGTTGCCAATAAAAAAGTTTTTTCCCAATTTTTGTGTTCCAGTTTTTCGTTTTGATACAAATGTTCACTGGATGCACTTGCTCATCATCACATTAAACACACACAGGTCTCTCACGTCCGCTCATACTGATCTAGAGTTTTTCTTAAATGCTATAATGCCATTATTCACTGAATTCTAAATTTAGGGATGCTTGAATGTACAGGTTCTTAAACGGGCATCAGAAGACCTTGAAATTGGAGTCCTGGAGGTGTGATCAACTCTTTATGAGTCAGACGAATCTTTGAAGTCTAAACACACAAACATGCACACACACCTCTTTACACACACTTTCAGCTCACTCCATCATAATTAAACACTCAGATCACCAGGACAAGACTATAGGGGATATCAGGAGAAAGAGAGGTCATCTTCTTTATCATATCAGATGCTTTCTTTTTCAAAACAACTCTCAAAACAACTCTCACCATTAATCAAGGTTGAATGGGCACAAGGGCACAGGTTTGGGGGACCCCCATTAAATATACATTTCATGAATATTCACTAAGGTGATATCTATTAGATAATGAACATGAATATTTACTAAGAGGAATATTGGCTTTTTTTTTTTTTTCTTTGATTCACTAATGATTGCTTCCAGGATTTAAACTCCCAAACCTTTGGTCAGAATGTTTAATATTTAAAAAAAAACATGCACAACATAACATAACATGTCATTAATCACATCTAACATAAATGGTAGTGTTGTGTGCGTGCATGCATGCGTGTGTGTGTGCGTGTGTGTGTGTGTGTGTAACACTAACATTAATGTTAAATGTGATTTTTTCAATATTAAACATTCTAACATTATATATATACAGTGAAGAAAATAAGTATTTGAACACCCTGCTATTTTGCAAGTTCTCCCACTTAGAAATCATGGAGGGGTCTGAAATTGTCACCGTAGGTGCATGTCCACTGTGAGAGACATAATCTAAAAAAAAAAAATCCAGAAATCACAATGTATGATTTTTTAATGATTTATTTGTAAGACACAGCTGCAAATAAGTATTTGAACACCTGAGAAAATCAATGTTAATATTTGGTACAGTAGCGTTTGTTTGCAATTACAGAGGTCAAACGTTTCCTGTAGTTTTTCACCAGGTTTGCACACACTGCAGGAGGGATTCTGGCCCACCTCTCCACACAGATCTTCTCTAGATCAGTCAGGTTTCTGGGCTGTCGCTGAGAAACACAGAGTTTGAGCTCCCTCCAAAGATTCTCTATTGGGTTTAGGTCTGGAGACTGGCTAGGCCACGCCAGAACCTAGATATGCTTCTTACAGAGCCACTCCTTGGTTATCCTGGCTGTGTGCTTCAGGTCATTGTCATGTTGGAAGACCCAGCCTCGACCCATCTTCAATGCTCTAACTGAGGGAAGGAGGTTGTTCCCCAAAATCTCGCAATACATGGCCCCGGTCATCCTCTCCTTAATACAGTGCAGTCGCCCTGTCCCATGTGCAGAAAAACACCCCCAAAGCATGATGCTACCACCCCCATGCTTCACAGTAGGGATGGTGTTCTTGGGATGGTACTCATCATTCTTCTTCCTCCAAACACGGTTAGTGGAATTATGACCAAAAAGTTCTATTTTGGTCTCATCTGATGACTTTCTCCCATGACTCCTCTGGATCATCCAAATGGTCATTGGCAAACTTAAGACGGGCCTTGACATGTGCTGGTTTAAGCAGGGGAACCTTCCGTGCCATGCATGATTTCAAACCATGACGTCTTAGTGTATTACCAACAGTAACCTTGGAAACAGTGGTCCCAGCTCTTTTCAGGTCATTGACCAGCTCCTCCCGTGTAGTTCTGGGCTGATTTCTCACCTTTCTTAGGATCATTGAGACCCCACGAGGTGAGATCTTGCATGGAGCCCCAGTCCGAGGGAGATTGACAGTCATGTTTAGCTTCTTCCATTTTCTAATGATTGCTCCAACAGTGGACCTTTTTTCACCAAGCTGCTTGGCAATTTCCCCGTAGCCCTTTACAGCCTTGTGGAGGTGTACAGTTTTGTTCTCTAGTGTCTTTGGACAGCTCTTTGGTCTTGGCCATGTTAGTAGTTGGATTCTTACTGATTGTATGGGGTGGACAGGGGTCTTTATGCAGCTAACGATCTCAAACAGGAGCATCTAATTTAGGATAATAAATGGAGTGGAGGTGGACATTTTAAAGGCAGACTAACAGGTCTTTGAGGGTCAGAATTCTAGCTGATAGACAGGTGTTCAAATACTTATTTGCAGCTGTATCTTACAAATAAATAGTTAAAAAATCATACATTGTGATTTCTGGATTTTTTTTTTTAGATTATGTCTCTCACAGTGGACATGCACCTACGATGACAATTTCAGACCCCTCCATGATTTCTAAGTGGGAGAACTTGCAAAATAGCAGGGTGTTCAAATACTTATTTTCTTCACTGTATATATATAGCTACACACAGAATATAAAGTATGATGTGTGTATATATATTAAACATTCTAACATTTTATTATATACACAGATTATACTTTATATTTACAAACTTTTATACTAGATTCGATTAATCTTGAATAATTGATTTGAAAGCACAACAACGTAACATGACATAACGTAATATAACCCAGCATAATGTAATGTAATACAACATAATGTAACGCGGTGCAACGTAACATAACAACATAATAATATTAACAATTTAATTGTTCCTATGATTTGACCACACAAACCTTAGGATTTAAATATTTACGTATTATATCATTTATTTTCATATATAGCAACTCATTTTATTTATCGTCTTATTCTATTCCATATGCGTATATTATTTCGTTAAAAGTGTACATTCTATTTGATTAAACAATCCTATTATTCATATGTTTTATTAGGACTGGTCTGTGAATTATGTTTATACAGTATGTAACAGTGTGCCCCTGTAAGCCATGACATTTCATCCCTTTGTATGTCTCAATGGAATGACAATGAAGTTCACTTTACTTGACACTTTACTTGGGATCTAAGGCTGTGTAACTCAACAACTTCTAGGAGTGAAAACAGGCTTACAGACATCCAAAATCTTTGTGTGGTCAGTTTATCCTGATGTCTGGAATCACCTGCTGCTGATGCAACATGTACTTACTTAATGTTCCTCAGAGCCCTATGTGAACAACAGTGGCAGCGGGTGGTACTGGCAACATCAGCTGTGAGAGTTGAGCCAGGGAGCAGGGTGGATGAGGGAACCGCATGGTAGGTCGGAGGAAAGCGTAACCGGCAGGTAAGAGGAAGAAGCAGCTGGCAGGGTGGATGAGGTAGCTGGCAGCATGAAGGAAGTAGCAGCTGGCGGGACAGAGGAGCAGCTGAGTTGTGGTTAGGGCTTAATCTGCAATGGTGCTGAGGTTATAGGAAAACCATGGTAGAAGAGAGCATGTAGTCCTCAAATCCTTCAACCTAATCTTTTACATCCCCCAGGAGCTGGTCTTTTCTCCATCTCAGTTTATCGTTTAAAGTTCACAAGGTTATAAATTAGTCTAGTTCTCCTAAAAAAAAAAAGGATTACTAAACAAATAACATTGGATGAATGGCAGAAAAAGAGTTTTCTTGCTCCAACTGCAAGTGGACAGGATGCATTTAGTCCTGGTTTAACTTTGATCAAGCTTGTGCAGGACCAATGAGATTCTCCAAATGCATTTTACATAGGCCTGTTAAAGGAATAGTTAGTAAAAAAATTAAATTTTTGTCATCCTTTTACTCACCCTCAAGTTCTTCTACTATGCTATGGAAGTCAGTGGCCACTGTCAACTGTCTGGTTACTGACATTCTTTAAAATATATTATTTTGTGTTCAGCATAAGAAAGACACTTATAGAGGTTTGGAACAACTTAACGGCGAGTAAATGATGACAACATTTTCAAAAAATAATTTGTTTTGAGAGTGCATGGAAATGCAATTGTAAAATGTAAAATGAAAAATTTGGTTTATTTTATGGCTGTATAACCAGAGTTCCTGTTCAAGGGACTAAGAAAGCTGGTCCAATTTCTAGGATGCTATTCAAACAATGTTTATTCATGTGAGCGGATTAATAAATTATATTTTTCATTGTAAGAAACTATTTTTATTATTATTATTATTATTAATATTACAATTTAAACAATATCACATGAGTATCCTACATCTTTATTGTTATTATGAAGTTTGGTTGGTGTTGCAGAATCTAGCCTATTATTGTTTTAAATTAACTGATCATACTGAGAGACCAACAAACACGTTTAGGCTGGTAAGTAGGCTACTAAGAAATTACAACAGACCTGTAAATGATAAACCCAATTATTATTTTGCTTTCAACAACAACAAAAACAACACACTACTGAGTACTCAGGGAACTATAATTTAGAGGAACAATATTTTGAAGCAGGAGAATCCAGCGACCGTATTTCCGTGTAACACCGGAAGTTGAGGGAATGACATTCTACTGCAGGACAAACACGAGACTGTCATGTTGAGTACAATGATGGGATCGGGCTGAATCATTTGAGCTGTTGTTTGTTGTTTGTTGTAAATAATAAAAATGACAGCGTTGACGTGTAGGTTTATAAGTCTTGCTGATTGTTTGCTAAGAGGAGCGCCAGTAATCGTTTGCCGAACTGGAGCAGCGCTGCAGAGGTATTTGATTAACGTTACTGTTAGTAACGAAAAAAACAGAATGTTATCATAAAATAATGTAATCCCTAACTCAAGATTGTGTAAATCTCACAACTTACTCGTTTAATAATTTGATATCAATCTTTTTGATTTTGAATTGGTGTGCACATAAAGCAATTGAGTGATAAGTAGGATCACATTTAAAAATTGTATAGTCTCGCTGTCAGTAGCAGTTACCATCATGCCACTGTTGTTGTTTCTTTTATATATCTCAGCAGAACTCCTGTCATTCATTGTGTAAGGACACATCGTACGAACACATGGTGGGATGAACACCTCACAGAAGATAATGCTTCATTTCTGAAGAAGAATATTACAGAAGAATACCAACAACTGTCCGCAGACAAACTCAACCCCCTCAAGGATGAACCCTGGCCCAGACATGAGTGGGTGGAAGGTGGGTCAGGTCACAACACACAAACTTTTAAGGACTTATTTAGAGATCCAGAATTTTTTTTTTTTAGCACAAGCACATTTAAAGATTATTTTATAGAATTTTACTCATATTGTACATGTTGTTTGGGGGTTTTCAAGTTGAATTTTATAAAATGTTTGTTTTCATTATATTGTAGTTGTGATATTATGTTGTTAACTGTTAAATATGTATCTGTCAATAGCCGGTGATGCTGATATGGCAATAAACTCAAATACTTGACTTGGGTCACAGCACAAGAAGACTTGTGTGTTTGATAATTGATTATTCAGTTTTTGTGGTTGTATTGATTTGTAATCTGAATCTCTTTAAGGGAGTCGGAGAGTCGGTCTTGTGGCTGTTAAACTCGGAATGATGCCTGTGTGGACCAAATCTGGAGAGAGACATGTGGTTACCATGCTACAGGTAAACAGGATCAAGTTCATCACTTTATTGCAGAGGAGGAGATGACATCACTGCTGTAGATCTTGTATGTATAAATAAAAATCGTCAATTATAGAGAGAAACACAAAAGTATTCCCTCATTTTTCAGGTTTAAAAGCCATTACATTGCTAAGGGAAAGGGAAGAAATTAAATGTTATTATTGTAAAATTAATGCACTTATATTTCTTATATTAATCTATTCACAAATAAATAGATTATATAATATCCACACATTTTTTAAAAGTGTTTCACAAAAATTTATAAAATTCACAAATTAGTAAAATGAGATTTGCAAACAAAAAAATATTTACAAATATGTTTTATGTCACAAACATAAACACTACTATGCCTGGCATTCCTTTGTATTCATTGTTTGCTGTGCTTTTGTGAACCGCTTTCTATACATTTGTGAATTGCTTCTTGTGCATTTGTAATCCCTGCATACATTTGCGGATTTTGAAACACCTCTAGCGTCAAGACGTGCAGACACATCAACAATTAAGTGGACTCCACTTATGACCATAACACGCTCTCGCTCCAACCAATCACGATTTGCAAAATTTGCTTTTGTGGTCGTTCCCTGAAATCACTTTGATCAGATGTTTCAAATTTGGATTTTGTTAGACCATTAGACTGTGTATCAAGCCAAACTACAGTATTATATTTTATGAGCCTTTGAAAAGGACAGAGACTGGACATCTCTATTATGGGAACGCCACGTTATTAAAGATAGAACAAAAAAGCATTAATAAGTAGCTGACTTATGAATAACTTATTCAACCTCGTGATAAACATGTGAGTTTGTGTTGCTTAGTTTTTATTTTTACTGTGTATGTAACTCTTGTATTTTTGTAATTCAGTTTTTGCCATGAAGATAGCCACAAATGGCATTAAATAAAACTATACTGATACTGTGAGTTTGTCTTCACATAACATACATTATACACGCAAAAAACTCAAGTACAGCTGCAGTGAGACTCATACTGTTACATCACATTTGGGCTTATATTTATTTTAATTATAATAATATTTAGGGCTGTCAAATAATTAATCGTGATTAATCACATCCAAAATAAAACGATTTTTTTTACATAATATATGTGGGTGCACTGTGTATAATTATTTTATATATATAAATACACACACATGCTTGTATATATTTAAGAAATATTTTCATGTATATACTGTATATAGATTTATATATAATTTATATTATATATAAATATTTTATATATAAATAATATTTTTTTCTTAAATATACATGCATGTGTGTGTATTTATATATATACAAAATAATTATACACAGTGCACCCACATATATTATGTAAAAAAAACTTTTATTTTGGATGTGATTAATCGTGATTAATCATTTGACAGCCCTAATAATATTATAACACTGGACAAATCATTTTGCACGTCCTTTGTGTAAATTAGCGCAAGTGCGTGTTTCTTTCTTTCAGTGGTGCAAAATGAATCTGTTGCTGCCTCGAGTGTAAAGCCAAATGTCATTGGTTGTAGCCAGAGCGTGCTATGATTGGTCAGCAATGGCCGTTATTTTATTGGCTTTAGTAAACAGTGGGTGGAGTCCACTTATTTGTGTATTTGTCTCCACATCTTGATGCTAGAAGTGTTTCAAAATCTACAAAAGTGTGTGGGATCTACAAATGCACATAAAGCAATTTACAAATGAATGCCAGGCAGAGATTTGTTTGTGACACAAAACACATTTGTAAAAAAAAAAATATTTGCAAATCTCATTTTATTTATTTGTGAATTTTATAAATTTTTTGTGAAAATCTTCACATTTTTTGTGGATCTTAATCTATTTATTTGGAATAATGCTACAATTCTAACCCCATATTCCTCACATAAAGCAATAAGTTAAATATGTATGCATGTGTGTTTTAATATAAACATTACTGCCATTTTTTGGTGGGTGAAAATACTAACGTGCATAAGACTTTTGCACAGTACTATCTAGCTATATATATATTGAATCAAATGAATAACAAATAAGTCACTTTTTGAAAAATTCTAATAATTTGAAACATAAAGACTTAACATAGTATGGTTAATTAAGATTCAAAAACTCTCATCAGAAGTTTCTCTGGCAGTGATGCTATGTAGTGTCTTCAACACTACACACGTTTTTCTTTTACCTTGATACTATCTGTTTATAGTTTTATCACACCCAAATCTCTCTCTCAGGTGCAGGACTGTCATGTGGTGAAACATCTATCAAAGGAAGAGTATAATGGGAACACAGCAGCTCTGATCGTGGGTGGAAAAAACATCTCTCCGTTTCATGTGAGTTAGAAATGTCTTTAACGTTTTTCAATAAGACTGATCTCATAACGAACACACACTCATAACGAATTCTTGTTTAGAGGTAACGCCCATCTGAAACACAAACCTGTCTACACCGAGAGAGAGAGACGATATACACAAGGACAGTTGATACAAACACACGAAATATCGCAGGGTCCTAACATCACCTTTCTGGCGATCCTCGACCTCTCTGGAGCATGATAATAGACTAGAGCTGTTCTGTTTCTGTGGAGAGGAAGTATAATAAGACCTGAAGAGCTCCTGGAGAGAAATGACTGAGTAGTAGATACAGAGGTCACATTTTCTCTCTCTCTCTGTGTGTGTGCGTGCGTGCGTACATGTTATGGAAAAATAAACATCTAAAATATAATGGATAAAAAATCAAATTCTATGGAGATTGTAATGAAAAAAACAACAACTTTGCTCTGTGTCCCTTTAAAAAAAAAATGTTAGTCTGTAAGCTAGTGTGTGTCTGTGTCATCTGTCTATATTTGACATCTGCCACAAAGTGCTGCTTGAAGTGTAATTGTCAATTGTCCTGACCTTCAGTCTGAGCCTTCAGTCTCTTTGCAGTCAGTCATCTCCCAAAACACAGCAGAGCAGTTTAGGTTTAATGTATTCTCTTTTTCTTCTCCCTTTCTCTTTTTTAAGGATTATATAAATTAGTAAATCACTTGAAGCAACTGAAAGTCAATCTGTCTTTCCCACAGAGGCCAGAGGGATATTTAGAGATTTTCCGGAATGCAGGAGTTCCTCCCAAACAGAAACTCACCACATTTTGTGTGTCAGACAACAGCATCATCAAACCAGGTAAAGTCAAGTCTGCATTCATATAGCGCTTTTAACTATATAGGCTAGATTGTAGAGCCCGACCGATATGGATTTTTGGGGGCCGATGCCGATACCGATAAAAAACAGCCAGATACCGATATATCGGCCGATATTATTTATGTGTATATTATAATACAGTAGCAATATTATGTATGTGTATTATAGTACAGTGCCAGTCAAAAGTTTGGACACACTTTCCTATTGGTGTGTACAAACTTTTGATGGGTACTGTATATAGAATACACAGTATAAACATAATAAATATATAAACGTTTTGCAATGATCACTCAAATGTGGTGATCAAACACTTGTGTGACAAAGATATGTAATGGAGACAGGGTGATGATAGAATGAGAATGATACATTTGAGCTGTAATCAAACTAGTTTGCATTGCATGTTATTTTATATTATATTATATTCTAAATACTGTTGCATAATCTTCACTAACGACTTTGTCTTTTAATTTAGTCACGTTATATAAAACATAACATATCAATAAATATATCAAAAGTGTCACTGACAAAACCTTATTATTCAATTCAATTCAAATGTATTTGTATAGTGTTTTTCACAATACATATTGTTTCAAAGCAGCTTTACAGAAAGTGCATTTCAGAAATGTACATAGAAAAAATACAGTTAGTTAATCATGTATTAATTTAATGTAAAATAGTATCTTCTATTTTTAGTCTTAATTCCTCTAATCTCTACCAGTGGAGGGAGAACTCAGATCTTTTTACTAAAGTAAAATTAGTAATATCATAATGAAAACGTTTTTAATTACATATGTAGGCTACAGTAGCCTACTTTTATACTATTTTTAAATAGCCTAAGTAGTACGCAAAATGTAGCCTACTAAACGTGAAACATAGTGTTATAATTATACAAATGATTGCTTGTGTAGCCTAGCGTTAGGCAGAATGAGCTTGAACACGGTCTACACCGGACGCGGCCGTTATTGCTCGCGGCGCAACAGCTGTTTACCCGAGACGCGGAAAAGCGCCCGTTATAAAGTAATGGGGCATCAGTTTACTGTCGGAGATTTGGCGCTCGCGCAACGCATTTTAATCAATGTTTCATCAACCAATTTCCGGTATTTAATACATAAGAAATAAATATAGCAGACAATATAATCAGGACTTCTCAGCTGCGCGCTTTCATCACAAGCTCACACAATACGTGACATAGGCTGGCAGAGAAATCAAGTCTGTGAATTACACTAGCTGCGCAAATCAAAAGTGGAAAAGTGGAAATCAAAACCCTTCGATCTTCATCCTACCCACCGGATGAAGGAGGGTTGGCTCTCAACAGAACATAAAATATTCATTTTATTTTATTTTTCGTGTTCGCATTTATGAGGAAAAAACAACGGACGTGACAAGCTCTGAAAGCGGCACTCAAAGACTTTAAAACTTTTCACAACCTCAAAACAGAAAGCACAAAGCCTTTCATTAAAGTGAATTTCGTTTTGTATTAATTGTATCTTAATTTTAATCAATGTTTCATCAACCAATTGTCTGGATTTTATAAATAAGAATTAAAAATAGCAGACAATAGATAATCTCGACACGGAGTCGCAGGCGCGTGAACTCCAACTCGTCTCATAAATTAGGCTAACCAAAACTCAGCAGAAATATATCTATATTGAAATGTCTACTTTTAAACAGAACAATTCAAAACGAAAGACAGACTGCTCTCTGCTGTAATCCGTATGAAATGTGCATTTCTCTCTGGCGTGTTCACTGAAGATCGCGAGTCAGCGTCGTCAACTTTGCAGCAACACTGACTGAAAACACTTGTTTATTAATAAAACATTAAAACGTCTCCTTGCTATATTTGATGTATTCACAATCATTACTTTTGCCAGTTCTTTGTGACAGCTTTTATGTGCTTTATTGGCAGCGCCACCCTTACATGAATCACCGCACCGCATTTTTTAAAATATTAATTTATCGGCCATTATAAAGGCCGATACCAATAGTTAGGAAAATGCCTAATATCGGCCGATAATATCGGCGCGCCGATATATCGGTCGGGCTCTACTAGATTGTTTCAAAGCAGCTTTACAGTGGTAATAGGAAATTAAAGTAACATAGATTGTTTTGGCTTTACAGCAGATCTAGAATAAAGTTATTGTCCAGCTAAAGTTAGTTTTGATTGATTCGCTTCCGTTGCAAAGATGGGCCGCTAACACGACACCGTTCTAACAGAAACACTCTGGCCGCTCAGCTGCACAACAACAGTGCCTGGTGGCTCGAGAACGCAAAACTTGAAATAGGTTCCAAGGTGCAAGCCTTGAAAAATTGGGGGGGAAAAAGTTTTTTACCGGCGGTGGTTGTGGTTTTTTTTTTTAAATAAAAAAATGTTTAGTGTTTATTTGAGCAAAAAAGTGTTTTTGAGCAATTCTGTCAAAGAAACAACACAATAAAGTCTGTAAAGCATTGACATAAATATTGGTAAATAATGGTAACTTAAATAATATAGTAGTTAAATAATCTTTATAAACTTTTGTTTTATATTTCCACACAAAGACATGTGATATAGCCTATTGTCCTGTGCTTTGAGAGGGATTTGGGACACGAGCAGGAAAGAGACCATCGATCTCTTTTCTGATATTTTCATGTTTTCTACTTGTTGTAAAAAGTCTGAAGAGCGAATTATATCTTCCACAAGGCCAAGAAAATTAAGCTGTTTGATTTTGAGCTTCCAGAGAAAGCGAAACTAAAATCACCCGTGCGTGAGAAACACGGTTTACAAATAAACACGGTTTAAAAAAAAAAACCTTTTTTTTGGAGGTGCAAGTAAAAATATAGGCTATCTGTCCTACAGCGTTTTTCTACTTTACCACAGTAAAGAATACGAATATAATAGGCCTAATTAAAAGCGAACCAAAGGAAGAAATGTTTTTAATCCCCTTAAAAATGGGGGAGACGTGACTGAAGATTTGGGAAAAGAAACAAGAGATTCCATGTAGGGATGAGTCGCGGTTTTTGAATATTCGATAGTTGATTTAATTATAGAATATCGAATAGGTTGTGTGATTATTCTCTACAATAAAATCTCATGAAATGTTTTCGGTGCTGATGCGGTGGTGACGCGTTCATGTAACTGGAGGGTGACGCTGCCAATAACGCACATAACAGCTGTCACAAAGAAAAGGCAAAAGTAATGATTATGAATGTGCAAGGAGACATTTTAATTGTTTATTTTTAAACTAGTGTTTTCTGTGTCAGTGTTGGCTGCAAAAATGAAGTTGACGATGCTGACTCGTCATCCTCGCAGTGAACATTTCTATAGAGAAATGCACATTTCATACGGATTACATAAGCAGAGACTAGGCTAGTCGGTTTCTTTTCGTTTTTAATTGTTAATTTGTTTAAAAGTAGACAATTCAAGCTTTCTATATGGAATAACTAATGGAATATTGTTAAATTCGCTGATAATCGGGTGAACAGTTGGAAAACCAGAATTCAAAGCCGACAAAGCTTAAATTTATGGGCTCACGCACGACTCTCTCTTTCATCATGAATCCAAATGGCTGTGATGGAACATTTAATTGCTAACCTATTATTTATTTTATAAACAAAGCTTTGTGCTTCACTCATGTCATAATATTCATGTAAAACAGCATTCGTTTTGGCGGACCACCGGTGGCGCTTTACAACGCGGTGGTGCGGCTGTCAAGTTTACTGGCACAGCCAGTAACAGTTTCCTCTGTGGAAACTTCAAAAACACGAACCTGTGAGAACCCTGACGGCGTGCACATGCGTATTACATGTTTTAGTCTATAGGTATGGGCGTTTGAATATATATGTGCGCAGGCGTGTAGTCTTTCTTTACAAATTGACCTCAACAAATAACTCGTCTGGCCGTCATTTTTTTATCACTTCTGCGTAGCCATGTGATCTGGAATTAAAGTCACCTGTCAGAACTCTTTACTCTTGCCGGATAAAGAATAAAGTTGTTTCAGCTGTATACCTTTAATTACAAAGTTAGTATGAATAAACCTTTGAGTGAATAAACCTTATGATGTTTGCGTTTTAAACCATATGACATTATGTGTTTGTGTTTTTATGTTTTGTATTTTGTTTTGTTTTATCTAGGCACTCCTCTCTATGCTGCTCACTTCCGTCCAGGACAATATGTGGACGTCACAGCGAAAACGTGAGTCCAATGCAGCGCCAGACACAATTGACACAATTATCATTTTCACATCCTGCGCCATGTTGTTTGAATAGCAAATGCATTTGCACCCGTTTGTTTGCCCATGGACTTACTGTTCTGAAAATTAGGTGTGTTCAGGCGCATTGTTGGCGCGTTGCTATTGAGGTAACTGAAATAAACTGCTTTTTTTTTGTTATTTAAAGAGCATGTTAGTAATGTGCATAGGCGGGTCCACAATGCACGTACACTCTGCTTATTACACACAGGGATGCACAGAAGCACGCAGCACACAGACATGCCAATCATTAAAAATAAAAGGATTACAATGTAAATGATTGTTATTGTGTACATAAAGATATGGTGGACTCCGGCTTGTCCCAGAAGGTGGTCTGCTTGCACGCTTTAACCTCGTCCACGAGCACGCCCTAAGTGCAGTTGCGTTGTGCGGTTAGATTGTTAAAATAGGTCCCCATATATTGTTTTTTCCCCTCATTCTTAGATTAAATTTTCATACAAGTTTTGCGGCAGAACTGTTATTACACTCTGACTTAAATTATATGAAAGGGAGATGCATTTTTAAACCATGACAAATCTTTAAGATTGACTGATATTTTAGTCAGTGGAAGTGTGCGTCCTACTGTCCCAAATGGCCTGATCTCTCTCTCTCTCTCTCTCTCTCTCTCTCTCTCTCTCTCTCTCTCTCTCTCTCTCTCTCTCTCTCTCTCTCTCTCTCTCTCTCTCTCTCTCTTCCTTCCCTTTTACCCCCTCCCTTCCTCCATCCATCTAATTTGAAGAGCTTCATCTTCTCATCAAATAATGAGTGTGTGAATCTCAGGGAGCGAGTGCCAGGGTCGGCTCGGCTGAGAGTCACTTCAGCTCATTCTGCAGTAAATCAGCCTGAGATTTCCTTTCTACACAGATTTACACTTGATCACTTGATTATATCTGTGAGAAAGGCCTTTGAGAAACCACAGAGAGACTTTCTCCAGCCTGTAGGTCATTGATAAAACAGTAGTAACTATCCTTGGAAATTCACAGTAATTCATTGTCATTTTTCTATTTGAATCATAGAAAAAGAACCATACTCAAAAATACTTTACAATATGTGCAATCGTGCATTTTAAAGGGGACCTATTAAGTCCCCATAAAAAAATAAATAAAATGTCCCCAGAGTGTGCCTGTGAAGTTTCAGTTCAAATTACCCCACAGATAATTTATTATACCATGCTGTAATTGCCCCTTTTTGGGTCGAAGCAAAAAAAATCTTTAAATGCAAATGAGCTGCTGTTCCCCACCCCACTTTCCAGAAAAGTGCGGACCCTTTACAGATCATAAAGGCTATCAACTAACAAAACATGTTTGTTTTTGGTCATCTGTATTTATTCCGATTTCCGATTTTCATTGAGTTTGACCTGCCGATACCGATTTTAGGCGATTCCGATTTCATTTTTTCTAACCACTTTATAGCACACATAAATATTTATTTCTTCTTTAATAGAACATTTTACAATTAGAACATAGAACATAATGTTTTTAACAGATAGTCGCTATAAAATAGAACTATATAAATTACCCCTGGTGTGGGAAATTCACACACATCGAAAGTGCAGTGTTATGGAAGAACATTTCCTTTTCACATCCAATATCCAATATATATTTAGCAGATATATATTTAAGATATATATTTAGCAAACTAAACGACTGTATGAAAACAGGTAATGCAATAAAATAATATTTAATGTTTTTTTTTATATAAATATAGCCTTGCAGTATAAAGATATTTCTCAAAACACACACAGGCCTATTGCAATCACTTGTACAAACTGAATAATGGGTTTAAAGTTTAAATGGCTTTATGTTCTATAAATATTTTTGAGTCTAACGTTTTCTTTTCTGACATACTCCAGTTCTTGATAAAACACGTAAATTCTGTGCATTTTGTGCACTTTTTGCGTGAAATCATATTTAGGCTATTTTGTCCATCAAAAGTGTGCTTTCACTTTAATTGAGCGTGAGCTGCAGCAAATAGACTCGGCGCGGAAACGTTTCACTGCTCACGCGATGCTTCTGCTTCGGCCGATCGCCGGTCATGGCCGATCACGTGAAAATCGTCCGGTTCCGGTCACGCGGCGGTTAATCGGTGCATCTCTATCTGTATTGCCGTTACTCTCACGTGACATTGCAGTTCTTTATCATGAACGTTATTTATGTGCTTACATTTTGAAAAAAATCTGTTTAAACTTCGGATATGTGGTTTTCTGAGCGCACACATCTGAAGCGTGCGCATATAAAGCCAGCTGTCACATCGCGTGTAGTGTGAGCACTAAACAAAGTTCTCTTTCGCATCTTATTGTGCTTAAACTGTCAAATATACACAGGTCACATAAACCCATTCGGTTGTGTCTGTGAACGTAAACAGCTGGGAAAGAAATCGCATGTGTATATTAGATCTGTGTATAAAGTGGCTGCCGCTGAATGTACAGTACCTGCTGCTCTATGCTGTTAATTTGAATCAAACAACAAAAGAAAAGCAGAAAAGCACTCACTGCTCTTAATTGAAAAACTTTAGTAGCTTTAATAAGAATCAATTTCTTACTTGAATGCTTCTGTTAAACGCTGTACCGAGGACATAAACATGGCTAAGCTAATAGGGCCGATTCCATCGCCAGTCGTGACCAGAGCCTGTTATAGTGTGACGTCACAGTGCTTAGCATTCCTGAACAGCTTGTTTTAAGATACTTTTTCTGATTTAAGGGGAAAAATAACAAACGGAGTGGATGGATTTTTACCAAAATAGGGTGGTTACATAATTGACACATACAAACACAAATGATGTCTGTTTGTTTCTAACGTTACATATTAAGCTGGAATAGAATGAAGTATTTTGACATTAAAAGTAATTACACATATCACCTTTTTTGAAGAGAGCATTGCCTCAAAGAACTCTTGATTTAATCATAGCATCTGAGTTGTGTCAGCCCTATTTCACGCCTGAGATCCTGCCTATCTGCAGCACCATCCACAGATCTCTGATGTTGTTACACATCATATAATAATTGAACGTTCTTTTTACATCTTTACGGCATTACACTGTTGGTCTTTTTAATTGTAGAATTGGCAAGGGTTTTCAGGGAGTAATGAAGCGTTGGGGGTTCAAAGGTCAGCCAGCTTCCCATGGACAAACTAAAACACACAGGAGGCCAGGCTCTCTGGGGCCGGGAGGGGTGAGTGTTTTTATTTCTTTACTTGTAGTGTCACTTCATGCTAATAACTACCATTCAAAATTTTGGGGTCAGTAAGATATATGTTTTAAGAAATTACTTTTATTCGGCAGGTATGCATTAAATTGATCAAAAGTTACAGTAACAATGTTTACATTTTTATATTTTTCTAACTTTTCTATTCATCAAAGAATCCTCAAAAAATGTATCCACAAAAATATTTTTGTGGCATCAGCATATTAGAATGATTTCTGGATGATCATGTGACACTGAAGACTGGAGTAATGATGATGCTGAAACATCAGCTTTGCCAACACAGGAATAAACTACATTTTAAAATATTTCAAAGACCCCCTGTGGTGAAAATAATGTTTTTAATGTTGTTTATATGTCCATGTGGTATATAAACCATGTGAAAATTCATAAGTCGGCACCATTGCTTTTTCACAATTAACTATGCTGAGAGTGCGAAGCAGGGGGGTCTCAAAATAAGCTAGGTTATCCCGGTATATTTTCCTGTTGATATGAAAAATCGGGTACATTTAGCAATATATATATATATATATATATATATATATATATATATATATATGATGTATATTACGATGTTATGATGAACTTTATGCCATTCTCCACTGACGTTCTAAGTTGTTGCGAAGCGTTTCTGATGCAGATTTTTAGAAGGCAGCTGTCTGACTCTGAGATGGTGAACAGGAACATGGTTTTTGTAACATTAGCAAGTTAGCAACACATTGTTAGCTGTTTGATAACAGTCAAGCCAAAGGCTAATCATATTAATTACCGTTATGTATCCGATGTAGAGAGCAATACATAAAACGCATTACCATTCACTCTTCTTCTTCTGAATCAGTTTTTGGTTCAAACATGCTGAATTAAGCCAGTATTTCCACTTGCTATTGTGTAGCGCTTGCTAAAGTTGAACTAGTGGATCATGTATTCTGAGCTGGTGTTAGTGAGTGGAGGCGGGGGCTAATTTGCATATTCATAGATCAGCATGTACTAAATGAAGCATGGGTTTAGAGGTACATTAAAGTCATTTGTAAGCATGAAACATTTATTTTAATTGGAAAAACATTTAAATATGCCATTTTTGGTATGTTTCCCCCCCCCCCATTACAGGGGGACTTAGGAAACAGTTATGGAGTAATAAGTATATATTTTTTTAAATATCTTTTTTTTTTAAAGTTTTCTGCAGTTGTACCTGTTAACATTAAAGGGGTCATGACATGGTTTTTTGTTTTGTTTTATTATGTTCCCTTAGGTGCAATTATAGTATTACTATAGTTTTTTGTACAATTTTTTTTTAAAAATGTAGTGATTTATGACATTTTCCCACCCTGTTTCTCACCTCTGATTCAAACAGTCTGTTTTGGAGGTGTTTCCCCTTTAAGACTTCAGTGTTAACGCCTATACTGTTATGATTGGCTAACGTCAGTGCTGCTTATGCATAAATTATTAACGTTAATAATTTTGTATCACATGTAGACTACACAATGCTCCACCACGTGACACTTCGGTCTTCCAATCTTTTACCATCGTGTCAATTCTCAATTGATTTTGATTCATATGCGCGAGGGAGGGAGAGAGAGAGAGAGAGAGCAAGACAGTTTGAAGGCGCGCGCGCGGCTGGGGCTCTCTCTCTCTCTCTCTCTCTCTCTGCTCGTTCTTTCAGTAACATGCCCTGTCACACTCTGATCACTCACCGTTCAAATAAGGCTTTGGCGCGCTGCATATGCTACAAATAAACTGCATCCAACTGCTTTCCCTGACGTCTGGATCGTTCGGCAGCGTATTCAAACATGTTGTATCTTGTAAACAGACCCACTCGCTGCACGACAACGCATGCGATGATGCGAAATGAGGCGTAGTTGTCCTGCGCTGGAGGCGGTCATATTCAAACGACTGGTACGTCATTTCGCACCGTGACGTCACTTCTTACCATGGATCCAGAACGAGCTGTATTTAGAGCTTGATTAAATAAATGCTTCGTTTATAATGGGGAGGACGTCTTAAGCTATGAAACTTGCAGGAAGTTTTAATAGTACGTAGATCTCTTATATACCAAAAGATCAAGGTAAATTTGGTTTCTCATGTCATGACCCCTTTAAAAGCAGTTTTCCACTGTATGTGACCTTTAGTATAATTTAAAAAGCATAAAGATGTCATAAAGTATCTTTTTGCAATAAAAATGTAGATCTATGTCTAATATTGGCCTATATATTGCTTTCAAAATACTGTAATTAAATATATCTTTCAAAATATATGTAATTATGGATAATCAGTATCTGCTAAAATTTCGATAATGCATTTATCATTGTGCACAATTTTTTTTCCCTGTTGAATTTGCATGTTAATATCTAGGGTGGATCTGTTGCAACGGAAGCTGCCGTTCAATGCTGTTTGGAAATTTTGTCACAGAGATACTAGGAACTGATTGAATTTCTTCTCAGGAACACAATATATCCCTCTCACTTAAAAATCTTCACATTTTGAAGCACTTTCTCAGAGGTTTCACATCAGTCATTTCAGCTAGCCGTAACTGTCCTGTATGGTCTCTAGAGAGTTTAGCGTGACCCCAGCGTGCTCTTTGAATGGTTAATGGATGAGTTTAGTAACTTGTCTCTTCTCCATCAGGATCCAGCGAAGGTTTTCAAAGGAAAGAAGATGCCAGGCAGGATGGGAAACATATATGACACTGTTCATGGATTGAAGGTACATCGATGAAAACGCACAAAATGCCTTTTTATATCTTTTAGATATAGCACACACAATTTGAAAGCTCAGCTGCTGCATCATAATATCTTGTGCTTAGGAGGGATCTACTGTAAAGTCACCTGGTGTCACAGTGAAAAATTGTGTGTGAGTGTTTGTAGTTTCACTAAGGTCTTTTCTCTGGCAGATATGGAGGGTGAACACCAAGTATAACGTCCTCTACGTCAACGGTTCGGTACCTGGTCACCGCAACTGTATTGTTAAGGTAAAACGCCTCACACATTCTCAAACTCCCAAGCATGCCAAGTCTCAACTACTTGTCCTCAGGTAGAATATCTTTTGGTGAAGGACCTTCTCCATCTTTTCTTTTATCTTCTCTGCTTCTTCACTTTCAGCAGCATTTAGCTAAAAAGATTTGCGTACTGTACTGTCCATGCCAACACTAGCACTGAGCTTGGCATGCTAGCTCACACTCATGCTGAATCATTTATCTATATCAATGCACAGAGGCGTTCGTGTGTACAAAGTGCATAAGTGAATCAATCATATGTAGTCAGCATTTTGTCTCGTAGAGTTTGCTTGCATACACAATGAACCGAAAGTTGAACTCATATTTGATCTCAAAAGTTGATCTCAAAGTGTTCAGCAAATGATGATATCATAGTACTTAGTCAAGTGGTGTAAAAATGGCATTATAATCTTGAAACAATGTTCTTACCCAGTTGTCTAAACGTTGTGTCTTGCATTCACTCGATCAGGTTAGAGACACGGTTCTGCCCACTCGGTTTGAGAAGAACAAGAGCCCGCCGTTCCCCACATACTTTGCTGATGGAGACGAAGAGCTCCCTGAAGACCTCTACGATGAGGACATGTTCCAGTTTGGGGAGCCCATGCCTGAATGAGGTCGTGATCCCACAAGTCTTCTTGCTTACGCTGGTTTATAGGACACGTTCATGACGTGACCCTTGATCAGGGTCTTTCATCTAGTGGATTCAGCCTTGCTGGGCTGAAAGACTTTTAAAGATGAGATTCTGTCAAATACACATAATATTCTGGTACAGAGTAAACACTGAATATTTCTGTATAACAACCGGATCATTTTAAAGTGTCAAGCGCAGTTGTGTGTTTAAACAATAAAACCTGTTTGATTAAAATCTCTGCATTTCTTGTATTTTCATATGTTGTAGCATTAAAACACAAACACACAGTTTGGAATTAAAGAAATACGAAGAGTTATACAGTTGACAATCACTGGGAAACTATAAGATACTCAACATTAATACTTAAACCAAACTTAATATTTAACTAAACTGGATGCACACATGCTGCATCATCTTATTTCAATTTGTGTGAGTTCAAAACATTTGATAAATGTAATAAATGTACTCTTTTAATTTGATGGTGTTTTCTGAAGCTCATCTGTAATTAAATCATCTAAACCATTTATTAATTCCTAAACCTCATTATTATTATTAGTTGTTTATTTTTGTGAGCCCGTATGTAAGAGTTGTCAGCATTTCTGGACTTATTTGACAATCTGCTTTATGGACATGAAGTTGCAAATACATCAAACTGACAGCAAAACTATGTAAGGATACCCTGATGGGAGTCATGGGACACACTGTGCTGACCTCTGTGCATTAGAAAAGAGAGCGGGAGGAGGAGGCGCAGACAGAAGGATGAATAGATGCTGACAATGGTTGACATTTCTCCTCTCTCTCTAAGTGAGGGGAATAAATCAAGGCATTAATGTTGCATGAGTTAAAGCTCACTGACTGATGAAGGGAACGAGTGTGTGTGGATGGAGTGGCAACATTTGAGTCCAAAGCCCTCAAACACTGTTTGTTACACAGCCGTATACAGCATTGTAGAAAGGTCACATAAACACTTTATATTTGTTTACTTCTCCCATCCTATTTGTCTTTTTCTAAAGACACACCAGCATAGTAATGGATACAGCTAGTGGGCATTTTCTGGATGTACAGCAACAAAACAAAAAGAAACTCTAACTAACAACCTTTTGAACATGTTATTTGACCAGAAGTTTTATTTTAATGGAAAAAAAGTAATAAAAAATTAAAGCTGCAAGCAGCGATGAAAGGGCCCTCGCACCCGTGCCATCCCCACCCAGTGGCTTTAGGAAGACAGAGCACGGTGGGCAGTATGTAATGATAATAAATACAGGAGGACTATGCCAAAGTATTTGTATTTGCCACACTTCCTGCTACCAGCAGGTGGCGCTATTGCTATAACCAAATATGAGCATGGGCACGTGTTCAGGACAGGACTCTTATCAAACATGTGAAGTTTGGGGCAGATCGGACATTGTATACCTGAGTTACTGCAGGCTGTCTGTGGTTGTAACACAAAAAATACAAACACAAAAGTATTTGTATTTGCCACACTTCCTGCTACCAGCAGGTGGCGCTATTACAATAATCTAATATGTGTATGGTCATGTGTTCAGGCCAGGACTCTTATCAAACATGTGAAGTTTGGGGCAGATCGGACATTGTATGGCTGAGTTACTGCAGGCTGTCTGTGGTTGCCTAGCAACACCGGAACTGCGTGCAAGATTTACACAGAAGTTTTCTGATGATGCATATTTCACCCAGAGGCTGAAATTGGATTTGCACATCTACATTTTTGTCAGGCCGCCGAGGTCACATCCTTCGACGAAAACTCTAGATCTTCGCAATTTAACGTCGCAAAGGCCTTAAGATTAGACTGACAAAATATTATGTGGATCTGCGTAAATCTCTAGGAGGAGTTCGTTAAAGTACAACATCAGGAAATTACGAAAAATGCACAAAATCTAGGAGGAAGTTCAAAATAGCTCACTTCCTGTTGTGTTTAGGGCTATGTTCCAAGAGACTTTTTTGTAGGTATTGGGTCATTACATGTATGTACCAAATTTCATACCTGTACGTGAAACGTAGAGCCGGGGCAAAATGTGGGGGCAATAATTTACCGAATTTGCCCCACCCAATTTTGAAAACCACATCACACGTAAATTTTCACCACTTCTGAAGCGTGTGCAAAGTTTCATGAGTTTTTGAGCATGTTTAGGCCCTCTAAAAAGCGATTCTTATTAGAGAAGAATAATAATAAACGGAGCAAAAACAATAGGGTCCTCTCACCATCGGTGCTCGGGCCCTAAAAATTCTACAGTAATAGTTATTGTTTATTGTATAATGTTTATTGGTTAACTAAGGGAAATTATGATACGACGGAGACCAATCAGACACACAATTAGGTTAACAAATAATCTTTAAAGCTCACTATGGGACCTGTGGCCCCATCCCCCAGTGGGTACAAGAAGGGTTTTTGGATTACCATGACTACGATCCGATAAGTGGGTTTTATTGCTGTTAAGAATGTGGTCACGTGGTCAGGACAGAGAAGACAGAAACAGACTTTAAAACAGACTTTGCTGCATTCATTTATGGATGAACTTAAGTATAAATTAAAGCTGCAAGCAGCGATGAAGCGGGCCCTCGCACCCGTGCCGCCGCCACCCGGCCGTTTTAGGAAGACAGAGCACGGTGGGCAGTATGTAATGATAATAAATACAGGAGGACTATGTCAAAGTATTTGTATTTGCCACACTTCCTGCTACCAGCAGGTGGCGCTATTGCTATAACCAAATATGAGCATGGGCATTTGTTCAGGACAGGACTCTTATCAAACATGTGAAGTTTGGGGCAGATCGGACATTGTATGCCTGAGTTACTGCAGACTGTCTGTGGTTGTAACACAAAAAATACAAACACAAAAGTATTTGTATTTGCCACACTTCCTGCTACCAGCAGGTGGCGCTATTACAATAATCTAATATGAGCATGGTCATGTGTTCAGGACAGGACTTTTATCAAACATGTGAAGTTTGGGGCAGATCGGACATTGTATGGCTGAGTTACTGCAGGTTGTCTGTGGTTGCCTAGCAACACCGGAACTGCATTCAACATTTACACAGACATTATCTGATGATGCATATTTCACCCAGAGGCTGAAATTGGATTTGCACTTCTACATTTTTGTCAGGCCGCCGAGGTCACATCCTTCGACGAAAACTCTAGATCTTCGCAATTTAACGTCGCAAAGCCCTTAAGATTAGACTGACAAAATATGATGTGGAACTGATTAAATCTCTAGGAGGAGTTCGTTGAAGTACAACATCAGGAAATTACGAAAAATGCACAAAATCTAGGAGGAAGTTCAAAATAGCTCACTTCCTGTTGTGTTTAGGGCTATGCTCCAAGAGACTTTTTTGTAGGTATTGGGTCATTACATGTATGTACCAAATTTCATACCTCTACGTGAAACGTAGAGCCGGGGCAAAATGTGGGGGCAATAATTTACCGAATTTGCCCCACCCAATTTTGAAAACCATATCACATGTAAATTTTCACCACTTCTGAAGCGTGTGCAAAGTTTCATGAGTTTTTGAGCATGTTTAGGCCCTCTAAAAAGCGATTCTTATTAGAGAAGAATAATAATAAACGGAGCAAAAACAATAGGGTCCTCTCACCATCGGTGCTCGGGCCCTAATTAACATCTCCGGACATTGTGTGTGATAATTTACTGTCTTGAGTAGTGTCTTGTGAAACTATTATTATTATCATTTTATATACTGTGTATTTTATAATAGAACCAGCAGTCAATGTTACCTCACCTATACCAGATTTGGTCTTTATAAATTGGTACTTTGAAGATCGAAATGATCATGTACATGATATGCCGATAGCTGCGCAACATATTAGTATTACAAAAATCTTCCCTAGTTTCTTCATCAGAAACTAATCCAGCTGCACATGCAAATGAGCACGCTTAGGACAAAGACCCATAAATCAAATTCTCCCACTTGGAAATGCCACCTTTCTTATTGGTCAAGCCAACCCTGAGAGGTGGGACCTTTTTCAGGCTTTAAATTGCATCTACACAAGCCCTCCCTCCTTTCTTTCGTTTTTGGCTGTTACTGCTGCTTCTTCAGGCTGAGGTTTGTGGGGCAGCGTGGCCTCAGAAGGGCCCAGGGCCCCAGGCCTTGACCCAACCAGCCATGTACTCATGCAGGAGAGAGAAGACTCTCTCACAACAGAACCAAAGACAATCTTAGGAGTTTGACACAACGACTCCAACCATGCGCTCATGGAGAGAGAGAACTTTCAACCCACTTCCACATTTGACACTCACAGAACCATCAACAACATCAATTTTCAACAACTTCAAGAATTGTCCACACAACAAAGCTATGCAAGGTATCAATTTAAATGAGGTGCTCTGAAAATAGAAAAGATGATGGTTCTTTTCATAGTTTAAATGGATCTTCTCTGTAGTTCCATTCCCGGCTTCCAATTTCATTCTATCTCTCACTCTTTTTCCTATTTTTCTTATAGATGTATTTATGTATGTTTGTTTAGTTTAGTTATGTTTGTGATTTAGTTAATAAAACTTGTGCACAATATGTATTTGGTTCTGATTCTCTGCTTGCAACAAAGTGTATACTTTACAATTTAGATTTTGACTACAGGATCTAGTACTGTACAGTCAGAAAGACATTTCCCTTCCCCGGAATATTTCTTAGAATTGATAAACAATTAACGCTGAGTGTTCACAGGACGAACAGGTGGGTGTATTGTAATATTAATTTCATTGAGTTAATTATATTAACTGATCCAAATATTCATAATCAATTATAACCATTTATTATTGATTATTAATATCTCGAGTTAATTCGTTAAGATAGATAGATAGATAGATAGATAGATAGATAGATAGATAGATAGATAGATAGATAGATAGGCTACATATCAACAAATCAAAAACATTTTTTGAAATGGTTTTTGATATGTTGTTATAATTAAAAAAAAATCAGCAAGGATGCATTAAATTGATTAAGAGTAAAGACATTTATAATGTTATAATGTATTCCTATTTCAAATAAATGTTCTTTTGAAATTTGTACATTAAAGAATCCTGAACAAATTAAGCAGCATAATTGTTTTCAAAATGTTAAAAAATTAGAATATAAAAAAAAAAAAAAATAGCATATTAGAATGATTTGCTTAGGAAAATTCAGCTTCGCCATCACAGGAACAAAACAAATTTTAAACCCTCAAAATAGAAAACATTAATTTAGATAATATTATCATAATATGACTGATATATGTAGTATATATTTACCAAATGTATATTTTTTTATATTTTTCCTTTATTTTAGCATATTTTTAACAACAAAGCATGAATTAAAAGTTTACGTTTAGATGAATTTGACCTATTTTCTTTTTAAATTACATGTATTGCCTTTTACATATAAATTAATTCCAGATACATGGGACCACATTCCAAAAAGAGCCGCGGCTTACTTGAAATGAGACTATATGTACAATTACTAGTGTGCTTATTATTATTATTAACAATATAGGCTTTTTATACACTATAAAATATGCAGTGACCAACATTATTTCATGCTATGACTTTACTGTAATGTGAAACATGGCCACTGTATTGTTATTGTATTGGTAAATAAAAAATGGTGGAAACCAGCTGCCAGTTAACCATAATTACAGATGTGCTTTCTTAAAGATAACAAGCTGCGACCCCCATGCATAATAACAGAGCTGTCACATATTGTGTTCATGTATTATTCAGTCAGAAATGTTTCGCCTGTTTGCACTACAGTTTGGAGACACTGCCATTACCGTCTGCACTGTACATTACATTTTAAAACCAAGTCTAAATTTCTGCTTAACTTCCCTTTTGCTCTGCTTTTACTTTTCCCCATCAGGATTCACAACTGTCAGTGTGGATTTCTTAGATAAGATGTGAATGTTGACTGTTTAGTTATGTGTCTATTTATAACAATTCATGTTTTATGAAATGTGACGCATGATAACGCTGCTTTGTTCAAGGGACCCGGTTTCTGTCAGAAAGACAATAGCACATCGAGGGTCTTCCGATGCCACACTGCTCTTATAATGCGATCCATCAAGATTTAACCCATATAAATCCTCACAGACCCACATACGCATGTGTCAGATGCCTGACCTAGTAATATGTTTTTGGGCTTCTCGTAAACATACATAATGCAAAGAGGTTTTTATTAAATCTCAGTACCATCATCACATGACTGAATTTCCCGAGGTCAGTACTGTACTAACACTGTCTTATCAAGCTTGAACGGCACTCGGATGTACTCAACACGTGCACCTGCAACCATACACATTGTTTAACCATGGGGTCTTGATTTTCTGGCTCTGCCCCCTAAGCATGGCACATCTGCGCCCTTGCAGAGTTTGTGTGTGTGGACCCCAGTGAGAGCATAATGCCAAACGCCTTGCCAATCTCCTAATCTAATCCTCTGAACACACACACATCCTGTCCCTCCAGATTTCCGCCCCAAATCGCTCTTGATCACTCCACTGAACCTCACAGCGGTCACACCCCCTCCTGTAACCACACCTGCTCAGCACAGCACGCCTCCTCTGCATACACACTTACACACACATCTCTGCCAGATGTTGATGGAACGAGATATAAAAGCCAAAGTGGCACACCGGTGTCCATATCTGTCAATGGTCAGAGTGCTAAACCACGAGGAGGTCATCTACAGGGAATGATGGCTCGTTAAAAAGGGATAGTTGAGCAAAAATGAAAATGTATTTAAAATAAATCAATTAAAACAGTATTACTTCTTCTTTTGTGGAACATAAAGAAGATATTTTGAGAAACTTTTAACTGTTTTGTCCAAACAATTTAAGTCAATGGGGTACAAAACAACATTGACCCCCATATGTACTTTTATTGTATAAAAAAAAAAAAAAAACATTCTGTACTTGATAAAGAGTGACATAAGTGTGAATAAGCAATGACAAAATATTAATTTTCATCCAATTCAAAACCATACCTCTCACTGTAACACTATAACGTTCAAATATTTTGTCGTCTTAATTTACTCTACCAGTCACCTTGCCAACATTTCCGCAAATGTTCTCAGACTTAAATACATTTATCAGAAGGTTTATGCTTAAATGTTTGAAATTATTTCTATAATAGATGATTTGGAGTAGATGAAGTAAAAGCAACCATCAGGTGTGGTGGTTGAATTGTTTTTCTCTCTCAAATTTCCCAGACACCAGGTGATTTCATCAAGTTCAACATGTTCCTGGATCAGCATCTTTGTTGATCCTGGAGCGACATCAACCAATCAGATTTGAAGGAGAATTTTACAGTTTATGGCCTGATTTAATAGACAGGGCTTTGATTAAGCCAGTATTCTTTAAATTAAATTAGGACATTTAAGTAGCTTGTATAAAAGTGACTTAGAAAGAAGATGTGCATCTTGAGACAAAACAATGGCAATGAGATATTTTAAGGTAATCAGTGCAAAGAGGTGCATAGCCATTACATATTTAAAACTGTAACATCTAACCTAAACTAATCTTGACAAACTATATATCATTTGAATGCTTACAATCTCTAGTTTCCATATTTAGTGACTGATTTTCAAAATAAATTACAGAGGAGCCGTTCACATTCATTCAATTAGTTTTAGAAAAAAATAATAGATTCATCATTTGTAATGTGGCAGTGAGCTATAATGCACATAGGCTATGTGTTCTTTTTATGTTTATTAGAGGTTGAATTCATATAAAAATCTATCAAACATCCCATACTACTTCTGAATAGGATGTCTACTTCATACATTGTATGAAAATTGTGAAAATAATGGTTCAGATCACTCAAACCCCATGTGGAAATGCAGACGCCCTTATATGGGCAGTAATGGAGTCTGGTTGGTATAGGACAAGATTTTCAGACAGAAATGTTGTTCCAGGATCAACAAAATATGTTGATAAAAGGACATATTTTACTTGGCAAAATCACACTTCTCTGGAGCTATTGTCATGGGTGTTTGTGAGTGATTCCTCTGAATGCTGTGTACACACACACACACACACACATACACACGTTTTCATGCTTAAGGGGACATTCCATAGACATAATGATCTTTATACTGTACAAACTATTCTATCCCCTTACACTAACCGTATAATCCTAAATATCCATCACAGCAGACTTTCTCCATTTTTACAATAAAAAAAAAAAAATCACTTTTTATAAGCTGTTTTCCTCATGGGGACCAAAAAAATTCCCCCACAAGGATTTCGGATATTGCCATCTTTGTGGAAACATTTTGTCCCCATGTTGTAGGTTTTACCAGGTCACACACACACACACACACACACATATTCAGATCATTATATCCACCTTATTTTGCAATTTGGAAGTATGCTGTTTTCTGTGACACCGGAAGCTTTGCACATTCAAGTTACAAATGGCCATGTCCGCTCATGTTAAAAATGAGGTGAAAGACACCTGAGATTATAATCTACAATTTATCAGAGCAAACCAAAATCCAAGTATTATTAAATAGGCTGTGTGAATGACTGGAAAGAAAGCTCTGGGAGAAACGGTGGGGGTTTAATCCAACGCTGCCTGCTACCTCAACCAGGAGAAGTCCTGTGGCCTGCACGCTCTGTGTTACCCAGCATGCACTGCTCTCTGCGATTAGCATCTATTAATATTAAAGAATGTGTTTTCCCTTACAAACCAGCACACATTACAACGTCCAAGTGCAATCATTCGATCATCACGAGCGTAGAAATGCCACCACCATTCCAGAGAAAAAAATCCTTCGATCTTCTCCTTTCATGGTTATCACTCACACCTCAGATCTTTCCATTATCCTCTTATGTACTGCAGCTGTCAAACACACACTCAAACTTTCTTGCTTTGTTAACCCATTCAAATCTTTTCTTTTCCTCCGTCTCTCTCTCTTTTTAAATTTATAATCTATTCAAGCCACTCTAATTCTACGAACTCTGATTCAGTTCAGTAAACTCCAATTAAAGTCTCCAAGTCCTGAGTCCATGAGAGACCAGGTGTCACCATGGTTACGGTAGAGAGACTGCTGGCTGTCAGTCATTGGTTAGTCAGAGGCAGGACCCAGCTGGGCTTATGAGTGATGATGAGATATAAAATATTAACATCATATTAATTATTGGCAAATGATTTCAACTCATTAAAACAGATACACTTTTTTTGGATGGTCACCGCAGAGAATCCACTAAGTGTCTGAATATTTGACATCGAATATCCCTTGATATTTCTGTTCGAGATGTGGTCTTTTTGCTCGTGTCAGTTGTATTAAAGGTCTGTCTGATTTTGAGAAGATTGCATCATTAAACGATTTGCTTTTCAAATGGATGCCATTCTTTCCCTTTGATTGTCTCATTTCACACTAATTAAAAATGCAACCCAAAGTAGATTCATGAAAAGTCTAGCCTACCAATCAAAATAAAGTAACCTTGTCATCATAAAGTAGTGCTAATGGACTAGTCGTGTCTCACACACGGGAGATGTAAATTAGTCATCAATATTTCACATAGTTACACTCTAAAGTGACAGCATCTCTGTCTAGATTTGACTCTTTATAGATCTCTCTTTCGTTTTACTCACACTCAGATGCATCTCTCTCTGCTCTCCTGCTCTCGTATACCAGAAGTCATTGCCTCTTTGATTAAGAGTTTATTATGTTCCCATAATTCCTGGGTAAATGTCATGGCCGCCCCATGCAGGCAGATTAGCACTCCACCCCGCAGAAGAGGGAGGAAAGGAGGTCTTGCTCTCAGGAAAGACTGTGGGATGTTAAACAATCAATACAGAGCCCCAGTGCTCTAGACACCTCTGGAAAAACAAGGACTTGAAGAGCGAGACATTGTTCTCCAAACAGATCTTTTAGATGCATGATGTGTGCTGTGACCTTGCCGCAAGTTTCATTTTCAGTCATCACCAAGCATCAAGAAACTTTACTGCAGGCCACATAGCTGCAAATATTGCAGTTATTACCAAATAAACAAAATAAATTGCCTTAAGGTTAAATCTCCTCTTGTTTTATGGCCTAACAACTAAAGCTCCCATGTGGTTAAGTATATCTGCTAAATAAACCATCTATCACACAAACCAAAATATACGGTGCACACACACATATTCTTACAAGTACAGGTGACATTTCTCTGCTCTGAAAATAAGTCTTTCAGCAGCTGGAGGGGAAAAGACGCAGTACAAAAGACCTGAGCAACAAAGGCCCAAGACCAGCCAAGTGTAAGAGAGCTATTAAGTGTGTGTGTGTGTGTGTGTGTGTGAGTGAGAAATAGAGTCATGATTCCCTGTGGCCTTTCACTGTGTACTGTGTGTATGTATGTATTTTGATCTTTAGAGCTTAGCTTGCCATATTCTTTCATCACCATCATTATCTGCTGTTTGAGTTTTTATCTATGGAGAGACATAGTGACACAAACATGCTTTTGAGAAAACATTTTAGAGACCAACATACAGTTGACCTTTTACATGTTCTTACACCTAATATTTTTTAGGTAACTACATTTTATATATATGGGTTAATCAACAGATCATAACTTATATCACACACAGATATTTTAAATGCTGAGGTTTTGCTTTTATTGCGAGAACGTTCTTAACTTAAAATAACTCTTTTGTGCCTGATTATATCCTTATTCAAAACACTAAACTGATGCGCTGCTGCCACCTAGTGCACAAATAATGTGAATAGGTAAACACGAGGAAAAATAATAATAAATGTAATTAAAGTTAATCATTTCTGAGAAATAAAGCAAGGCCTACGTCCATTCAATGTTCAAGATTGTTCAGAATAACATTAATGAATATTAATATAAAATGTCCTTTAATATCTAGCCAACTCGTTTTCCTAAAATATTATAGGCCTGTTATATTATGAAATATCACCTATTCTATGAAACATCAACCTTTTGTTTGTGTATAAAAAAGTTGCCATATAAAATGGATCAAATTACACATAACAAATTATTTATTTGAGACTGAAGTACTCAGAATATCATAAATCAAATTAGATTTTTTTGTTATTATTTTCAGTATTTTTAATACAGTACAAATAGTTAATAGTTAAGTGCAATCAATATATTTGGGAGACAAACAAGGTAATAAAGCTAATGCATGGTGACGTACTTCCGGTGACGTACTGTTTTGAAGACGAGTCAAAGGTTGGGGCGTCAGGCGGATTGGGGCGTCAAGTTTTCTGATCAAATCGAGACATAATAATTAGCTTCGTCTTTTTAGGTAATTAAAAACAAGTTGTACGAAACCGCTGAAAACTCGTGTTAAGTTGAAACAGTACTCCGTGGAGTCGAAATGGAGGCCGTTCCCAGGATGCCGATGATTTGGCTGGAGCTGAAGGAAGCTGGAGAGTTTCAGTTCACTCCTCCTGTCAGACAGGTGAGAATAATCCAGCCTGTTAACGTTACACAACAGCGATCAGTTTCAGAGAGGATCATTCCTGTTATGCACTACCTTTTTATTTCCATAACATACACTCAGTAAGGAATAGGGATTTGCCTGTATTGTAATTTAGGAAAGTTTAACGTTAACGTTACATAAGTAACGTTATCGGTAAAAGTATTTATTTATTTATTTTATTTTTTCACAAACGGTTAACTTAACTGGATAGAAAGCGATGAAAACATATAGCACTACACTGATTACAAGTTAAGATAGTATTATTAAGAAAATGTTTTGTTTTAAATATTTTGATATGGATATAACGTCAGACATAAATATTAAGAAACGCCTTGAATATTGCGCAATATTTCAGCGTCAGTATTTCATGTTTCACAAATTAATATTTGCCTCTTGAAACATTATTCTATTTATAAGTGCTGCATAACACCCAGACACATATCTGTATCGTAATGTTAAGCAAGGAGCTGTCTTTTTTTAATGATTTCAAGGGCTAGGCCTATGTTACTCATGGATCCATACAGCAGTTATTATGAAACTGATATTTTCACAGCCTTTGTGCTTGTAAGCATATGTCTTGTGTAACCTGGTCATTTGAAAACCAAATTATCTCCCTCACTTTTGCTAGCCTTGTTTTGACACATTTGCATTAAGCCAACAAAAGGAGGACCTTGCCTGATCAAGATTGTATGATACAGTGTATGACAGTAACATAGGTGTCAATTGCATTGGATTGCATTATAAAAAAAAATATAACAGTATTCTTCCCCCCTCTTTTGTCCCAGTACATTCAAATAAACTATGGTGAGAACCCTGAGAACTACACTGAGTCACTGAAGAGGCTGGAGCAACTTAGACAGGTGGGTTAGAATAGATCAATAGGATTGTGGGAAATGTAGTTGTAACAGTTGTGTCTGTGGTTAACAAGCTTTAAAAAGGTTCTTTATTCTTATTCTTTAATCTTATTCTCAGAGTGTGGTAAACATCCCAAGGGATTTTGAGGGCTGCAGCACTCTTCGAAAGTACTGTGGTCAGCTGCACTTTCTGCAGAGTCGTGTTCCCATGGCAGCTGGCCAGGAGGTTGCAGTGCCAGTGACTTGGTAAAATGATGCCGTTGGTGCTCACTTTGATATAAGACCATACTTGCTATGTTGACATGCAAGATGTGTGGTAGTCATGCCGTTTTAGCTTTCGTGCTTTCTTACTGCTCGCAGGACGGACATCTTCTCAGGGAGGAATATCACACATGATGATATTAACTATGAGCAGGCTTGTGTCTTGTATAACCTGGGTGAGTTAAATGCAGTCAAAGCATCAGCACATATATGGATTACTGCAAGTGGAAATTAGTTTTGCTTAGTAATTCATCTATAAACAATCCCTCTAATGCATTTTAGGTGCATTGCACTCGCTGCTGGGAGCTGTGGATAACCGCCTGTCTGAGGAGGTGAACGTGCTCTCTTACATATATTTGCTATTAAGAAATCTTAAGAAAAAATTTAATTATTCACTGAAATGTCTAACCTTTTGCTCCTTGTGTTCATGCGTGTGTTAAGGGGATGAAAGTGTCCTGTACGCATTTCCAGTGTTCTGCTGGGGCTTTCACTTACCTCAGAGACCATTACAATCATAGCTACAGCTCTGACATGAGCGGCCAGGCACTTTCAATCAAAATCAGCCTCATGCTGGTAAACACAGTCTATCACACAAATGCTACTTTTATTACCTGGCAAAACCCACTTTAATCTGACATCCTCTCGTCTCTTTTTCTGTTTCTGTCGTTCTCTCTGAAGGCACAGGCTCAAGAGTGTCTCTTGGAGAAAACTCTACTAGACAACAGAAAGAGTCATTTAATAGCAAAGATTTGTGCTCGGGTATGACGTTCTGTACATGTGCTTATCTGTCAACATCACGGCAGGTCTTTGATTCACAGAGCATTTGCCACTTCAACACTAATGTCTGATTGCAGGTGTGTGAGTATTACAAGGATTGCCTGAGGCTTCTGGATAATTCCGAATGTGTGCCAGGAAGGATTCAGAAAGAGTGGGGGAAACTCATCAGCATGAAGATCAGCTACTTCAGTGCCATCACACACGTGAGACCGTCACACTCACCATGCGGTTTAAATTAAAGGGATAGTTCAGGCAAAAATTTAAATTCTGTCATCATTTACTCTCCCTCAAGTTGTCCCAAACCTGTATGAATTTCTTTTCTGCTGAATACAAAAGAAGATATTTTGAGGAATATGGGTAACCAAACAGTTCATGGATCTCATTGACTTCCATGGTATGGAAATACTAAGTCAATGGGGTACACCAACTGTTTTGATTACTGACATTCTTCAAAATATCTTCTTTTGTGTTCACCAGAAAAATAAACTCATACAGGTTTGGAACAACCAGAGGGTGACTAAATTATGTATTTTTAGGTGAACTATCCCTTTAATGTATTTTCATAGACTTGTTGGTTATTTTCATAAACTATGCCTCATTTTATTTTCATTAGTTACACATGGGGAAGCAGTCAGAGGAACAGCAGAAATACGGAGAAGCAGTAAGTATGTTCTTGTGTGAATTAGTTTTTAGCAAAGCATAGCATACATTTTGACGACATTTTGAATTGAATGTGCTATTATTTTACTATTATATGTTATTATTAATAATAGTAAAATTCTTATTTATGTTTTGCTGGCTGATATTTGACATTACTTGGTGTACCTGAGTATCACTGCACAATATGGGCATAATATCCTCAGATGACAGTGTGAGGTCGCCTGCTGTTTCTCCACAGGTCGCATACTTTCAGTACTCTATCGACAAACTTAATGAGGCAATTAAGCAGAGCAAGGTAAAGATTCTCAAACACCCGCACACAACCCACCTGTTCATTAAGCGCTTTTACATGTGTACTCATCAACCTTTTCAGGGTCAACCAGAACTTGTACAGGAAGCTTTGAAATTCACCATGGATGTGATTGGTGGAAAGTAAGATCTTACTATTATAAACTATGATAATACCCAAATCACATCTTTTTAAAAATATTGGATTAATGTAATTTTCCTACTTTTTGTCTGTTTCAGATATAACTCTGCTAAAAAGGACAATGACTTCATTTACCACGAGTCTGTGCCCGGTCTGGACACATTGGTGGCAGTAAAAGGTATACAAACAGCTCTCGTATCTCTTTTAAAATTATCTTAAAGGGTTAGATCACCCAAAAATGAAAATTCTGTCAGTAATTACTCACCCTCATGTTGTTCCAACCCCGTAAGACTTTCGTTCATCTTCGGAACACGAATTAAGATATTTTTGATTAAATCTGAGAGCTGGCTCACTCCTCCATAGGCTTTCTAAGGGACTGAAACTTGTTCCCCCGAAAAGTTATTAAAGACATCGTTAAAATAGTCCAAGTGACTACAGTGGCTCAATCTTCAGTTTATGAAGCGACGAGAATACTTTTTGTGCGCAAAAACAAACAAAAATAACGACTTTATTTCAACTATTAATTTCCTTCTCTGTGGGCCTCGTCAGTTAACGTAGTGTGATAGCGTAGTGCTACGTAACACATAGGGTCCCTATTGGCCGACGCTGGTCATGTGTGTGATGCGTGTGACGTCCACCACAGAAGCAATACGCGGTTTTACTATGAGAAGCAGGCTGAGAAGGAATTTAATAGTTGAATAAAGTTGATATTTTTGTTTTTTTTGCGCACAAAAAGTATTCTCGTCGCTTAATAAACCGAAGATTGACTATTTTAACGATGTTTTTAATAACTTTTCAGGAGAACAAGTTTCAGTCCCTTAGAAAGCCTATGGAGGAGTGATCCAGCTCCCAGATTTAATAAAAAAATATCTTAATTCGTGTTCCGAAGATGAACGAAAGTCTTACGGGGTTGGAACAACATGAGGGTGAGTAATTACTGACATAATTTTCATTTTTGGGTGAACTAACCCTTTAAAGAGCTTAGAAATTATTATTTAGTTCACATTTGTGACATCTGCTACACAGGTGCATCGTTGGTGAAACCCCTACCTGTGAGCCTAACTGATCAAAGTGTCACTGGCCCTGACCTCTTCTCTAAACTTGTTCCCATGGCAACTCATGAGGCATCATCCCTTTATAGGTCAGCTGGTACATTGGTAACATGCTTCACTGATGTGTTACTTTAAGTTGTTACTGATGTGTAAAAGTGTATGTATAAAGTTTCTGTTTTTAACCATCTTGCCTCTTCTTTTCTCTCTCTCTCTCTCTCTCTCTCTCTCTCTCTCTCTCTCTCTCTCTCTCTCTCTCTCTCTCTCTCTCTCTCAGTGAGGAGAAAGCAAAGTTACTCAGGGACATTGTGGCTAAAATAGAGGACAAAAACCAAATCCTTGAGTAAGTTACTCATAAAAACAAATATTGACCTAAAAATATTCTGTCATAATTTACTCGCCTCAAAGAAGGTCATCCAGGTTTCCAGGAACGATGAGCAAATAATGAAGGAATTTCCATTTTTGGCGGAACTAACCCTTTAAAAGTGAATTTACTTTGTGTATCTATAGGCTTTTAAAGTAGCTAACATTTTTTTCCTCTTCTCAATTTATGCAGAAAATTTATGGAGTCTCTAAGCAGTGACACGGTGTATAAAATTGACACGTTTAAATCTCTGCCTGATGTTGTATTGGAAAAATGTGCATTTCTCAGTGTACGACCAGACACTGTTAAGAACCTCGTCCAGGCCATGCAAGGTGAGAATATACACATAGGCAAACAAAAACTTAAAATTATGATGAAAAATGTGCAATTTGTGATAATTAAATGTGCAGTCTGCCATTTTACTGTATGTCATTTCAACATTAAAACAAGAATTCTATGATCTGTGAAATGTTATGTCGATGATATTTCTGACTAATTACCAATACTATTATTTAATTTATTTACTATTATTGTTTGATTTTGATGCTTTTTATGACATCCAATCATGTGTGTGTTTCAGCACTATCTAATGTTTACACTGATGTGGGTTCATCTCTGGATGAGGTCCGTAGTGCCCTTGAGGAAGATGAGGCTGGAGAGAAGAGTTTAATGGAGGTTGTGGGGCAGAATGGATTACCGGCCAGGTCTGCAGTCCTGCAGGAGATTCAGAAAGAGTTGAAGAAATATGAAACTGCTCATCAGACAGCCAGCAACACCAACACCGAGCTCCATAGAGCCATGAACCAGCACATACCAAACCTACGCCTGTTACAGGGATCTGTTGAGGAACTCAGAAAGAGCCTGCCCCAGCCACAACTCAGTCAAGGTAAAAGTGTTTTTTACAGATGTACATTGAAAGACACAGAAGTTATCTGTTGTGAGTTCATTCATTATCCCTAAAAATGTAATGATCGCTTTTCTTTGTAGACGAAACATCATCCTTGCAAAAATTGAAGGCTATTCTTGGCAAAGTTGATGAAATGCGAAAGCAGAGGATCTCATTGGAGACTCAGCTCCGTGACCTTATTCATAAAGATGACATCACTGGAGTCCTGGTAACCACAGATCGTGCTGAGATCAAGGTTAATGACCTACTGTAACTGTACTGCCTTTTCTTTATTTCTTTGTGCTGTCGATTCATATTGAACGAATGACAAATAAAAAATGTCTTTCCCTCTATCCTCTCTTTCAGACATTGTTTGCGGAGCAATTGAAGAAATATGATCAGTTGAAGGGATATATAGAACAGAACTTGATTGCTCAGGATAACATCCTGAAAGCCCTGACAGAAGCAAATGTGCAGTATGCCCCTGTTCGCAAGACACTCATTCTCACAGAGCAACAGTATGTTTTTGTCATAGTCAGAAGACTCCGATTTCTAATGTGAGTGTATCTGTTTCAGTGACATTTTATGTAATCCTCTCATTTTGTCCTAAAGATGGAATGGCACTGTGCAAGCCCTGATTGCCTCATTTGAGGCATATGAGGACTTGATGAAGAAGGCGGAGGAGGGCAGAGACTTCTACCAGGATCTGGACAAGAAGACCTCTTGCTTGTTGGATAAAACTCAGTCCTATTGCCAAACCAGAGAGAAGGAGCGAGTTGCCTTGCTGGAAAAGTAAGTTGTCTCAAGTAGAAGGGTATATTGTGCGTATATTATTATTTTTTTATTTCTGTACACTGTTTGAAGAGACAGTCAACTGGATGTACAGGCAGTAGACACAATTCAGATTTCAGTAAACTTTTTCATTTTGGGGTGCCAGTGTTTATATTGAATCTGAAACATAATTATCATCAGTGTGAAATATGAACCAGTAGTCTACTACCACTTAATACTAAAGGTATTCCTTTTCAAATGACTGTTTTTCAACAATGTATCTCATTCCATGCTTGTCTGACATACTACTTTCTGCAGGGAGATTGAAAAAGGGCCGCCTCCTAGACCTGCAGCCCGAAAACCTGTAGTCGGTCAGAAAGTTGTTGGTTCTAGAACCGGCCCTTCCGGTCTTGGATCAGTAGCTCCTTCTGTTGCCTCTTTTGAAAATCTCCCACAAGAACTACAAAGCCTCCCTCCAAATCTGAATTTGCCCAGAGGTCCAGTACTTTCCAATCCTGTTCCCCATGGTGGAACCCCTCTTAGCTGGCCACAAGGGGAAAGCCCATTTTCCCCAACTCGGTTTCCAAACCCCCAATTTCCAACTACAGGTCCAAAGCAACAGTTGTCCCACAATCTTCCACAAAATCAGGCACCTTATGGCCAGCCCTTTGCTCCCATGCAAATCCCTGGGCTGCCACCACAGCAGTTCCAGGCAAGATCAGCTGGATACATCACACATGTCCATCCTCAGGTTAATCAATCGAACACCGCACAGGTGCCTTCTCAGGGGTACAATCCAGCTCTCTGGCAGCAAGCTCACGGTGAGCCCAATGCTGTTACAGGAGGTTACTCTGTGCCTCCACAAATGGGACAGATTCCTCAAAATTCCATTAGGCCTGGTTTACCCGGACAACCACAAGTATCCTTGCCAAACTCTTTTGGGCAGCACATGCCAACTGTCATGACTCAGTCTTCCTCTGTCCAACAGATCATACAGGGAACACAGTGCCAAAGCTTTACCACCCAGCCTAGACAAAGTATCCCCTCAACCGCACCAATAAGTGCATTTCCTGGGCAAATCCTTCCCTCCTTCCCACCTGGACAGGTCCAACCTCCCATGCCAGGCCAAACACAGCAACAGTCTGGCCTCCCCTCAAGTTACCGACCCGCATTAGTTCCCCACATCCAACCCCAGCATGGTCTAACAGGCCAACCGACGGTGTCCCATCCTCAGGGAGCTCAGACTCAGCCTCAGTGCAGTCTTTCCAGTCAGTTCCATCCTGGACAAATTCCACAAAACATGCCTCAGCCTTATATGGGGTATGCCGCTACATCTTTTCCATCTTTGCAACCTAGGCAAATCCCTGCACCCCAACAAGTACATTCAGGCTCTCAAATCTTTCCACAGGCACCCTTGAGGCAAAATTCCCAAATTCCTTATGGTGCACGTCCACTTAGTCAGCCTCAAATGCCACCAGGAGCTGTACCACCACAAAGTAATATGTATTCATTTGCACCAACACACATGGGCCAACAACCTATGGGACAACAGACCATTCCACCCCAATTCAATACCATGTTTAATGGCCCAGGGGGGCAACCCATGTACCCTCCTGGTCAAAGCCAAATACTTGGCCCTCAAAATGTGGCTCATCCATCATCAGGACAAGCAGGTGCCCCAATGATGGACAATCCAATTCCACTATCACTTGCCAGCACCCTCATTCCTATACCATCACCTGTCCAGGTTTCATCCCAGAACCAGATTACCACTCCTAGACCTGGTGTGCCATCCTCTTCCACACCAAGTGCTGCTCCAACTGATGAGACAAGGTCAGAATCCACTGCTGTTCTGAATTTTATCCAGGACAAGGTGGATAATCTCAGCATTGAGTCCTAAACAGATTGTGGAGTGGATCAATTGTCAAACTCTATTATAAAAGCAGTCTCTTGCTGTGTCCCATACCAACAACTGTACATAAGCCGTCGATGATAGTCAGGATACCACACAGCGCACAATCAAATATGATGGGGGTGTCAACAGGGGGGTGGTGAAAAAATATATTTTTGGTGATTTGGATTCTTTGTAGTCACGACACAAGATGTTGAGGGCACAATGTCTGAACACACACTTGCCTTTTCTACATGTACAGTACTAACACAGTTACACCACTCTCTGAATCAATAATTACAAACTATAACTTACCAAATGTGCTACAAGAAAAAAAGGAAACCGCTTTTGCTCTGTACTTCTATGCAATTCTCTAATATTATCACTCAAAAGTATCACTCTTTGTATTTCTATTCCTAAATAGCACTTTAGTCTGCACTGAGAGTGATGACAACGATGAGGATGATGATGATGAGGAGATTGTTTTCTGTTTTCCTTTTTTTTTTAATACCAAAACTATTCTAGTTCTTATAATTTTGTGATAAATTGTTAGCACTACTTTCTTTTAACTCTGTATTAGACTGTAACAAAACCATAACATTTTCATTTTATAAAAAGGGAAATGCTTTTTAACTGACTTGCACCATTGTTTTATGTGGTGATGTTGCTTCTGTATAAAATTCAATATTAAACTAGCTTACTTGAAAATGTGTTTACATGTCTACCTTTATAGAAAATTAGCAGCTCTACGCACCTGCAGTTGTTCTCTTCCTTGTAGACCGTTTCAAGCTTGCTCAAACTGTATGGGGAGCATCTTTCCCCATTGCAGTGGCATCCAATCCAATGCTTTGAAATTGTTCCCTATGTCCAGTGTCCAATGGGTCCTTATAGTGAGAGGTTAATTTTCACTAGACTTAAGCTATGTGTCCTCCCACCCATCACTCCACACCCCACTTTACGTACTTAGACCATTCTTAGAAGTGTTGCAGTATGCTTTCCTGATTAATATATAGTATACAAAACAAAACCTACAGATTGTGGTGTATAATACAATAAATGTACTGTTATGTGCTAATGCACCATTGTTGAAGGGTATTGTTGTTGAATGCACCACTGCCTTAATATGGCCATATGATGGCACTGTCTGGTTATGTTCTGGTCATGTAGGATTGTCTAATGAGCTTGTTGGTTCCCTCTTCACGCGTTACTGGAGCTGTCTAGATTAAATCAATACGCTTCATTTGCTTCAGGCACAAAGAATCACAGAATTACTACACGTACAACCTGGAGTAAATGTCTGTAAATAATAAAACAGGGATGTTCAAATTGAGTCAGATCTTTAATCCAGTCCATAAACATTTGCATCTTTTTTAAACACTCTCTTAAACTATATTCATGAACAGGTCAGAGAAAGGCTTAGGATAAGAGGTCACAAAATTCACTCTATGCTTAATGGGTAGTGACTGGAATCTAGTATTGAACAGTATTGATGTCTCTCATTGCATGTAAACATGAAAATGGCAAATACAAAACATGCTGCGTGCTGTGTGTTTGTAGCTAGTCAGAAATGGTTTTGTAGTATTAGTGAGCTCAAGAGCCCTTTACTCTTCTAAAATACCCAGTCTTTTTATTTCAGCAGTCTGTGCACGCCGTCCTTTGCTTTTGACTTGCTTTGATGGAGTGAGCGCTGGGAGAGGAACTGACCCAGTTTTTTCTCAATAAGATGGTTTTGGCTTGAGCAGAGTAGCACACGACATTGATGTTTTGTAGAGGACTTGGTTGAGAACATGGTATTAGTTTAGATTATCAGCATACATCAGTCAGTCCTCTCATAAACATTGCATGCGGAAGACAACTTTTCGACAAATATACTGCAGTTGATTTACAGAAATTGCAGTTTTTTAACATGAAGATTTTAGGCTAAGTTATAACCGGTCCAAATTTTAATTATTTTAAATCCGTTTTGAAGTTAAATAGCACTGCAGTGTGACAAATGTGACCATACTCAAATTCGAATTTTTGCTTTATCAAATTATAAATAAACCATCATTTCTACAGATGATGAAAATTATATCACATTTTTTGTCCAAGGAACCAATGATAAACAATGTCAAATTAAACAATTCTAAAATTCTTTATTCTCAGTGAAAGTATTAATCTAACATTAAAAACACAACAAGCACCTTGTTAATAATAATAGTTATTTGTTTGTATACCCTGAATGTTTACAGGTTACAAATGGGTATGCATGTGTGTGAATATAGATGTGCTGTTTGACAAAATACAATATAAAACATGGCACCATAATACATCTGAGAACCACTTTTGTATTTGTAATACCAAATTAACAGTTTTTCAACTTCTTATTTTCCCTTTATATTCCTGTTGCACAACACTGCTACTTTTTCTTGCCATTTCTATTAACCTTCATGGTGTTCATCCAAAACACTCACTTGTTAACAATCAATAGTCTCATAATTTGTAAAGGTCAAGACATATTTATTTTGTTCAAGTCGTCGTAAGTGTTGAAGGCTTCCACTCGTATTAAGGTGTGTAGGCCGTGCCCAGGTGAGGGCTGGATGACCCGGAGAGCACTCCCGGTAAGGAGCGCGTGCTAATGGGGCTGTAGCCGGGTTCGGAGCTGCGTCTTGAGCAGAGCTGGGACAGAGGCCTCCCCTGTACGGATCTGCCCAGAGGCCGGCGCAGGCCGGGAGACTTTTTAGGGGATTTAGGGAGCTTGTAGAGGAAGACATTGTAGTGAAGCGGGGGGGTTGTTTCAGGGAGCATTTTCACCTCTTTGGGGAGGAGCAACTCTAAGTCGATGGTCACACCACCCTGGACACGTATACACACACAAAGACACACACAAAGTACACACAGGCATAACAACACAAACATAGGAATCAAAAAGCACACAACACACGATTACACACAGGTGGACACAAACACATGATACAAGAACAAAGAAAAAAAGCAAGAAAGTATAAAGAATTTAACAAAAATAAAGCACATAAATTGTTGATAACAACTCACTCATGAGTAAAAACAGGAACCTTCTAAGTCATTGGTTTAAGAACATTAGTTTAAGCTGAGTGATTTCAGTGTTGACACCAACCTGGCACAAAATATATGAGGTGGGCATGACTCAGGAGCAAGTAATCAGCTTGCATGAATTGATCTCAGATTATCAAGCATATGCAAGTTGAAGTAAACAAAGGATTGTACCTCACTTGCACTTTGTGTTAAGTAGAGGGTCAATCTTTTCAAGGCTTTTTGAATACTTTATTTTGTGGCCAAATTTACTATTTTACTATTTACTAATTTCCAAATTTACTAGACTGATTGATTGCTTGTTTCTATCTAGCCTGCTCTTAATTGCTATGCAGACTTCTGGCATTAATCACCAAATTAAATCAAATGTTTAACTGCTTTATCAGGAATTCAATTGTTCAACAGATTCGATTTAAGAGATCAACTTCTGCACTAATCCTAACTCTCAGGGGAAGGAAGTTTTTCTAAGTTTGTCACATTCACATAACAGATGGGAAACTGGTATTAGCTTAAAGTGCACCTATTATGCTTTTTCGGATCACAACACACCAGACTGGGCCTTCTGACCAATCAGAGCAGAGAAGGCTTTCAGAAAGGAGGGGCTATTTCTATTTTGTGTGTTTTATATATACTGTCATATAACTGTCTATAACTGTTTTCAACATTGATAAAAATAAGAAATTATGTTAGAATGATTAAGTGAATAGATTGCAAATATATGCAAAGATTTAAAATATATTAAAACAGTATGTATTACAACAGTATATTTGTGTGTGTGTGTGCGTGCGTACCAAGGCTGCGTTTATTTGATTAATAAAATACAGTAATAACAGAAAACGGTTTTAAATTGTAATCTATTTCAATATATTTCTAAAATGTAAATAGAAAAGCTTAATTTTTATCAGCCATTAATTCTTAGTTAAGTCTTGAGTGTCACATGATCCTTCACAAATCATTCTAATAACTATTTGGTGCTCAAGTAACATTTCTTATTATTAATGTCAATGTCAAACATTGTGTGCTGCTTAATATTTCTGTGTTAACAGTGACTGTTAGTGTTCTTTCCATTCAGAGAATCCTTCCCCCCCCCAGGATTCTCTGAATATGTGTGGATTTGTAGCCATTTTTCTAATTTCCTTTGCCAACTCACAACCAGATTGGACAGCAAATGACAAATGTCATGAATATTATTCATGTTACCTTTCGAAAGGGAACTCGCACTGCGTCAGAACGCTATGGGGAACACCTCCACGTGAACCGGTGTCTGAAAAGCTTATCTAATTACGGCAATCCTATTGGCCGAAGACAGCCCATCATCACTAGTGTGACCCGAAAGTATATAAGGGGAGCCTGGAGAACATGTCAACAACTTTTTCGTCTTCAGGGACTGTTTTGTTTGGATATTGATATTGATGTAAGATATTGATACTTGGTGACACACAACTTGTGTGTTTATTGTTTGGGCTCAGAGCATGCATGATCAGTTCCTGAGGGAGCTGTTTGTGCCACTGTGAGTTTTTTCCCTTGAGAAAATTCCATTCTCGTCTGGCCTCTTCTCTAGGGAAGAAAGACAGACATCTGTACCAGGTGATTCAGGTCCCGCTCACGCTGAGGCAGAGCAGAGACTGAAATCGTGGGTTTTTTCAGAGGGAGCTCGCCGAGGAGGTTGAGAGAGTTGTTAATCTCTCACGCCTTGCAGAGACTCGAACTTCAGAGGAAATGAACTGCAGGATGAGGATGAGTTGTCACTAACATTCTCTGATCCAGCAACGAGTGCTCTGCTGTGTATAAAAACAACCAGCCCAAGAGAGCAGGAGATGGCTGATGAGGGTGAAGAGGATATACAACCCAAACCCTCACAGTCACCCTGCACCGTGTATGTTAAGCTGTTGAGTGTTATGGAACACGCTTCAACGAGGCTTCTGTTGTCGTTGGAGCACATGAGGGAAGAGACCACTCGTGACAGACTTGACGAATGGTTTCTTTCTTTCTTCTTGCATCAGCCTGAGGCTGGACCTATTATGAGTTATTCCTTCAATTTGGAACCCTTCTGTAGGTCTGGCATCAGGTTTGGTAGCCTTCCCATAGGCCTCTTATGTTAGAGTCTTCAGGCTTATAACGGGAAGTGGCAATCTGTAAGTGAACAGGTTGGCTGTATGGAAAATTCTCTAGTGAGAACACCATTCATCCGAGCACCTAATAGACATTTTTTGTGTGAGAAGGCTTCCTCCCTATCGGGAATTATTCTACTGAGGCCACCGCTCTGTCAAGCTCCAGATAGAACTACAAAGTCAAGCATTGGCCCTCTTCGGGCCACCTTGATAGCCACCTTATACTAGAGCAGCAGTTCTCCTCTCACTTTAGAGAGTCGTTGAGATTATAGCTCTAAACTTCAGTTACTTTATATCTGTGTGTCGGCCCTCACAGGGCTGCCTCGATTTGGCTTAGGCTTAGTAACTAAGAAATCGATGGCGGTTTGCTAAGCATTTTTGCATCGAGCCTCTCAGTATCTGAGTGTAGGTTCCTTAGAGCTAAAGCCCATCAGGATAAATTATTCCTGTAAATCTAGTTGTTCCTAGTACTGGCCTCCTCTTACTACAAGAGTCTTCTAGCCAAGGCCCGCCTTTTGCACTAGGCGTAAAAATGCTAGTGGTGTTACAGGATAGATAGCAGCATAGGTAGCAGGCTATCTTCAAAAAGCCTCCCATGCATGGGCGTTATCAGGCCTTTTCTCCATAGAAAGTAAGCAGCAGTATGCTCAGGCCTCTGCCCTTTAGAGCTGAGTATTGCAGCTAGTTTATCCAGCTAGGCCTTAAAATTGAAAAAAAAAAAAATTCTGCCAAGCCCCTTGAATAAAATAATTCAAGTCATTAAGGTTGAATGTCGTTGGCATATAATTTGATAGTAGAGAATGTAAAATCTGTCTTGTAAGAAATACAAGATAATAGGCCTCGACCCTGATACATTCCTCTGGGTCATGCTGATAGTACTCCCCTTAAGGTCTTTATTCAGAGTACTTTGCTAACCATAGCTTGTATGATATCACCCTTCACCACCCAACCTCAGGTAGAGACAGATTAGTTACTCCCTCCCACTTGGGATGGTTGAGTATACTCCCTTAGAGCCAAAGCACTGCCTGGGCTGACGCCCGTGACATTCAAAGCTGTAGGCCTTACAGTAGGCCTCCTCGATTGTCCGGTAGCGTAAGATTGTACTCCCCTTGCTTTAAAGGGTCGATAGCACTTTCCCTTATTAGGGTCCCCTTCAGAGTGCCCAGCCTCCACAGGGCCCTGAAGCACTGTGTAGATCCAGGATTGAGTAGAGTCACTCCCCTCGCTTGCAAGGGTTTGAAAGCGCTATGCTGAGTTCTACTTTCCAGGATGCCACTATCTGCAGTCCTCATTATCAGATGCCTCCACAAATAAGGCAAGTAATACTAGAGACTCTGTTTAAAAAGCACTGCCCGGGCTGACGTATGTGAAAGTCGAAGCTGTAGGCCTAACAGTAGGCCTCCTCGAAAATCCGGGATCTTAAGATTGTACTCCCCTTGCTTTAAAGGGTCGATAGCACTTTTTGTTGAGTACACTGCCTGTTGGCAATGTGGAATAAGTATAACTAGGCCCACAGAGATGTCTGTGAGAGCACCTGACTTCTGTGGCTAGCTCTGCTAACAATCCCGCTATCAAGTAGTTAGGCCTTGACAGGCCCCCTTGAAGGTGGATCCCCAATTAGGGTCCCTTTCAGAGTGCCTAGCCTCCACATGGCTTTGAAGCACTGTGTAGATCCAGGATTGGGTAGAGTTACTCCCCTCGTTCGCAAGGGTTAGAAAGCGCTATGCTGAGTTCTACTCTCCAGGATGCCCGTGGCTATGATCCGATCTGTGAGTGATCACTGCCACTATCTGGAGTCCTCCCTATCGGAGGAAACAGACCTATTTGTTTAGGAAACAGAAACTATCCTATTTGTTTAGGAAACAGACAGGTTGTTGGCAAGACTAGGTCATTAAATTAGACCAAGTCAGCCTCCCTGGTGGCATGTGGGGTTGACTTCATGTCCCCCTCAGAAAGTGACTCTTAAAGGAACCCCCTTCCATGGAAGTTGTTTGGTTCCAGCCTTTGAGCAGCCTTGGTAGGCCTTCATTGTATCAGAGGTCTTTTTGAGGCTTGAGACACTGCGTCTTTTCGCCATGCCTCTGGGATGCCTGCTGAACAGTCCATTCAGACGATAAGTTGTTGACATGTTCTCCAGGCTCCCTCATATACTACCGGGTCACACTAGTGATGACGTCATAGGCTTTCACCAGCCAATAGGATTGCCGTGATTAGATAAGCGTTTCAGATGCCGGTTCACGTGGAGGCGTTCCCCATAGTGTTCTGATGCAGTCTCGTTCCCTATTCTCAGAGAACATAGGTTACAGTCATAACCTGAGACGTTTTGTCCAAACCCAATGTGTAAAGTCAACCTATAGTCTTACAATAGAGCATTGTTATGAGGGTGAAATGTCCAGTATGGTTAGCAGCTGAACCTAATGAATGCTATAGCCATGCATAGGAGCGAAGCAAAGGAGTGAGGAGGAGCAGTGAAACTGAAAAGGAGTATAAAATGGGAGCAGTGGAGTTTAGGAATAAACTGGCACTCAATTGTACTGGTAAAATGTTTTATTCCAAACAAACTTACTTTATTTTCATTTGTTTTATCTCAATAAAAAAAAAAAATACAAAAACAATTTCCAAAACATCATAATTAGTAATCAATTAGTTTCAATTAGACACAATGAGCTTTAAAACGGTTTGATACCGCATATAAATATCAAAGCAGTATTTATAAATTTATATTCAGACATACACTGAATAAGTCAAAAAACATCTACAAATCTCAGAAATATATTTTTTAACTGTCTAAATAGCTATGTTGTTTCCCACAGACGTTTTCTTTTGCACGAAAGAACACCAATGCATGCTGACTTGAGTAAGGCAGGACAGACAGGAGTTCATAAGGTGAAGGTGTCACAGCGGTGAGGACTAAAGGCAGGGGCGTCAATTGGGTATGGCAGGGTATGGCGTCTGCCATACCTTGGCTTCCTGGTCAGGTAATATTTTTATTGCAGGATTAATGGAGAAATATTACTAAGGCTACGGGTGACATTTAATTTGTAATTGTTTAATAAAAGAGAAAAGCAAGTAAATCAAAGCGATCTGGTTGTTATATTTGTGTCACATGAGTTCAATGGCACTGCAAATGTGTATTTACAACGTGATTTTGTAGGGTTAAGTATTGTAGCCAATCACGGGTATTTCTGTTGAAAATAATGTCCAATCAGAGGAATTACCGGTAGTGAGAATCCGCTCAGTATTGCTCAAATAGCTAAAAAAAAATGCTTTAGAGTTTGTTTAGTGCAAGTTTACTTAGTTTTATATGCACACAAATCATCTTATTAGAACAAACATAGCGGACATGTAAACAATGAATCTGACTAAACTTCACAATGAATCTTTTGTTTAAAATGGGAGTTTTTTAACTGAACTGACTTATTAGCTTCAGTGATTTTAAATTAAGCACTCATAACTCATTGCCTGACTGTGTCATTTAAATTGGAATTTTAAGAAAGGTTTTCGTTTTTTGGAGTCTTAGTGACCTTTCCTACAATATACTTCACACTTTCAGTACAAAAAGTGACAAAAATTTACGACAAAAAAACCCTGAGTTAGGGAGTGGAAATGGCTAATGAGCAAATAAGTGCTCCTCTGCCGCCATTGTTTGTATTTCAAAACTTTTAGTTTTAAAAATTCAGACAATCTTTGAAGGATGAACAAAAAATATTTTTGGTCATCACATTAAAAATAACATTTAAATTGGATAATATTCAGACTTTTGAGCTTTAAGTGCTGGAAAAAGTTGTGAAGAACTTAATTCTTATAACAGTGGTCTATAACTGTCTAATTTGCTGGGTTATGATCAAAGCTATATGTGATTCATCACCACACACAGTTCACGTCACGTCAAGGAAGCAAGATTTTGATATGTCATAAGAGTTCGCCATACCTTGAGTTTGGTGATTTGACGCCACTGGCGCCCAAAACCTTTGCATTGTGGGGTGAAGTGTTTCATAGCATAGCGTGACATACGTAGTATAACAAAGCTTGACATAACATGATGCAGCGTGACATCAGCAGCGACAGCAAGCAAGTACAAAGTGAATGTGGCAACGCCAACGTGCTGGTAGGGTACTCTGGCAATAGGAACTTCACTGCGCACAAAAATAAGTTAGCATGCTAGGTCAGTGCTTCATTTGTAGCGGTGTCCCAATTCAGAGGCTGCATCCTTTGAAGGCCAAATGCGTGTCAATAATGCGACAAAGGCGGTCCCAATTCGAAGTTTCTTTCGAATGTGGCCTACAAATGCTTTCTTAGTTTTCCTATCTTTCATAGCCCAGCCTATCCCAAGATTCATTGCATGCAAGTGACGACAGGATTTTTTGAGAGAAAATGTTAGTTTGTAAGTATTGGGTTCAAACTTACTTGAATATCTAACAATACAAATGTTAAAATCTATATTTTTAAAGGGGTTCAAATGTTGACATATCTTACAAAGATGCGATTTTACCAATAGATAATAGTCTTTAGTATGTACATAAATTGACCATCATGAACATATTTAAACAGGCTGTGAATATATAACTTTCCAAAAAGTCCAGTACAAACGTTAAAGCCTCTCGTCAATGGCAGCTGTCACAGTTGCTAGGCGACAAGAACAATCCTCTGTAGGCCGTCCCATTTAACAATGTTAGTTCCGACCTTCAAAGGATGCAGCTTCTGAAATGGGATACAGCTTGTGTGTTTTGAAGCTCACATTGAGCCACCTTGAGGTGACTGCAAGGAAGAGTGCCATGTCAATGCTTAGTACACTAATTAGAGTTAGTTTTTTTTTTTTGCTTGTTTGTTTTTAACACCATGCCAACTTTTGTGGCTATTTTCATGGCGAGAAAAATGTATGGTTAAAACTATATCAGGTTACAATTGATTTTTTTCAGTAATTAGAGAATTTTAGTAATTCCAAGGGGCCAAGTGGTGTCAAATGTGTCTTGTTACAGTCACAGCGCCAGCCTGTGGCAATAGGATGTTCCTACACGTTGTTCATGATGTTCTGCAGTGAGTTTACCTCCTCTGCATTGTCTTCGGTGGCGGCCTTGTCGTTTTCGAGTTTTGGCGTGAGTGAGTTCTGGTTGTTCAAAGACTCGTCCTCTTTAGGGGGACATTTGCATGGCTCTTCTTTGCAAGTGTCATCCTGTGGAGCAACACACACACACAAGATTACTACAAAAAAAAGAAAGTAACAAAATGCGACACCCTATACCCTTTTACACCTAGCATTAACATCTCAAATGTTTTTTCGGTGACCACTTCCAATACAATGACACAATCCTATAAGTCATATGGACTTAATATATTTATGATACTTCTGTGGTGCTTTTTTGGAACTTGGTAGCCCCTAATGACAGTGTATGGGAAAAAATGGGTGAACACACACAATAAGATTTGGAATGGCTGGCATGAAGCAGAGTAAATTAAACATTTATTCTCCCTGGCATTTAACTCTGCTCAATGTTATTTTGGGTCTCTCTTGTATATTGTTAATCGTCCAATCCTTGTTTATTTTATTATTTATTATTAAGTATTATTTATTTTATTTCATATTATTTTATTTTATCTAATCTAGTATTCAGCAATAATATCGATCGGACTAAACTGACCTGGATGATTAAATAAGTTTTTGCAGAACTGCTTTGTAGATGAAATGAACTAATTTAATAATTGATGATCTTTTCAACAGAACTGAATCAACAAGCTGAACAACAGCTGAAATGCATAATTTTTCCTGTTATCACTGTATCACTGCTTTGAAACAGTCTGTATTGTATAGCGCTAATATAAATAAAGGTGACTTGGCTTGACTCCATCTTGCTCCCTTTTAATTCATTGTGATTCTTTTATTCATTGTACAGCACTTTGGTCAACTTCGGTTTGTTTAAATGTGCTCTTTAAATAAACATTGATTGATTGAAAATCATAGGTATGGGTGAACTATTCCTTAAATTTTTTCCCTAGCTGGTTTAAACCCCTAGTTTTAGGGCAATTATGTGTTATGCAAGTCTGTGGCTGCATCCAAAAATCACAAACTTCCCTACTATGCAGTAGGCAAAAAACGGTATGTGACAAAAGTAGTATGTCCAAAATTACAGTACTCATAAAAGAGTAGGCAAACAGTACCCGGACTTACTGTTTGAGGCATTCAATGGACACTTATCGATCAAATGAGGCCATGAGGGAGGATATATGAATGGCAGTGAAGCGAAGCAACTGATGCTGATGTAGGTCACATTATTATGACAACATGGCAATATATCCATACTACACTCATTCATTCTATACAGAATGTTTTCTGTACATTTTTAGCGATTGACAAGTAATTACGCAACCTGTGACTCTTTCAATTGTCCAAGCAGTAATAGAAAAAATTATAATTATGAGGTAAAAAGTATGACAATAAAGACAAATAATAACTTACATTATTATCAATAGAGTTTATTTCATAGTAATAATTATTAGATAAATCACTTAAAGTTCCCCTATATTCCCTTTCATGAAGTGTAATTATAGCTATTTGTGGATGTAAACGCTCTGCAAAGTAGTAAAGTTAAAAGTGCGGGATAAAAAGTTTTCCAAAAAGAAAGAATCGATTCTGAAACGTCTTAATGAGTCGTCTGTAATTCGAATCCCACTGTGTGTGTTACAGGTGTGGTGCAGGCAGATGAAGAGGCAGCAGTCAACAGATCCAACTTCAATAAACTTTACTAAATAAACTCCGACAAGGATCACGGGAAACATTAACACACCTAATACAAACGAGAACCGACAAGGAGTGAGGGAGAACACAGGGTTTACATACACAGAGAACAGAATAGGGGAACAAGACACAGCTGGGGTAAATGAACTAGACACAGGTGAAGGAACTGAAAACTAACGAGGAGCGGGAAAACTGAGACACAGGACTAAACCAAAACACAATGCAGGGGGAAACATCAGGACACACATGTAACATAACGCCCCCCTCCAAAAAGGCGCGTCCTCGCGCCGTATAACTTCAATATTGGTGGGGGGGCGGGCGCCGGCGGAGCAGGCTGGGAAGGCGGCCATGGTGGAGACGACCCCTTGGGCGGCCATGGCGGAGCAGGCTGGTCAGGGGGCCATGGCGGAGTAGGAGACGACCCCTCAGGCGGTCCTGGCGGAGAATCCCCTTCGGGCGGCCATGGCGGAGAATCTCGTTCGGGCGGCCAGGGCGGAGACTCCCCTTCGGGCGGCCAGGGCGGAGACGCCCCTTCGGGCGGCCTATATCCCCCCCCCCAAAATTTTCTTGAGGAGAGTGCCAGGCTCAGGGACGTGGACAGTCTCAGGCTGGGCAGACGGGACGTGGAAAGTCTCTGGCTGGGCAGACGGGACGTGGAAAGTCTCCGGCTGGGCAGACGGGACGTGGACAGTCTCTGGCACGGCGTGGCTGACGTGGAGCGCAGGCTCTGGGCTTGACGAAACCAGCGGCGAAGGCTCTGAAGGGCTGGGCAGACGGGACGTGGACAGTCTCTGGCACGGCGTGGCTGACGTGGAGCGCAGGCTCTGGGCTTGACGAAACCAGCGGCGAAGGCTCTGAAGGGCTGGGCAGACGGGACGTGGACAGTCTCTGGCACGGCGTGGCTGACGTGGAGCGCAGGCTCTGGGCTTGACGAAACCAGCGGCGAAGGCTCTGAAGGGCTGGGCAGACGGGACGTGGACAGTCTCTGGCACGGCGTGGCTGACGTGGAGCACAGGCTCTGGGCTTGACGAAACCAGCGGCAAAGGCTCTGAAGGGCTGGGCAGACGGGACGTGGACAGTCTCTGGCACGGCGTGGCTGACGTGGAGCGCAGGCTCTGGGCTGGACGAAACCAGCGGCGAAGGCTCTGAAGGGCTGGGCGTGACATGAAGCTCTGGCTCGGCAGGCGTGACGTGAAGCTCTGGCTCGGCAGGCGTGATGTGAAGCTCTGGCTCGGCAGGCGTGACGTGAAGCTCTGGCTCGGCAGGCGTGACGTGAAGCTCTGGCTCGGCAGGCGTGACGTGAACCAGCGGTGAAGGCTCGGCTGGGCTGGACGGAACCAGCGGTGAAGGCTCGGCTGGGCTGGACGGAACCAGCGGTGAAGGCTCGGCTGGGCTGGACGGAACCAGCGGTGAAGGGGGCTTTGTGCTGGACGGAACCAGCGGTGAAGGGGGCTTGGTGCTGGACGGGACCAGCGGCGAAGAGGGCTTGGTGCTGGACGGGACCAGCGGCGAAGAGGGCTTGGTGCTGGACGGGACCAGCGGCGCAGGATCAACGGGCTCTGCTGAACCATGGATGAGGATGGACGGCGTGGCGAAGATGCCTGGAGCCATCACTGGGGTGATGGTGATGCGGAGACCTCTCTCAAACAGGATCCTGATGAGGTAGTCAGTCAGGTCATGGTCAGTCCTGTGTCTCAGTTTTCCCGCTCCTCGTTAGTTTTCAGTTCCTTCACCTGTGTCTAGTTCATTTCAGTTCCAGGTGGTCGGTTCTTCTGTTACGGGTGTGGTGCAGGCAGATGAAGAGGCAGCAGTCAACAGATCCAACTTCAATAAACTTTACTAAATAAACTCAGACAAGGATCACGGGAAACATTAACACACCTAATACAAACGAGAACCAACAAGGAGTGAGGGAGAACACAGGGTTTACATACACAGAGAACAGAATAGGGGAACAAGACACAGCTGGGGCAAATGAACTAGACACAGGTGAAGGAACTGAAAACTAACGAGGAGCGGGAAAACTGAGACACAGGACTAAACCAAAACACAATGCAGGGGGAAACATCAGGACACACATGTAACAGTGTGATGGTTTAATTTCACTAGAAAATACATTTGCATAATGCCCGCCTATGTTGTAAATTGTCCGCCCGCGAACAACTTGACCAGCCCACAACACGTAATTTTACTGACAGGTAGGTCAGTACCCAGTTTATTTGAACCAGCTTGCTCCTCAGAATCACAGTCTTTAAGAATGAATAATCATTGATGTATATATTTTCTAACGGGTGTTCAAAATATGTAGTTTGGGGTTTTATATTGCGTACATTTACTGCTAAAAGGAGGGATTTAGAGAGACTGATTAATCAATCGAGTCGTTTAAGAATCATTGAAAAATGTGGTGATGTGCAATGTATATTGAGAAAATTAAAGTGTTTTTTGACCTTTGATGCATGTAAACCTGTTGTAGGACAAAAAAAATTAGGAGCCTTTAAAATGGCATAATAGGGGCACTTTAATACAAAAGTCAAGTCAAGTCAAGTATATTTATAGCGCTTTTCACAATACAGATTGTATCAAAGCAGCTTCACAGTATCAATCAAAACAACATAACAATGTTCGTTTATTAGTGGAAAAAAGACATCCACGTTTGGTAGAGCTGATCAATGGTATTAATGATTGGTTAATTAATTTGAATATCCCCAACTGAGCAAGCCAAAGGCAACAGTGGCAAGGAACCGAAAAACTCCATTCAGTGACCTAATGGTGTTCTAAAACTCCATCAGGTGACCCAATGGAGGAAAAAAAACCTTGGGAGAACCCAGGCTCAGTCGGGGGCCAGTTCTCCTCTGGCGTTTATGAACTAGAGGCCGGATTTACAGTAACTGTAAGATAAAAAATGTATATGAATGCCTGGCTGAAGAGATGAGTCTTTAGTCTAGTTTTAAACTGGGAGAGCGAATCTGAGCAACGAACAATATCAGGAAGGCTATTCCAGAGCTTCGGAGCTAAATGTGAAAATGCTCTCCCTCCTTTGGTGGATCTGGATATCCTAGGTATGACCAGAAGCCTCGAATTTAGTGATCTTAAAGAGCGCGATGGATTATAGGGCGATAGAAAATCCGTTAAATAGACTGGAGCTAAACCATTTATGGCTTTATAAGTCAGAAGCAATACCTTGTAATTAATACGGAACTTTATAGGTAACCAATGAAGTGATGATAAAATCTTATAGTGTTATATGATCATATTTTCTTGATCTAGTAAGAACTCTAGCGGCTGCATTTTGCACTAACTGTAGCTTGTTTATTGAAGATCCAGGACAACCAGCTAATAAAGCATTACAGTAATCTAGTCTCGAGGTCATGAATGCATGAACTAACTTTTCCGCATCAGAGACTGATAGCATATTTCGTAGCTTAGCAATATTTCTAAGGTGGAAAAAGGCTGTTTTTGTAACATATGAAATATGCTTTTTAAAAGACAGGTTACAGTCTAGTATAACACCCAGGTCTTTTACTGTAGCGGATAAAGTAACAGGGCATCCTACTATGTTAAAGTTGTGTTGTGAGAGGTTTTGTGGACGGTTTTTAGAACCGATAAGTATTACCTCTGTCTAGTCTGGATTTAATAAAAGAAAATTACGCATCATCCAATCTTTTATATCTTTAACACAATCTGTCAATTTGGATAATTTAGCGTATTCATCTGGCCGTGATGAAATATATATTTGAGTGTCATCAGCATAACAGCATGTTTCCTTATAATATTACCAAGTGGCAGCATATATATTGAGAATAATAGAGGGCCTAACACAGATCCCTGCGGCACTCCATAGTTTGCCGAAGTTATGATAGATTTTTCTCCATTTAAATAGACAAAATGGTAGCGGTCAGATAAGTATGACCTGAACCAGCTTAATGCTTGTCCTTGAACACCAGTAAAATTTTGTAGTCGATCTCTAAGAGTATTGTGTGATCTATAGTATCGAACGCAGCACTAAGCTCAAGTAAAACTAGTATTGAGATACAGCCTTGGTCCGAAGCTAAAAGTAAATCGTTTGTGATTCTAACAAGCGCAGTTTCAGTGCTATGATGTGGCCTGAGTCCAGACTGAAACTTTTCATAGATGTCATTTTCTTGCAAGAAAGAGCCGAGTTGAGCGGACACAACTTTTTCTAGTATTTTAGACATAAATGGAAGATTTGAAATGGGTCTGTAATTTGCTAGGTTATTTGGATCTAATTGTGGTTTCTTAATAAGTCAAAAGATTAACATCAATTTACTCAGTCAACAAGTTGCTTTAAAATTTTGTCAATTTCACATTTTTCATTTAGTATCTCAATTTCAAGTGTTATGATTATGACTGTCTAAATTATGAGAAATTCAAAATCACCAAAAGCCATAATTATGACAAGATGAAATTGAGAGTCAATAGATCGTTTAAATTTTTTGTTTTAATTGACTTTCTAATAATAATGACTTAATTATGACAAGTCAAAATTATGATAATAACTTTGCTAATCTTTTTTTGACTTTGTGTCAATTACGAATCACCAAAAGTATGATTTTTCTTCTTTCTTGTGTGGTGGAAAGGGGCTTCCATATGTCTGGGATGCTACACATTTGAAGACGTTCATCCTAAGAATGCATTGTGGTCTGATCACTGAAACTGACTTTTCAGATCACCGGATGTTAATACTAGCTGTAAACAAGGCCCTGAAGAACCATAACATAAACAAAAGTTTATGAGGTGAGCGCATGGATCTGGCTTCAGCTTTTACTCCACAGCTCAGAGGAAATGCTACATTTCAGAGCATAAACTGATCCACAACCAGGAATTTCAAGGGATATCTGCAGTTTCCCCCATTTACCAAGAGACATTATCAACACAATATAAGCATAGTGGTTACATTAACTGGATAATATGCCAAGAACATTAAATCTTGCTCATTCATACAGCATTGTTGTTAAGCAATACTTGTTAAAATGGTGTTTTTAAAGCAACGTTTACTGCTGTGAGTGTGAGACTGTCGGATTAACTAATGCTAGGCATTAAAACACAAGTCGATTAAAAGCAAAGCTAAGAATATTTTTTATATCTTGCTACCTGTTATATCCCTTATGAAACCACAAAGGAAAGAAAAGACTTTATTCACACTGCTGATATCAGAAGTGTAAATACTCAATCTCAAGAGAGAGAAGATAAAACATGTCAAATAAATTCTCCCAGGAGGTGGAAAGACAAGTAAACAACTCACAAGTAAACAAAGTCCCCTAGGGATATTTTCATGGCTCTTTCGTTAACAGTCTGTCATCAATCATCCCTTATTTCTTGCCTCATCTCAGTTTTGCTCTATTTCTCCTCCCCGTTGCACAGTGAAGCTGTCAACTCTCTTTTAATCATAAAAGAGTCTGTTCCAGTATGAAATCATTGGGGGACTGGGCCGACAGTAGTTGGCTGAGGTTAAAAAAATTGCATTTGTGAAGGTAATACCAAAAGAAAAATGGGCAGAAACTAGACTAGGTTTTATTTTTAATTCAGAAAAAATAAATGGCCTAAATCAAAGTACTGGAGAACAGGGTCAGACAAGTTCAAGGTTCACCAAGTACTGCAGGGTAATAGGTCCCTGAGTGGGTGAATATAGAAGTAAGACAACACTTTGGTCCTCCTTTAAAGATCAAATGTTACATGCTAGTCTGTGCAACATTTATTCATGGCAGTCTACTCTGAAAGGTTACCAAAAGATGGGAGCACAGAGCTTGTACTCTTGTACCCAAAACAGAAAGTTTAAATAGGGCAGGGGACAACATTATAATGCATTAAAAAAAATATTTAAAAAAAAATATTTTCATTTAGAGATTTTCTAAAGATTATATTTAACAGTTAACAAGGTTACTACATATTTTTCATTTCAAAATTCTATTCTCAAATTTCCATACCACTCAGTAGATTTTTCCGACCAATTAAACATAATTTTTCATATTTTATATTTTTCATTTGTTTTCTCAAAGTGATAACATGCGCGATGATAACATGATGAGAAGAAACCTAAAATGTTTTATAACCTGCATATGTTCACCTCTGACACACCAGTTTGATACAGTAAATGTGGTTTGATTTTGCACTATCACCAAACAGCAAAGTAGTCTGATTTACAGTCTGCTCCTTTATCTGTTGCTGGTTTGAGAGAACATTCGTTTAGTGAATTTCAAAAGACACTCACTTATGGTAACAGTTTAGCATAATGAAAATGTGCTCCTTGAATTCGTGTTTGACTAAATACTTGTTATGCTTGTAATGCGTTGGCCTAAACTTTCGCTATGAAAACACTGCTTGTATGATAAATGTATTTTTTTGAATTCCATACTTCATTAAGCTGCATATAGAAACCCAGATTTCAAGTCATCAAATTATTATTATTATTTTTTAAAGGATTAACTTGACATTATATGATGACAAAGTTAATCTGCATGTATTAGAGGAAATAAGCATGCACAATTAAATATTCAATATTTAATGAAATATTTCAGATTATACAAAAAAATGTATATGGTATAGACATTACTCTGCACAAACCTTGTAGAGTAGTCAACACAAATTTGAGGTCACTGTGTTGTTAGTGCTTTTGTAGATGCACAAAGTTTAACAGCTGACAGTGACACTATGCTGGCTAGCAAGATGTTAAGTTACAGAAATCAAGTTCTCACACAAAAAAATCTAAATAGCAACTATGGTGAGGACATGTCTCTATTTTTATCCACTAAATCTATTCTTGCTTTTATATATCATTTCTCAGGAAGGGGAAAAAGTGTTTTAACAACTATTACTTTTGGGAGGTGAGTAATTATGAAGCCACAGGATTAAAGTGCAGCAGCAGGGTATCAAAGCAGATTGGGAGGAGGTCAGTTCGAGTCATCTTACCTCACTGCAGGGATCCTCTTTGGGCTTATATTCCCACGTGTATCTGCTCATGGTTTTCTAAGGAGTGGGGTGGCGAGAGAGGATTACTCTACTGACACACTTCTAATACTTTGTTATCATGCCCTCTTAATTAAATCGGCATCCGTCTCAGCAGATACTCCATTGTATTCACTGTATCCTGCATAAAAACAGGACTAAAGCTCTAATTTAGGTTTAACCTATGACAATCATTGCATTGATTGGAAAAACTAAATATTCCAGTTTCCGCAATGATTCATGCAGCCTAAGTACTACTTCACATGGCTCAGGGGGCACAAGCGAATCAATGACAAAGAGATAGCGAGGAAGAAGAAGGTATCTCTATTTATCATTATCTTAATGATAAAGAGAAGAGTGGAAAAGAAAGATCTCCCACACAAATACAGAGTAAAACAATAAGAGAGAATGCAGAGACAGAGCAAGGATTTTCTCATGCACAGTGGGAAGCATAGGGAAAGACAGGAGAGGAAGTTACCTGACACATAATGTTATCATAGTAAGCCAAAGCACGGGCATGGGGGAGGTTAGTCGGGGTGTCACACAGTTTCCTTACATTTGCCTGAGAGCCCTCTGCGACGGTGGACAGCGAGAAGTTATCGATGTGCTGCTCTGACTTTGGACGGCATTTACTGAAAGACAGAGAGAGAACAAGAGATAGTAAAATGGATAGATAAATTAAATGGGAGCTTAATTCTGGGAGATATTACTATTAATACTATTAATTTCTTTCCTCTGGAAGCTTACAAATTAAAATAAATTTAAAAGATAATTGCTACTTTTTATCTCCCTACTGCAAGTTCACTTCTCATTTAATTTCTCAGAATTGCGAGACATAAACTCAAAATTGCGAGTTATAAAGTGAGAATTACAAGACAAAAACTCTCAATTGCGAGTTATAAAGTCCAATTTTATACAAATTTTTTCTATTGCGAGTTTATATCTCACAATTCTGACTTTATATATAGCATTTGCAACTTTATATCACGCAATTCTTACTTTATAACTTGCAATTGCGAGTTTATATCCAGTGGTGTAAAGTAACGAATTACAAATACTCTCGTTACTGTAATTGAGTAGTTTTTTTTAGGAATTGTACTTTTTTAAGTAGTTTAAAAACCGTGTACTTTTACTTGAGTACATTTTAAGTGCTGTATCGGTACTTTTACTGCGCTATTTTCCCTGAACCTGCTGTCGCTACATTTATATTAATATTTATTTTTATAATAAGTCATGTGACTCCATGCGTGATTCCCGTCAAATCAAATCGCGCGCGGAAAACTTTGCATCAAACCAGCATCAACAGACTTCGAGACACCTGGCGCCAATTTATTTTAATCTTGGAGGAAGAGTGGTAATGCGCAAGTTTGTTCATGCATGGGTTTATCATGAGTGTGAATGTTTGACAACCAAAATTGAATGTTAGACAGCCAAAAAAGCACTGTGATCGACACAGATCGAATAAATTTTACCGGACAATGCATGGTGTTTTTGATGACGCGATCATAGCAACCATGATAGCAACCAGCCTAGAGTAAAGGCACGCACGCTTTATAATTGTTGCTGGTTACTGTATGACTGAAATCATGAACTTGCCTAAACAATTACTAAATATAAACTGCAGAATGTTACATTTTCTAATACACGCACAAATGGTAGGCTATGTATTCTGTTAGCAGCACTGCACGAGCTTGCGATGCCATCTGCTCGAAAAACTTAATTTAGTTTGTTTACCGGGCTTCAAAGTGCATTAGGCATTAACTTATCATCACTGCTAGATTTTTGTCCCTTACATCAATTTCGTTTAGCATATAAACGCATTAACCTCCTTTCTGTTGACTTAAATTGTTAATGTACAACGCTTTGCAACCTTTTTCAATTAATCTGCAAGAAAACCTCTACAGAATGGTTGTCATAAATGTTGCCAGATTATTGGTTGCTTTCTCAAATATTACATGGCTGTATTTTTTGTGCTAGCAGTCAAAAATAAAACTGTTGGAGAAATATTGAAATACTGTTTCTTTTTTTTTTTTCTATGAATCTGTGATAAAAGAGTAAGCTACATTTTCAATTTGCAGGGTATAAGGTATAACATTCATAGCATAATACTCACTACTCACTACTCTTGAGTACTTTTAAAAGGGATACTTTTTACTCCTACTTTGAGTAGTATTTAGGACAGGTACTTTTACTCTACTCTCACTACATTTTTTGACAAGTAACAGTACTTTTACTTGAGTATGCTTTTTCAGTACTCTTTCCACCACTGTTTATATCTCACAATTCTGAGAAAAGTCAGAATTGCGTTATATAAGAATTGCGACTTTAATGTGAGATTATATCACACAATTCTGACTTTATATCATGCAATTCTTTATAACTCGCAATTGCGACTCACGCAATTCACGATGTAAACTTGCAATTGCGAGAAAAGTCAAAATTGTGAGATAAAAAGTATAAACGAATAAAAAATGAATAGATAAAAATGACCTTTTTATTTTATTCTGTGGCGGAAACAAGCTTCTATACTTTCCTGTGTTGATATAGACTACCGTTAAAAAGATTAGGTAACTTATTTTTAAAAGTCTCTTATGCTGACCAAAACTGCATTTATTTGATCAACAATACCCCACTTTTTTCCCCACTGATCAGCAGCCAGTACTCCAGTCTTCAGTGTCAAATGACCATTCAAAATCATTCTAATACACTGATTTGGTGCTTGAAAACAGTGCAGACCTATCAGTGCTAATATGTTTATACAAACGCTGAATAGAAAGTTCTAAAGAACATTTGAATGCTGTAACATTTTAATTGTCATAATAAAATGTTTTTTATGGTCACTTATGATCAATGTAATGCATCCTTGATGAATAAAAAAAAAATACTGAACCCACACTTTTGAATTGTTTGTTTCCTATTGAAACAGGACATTGTGGTGGGACAAATACATAAGCTTGTTCTTTTTTTATTTTTGGCTTTTAAAGAATAGACTTCAGTTTGCAGTGATTTTAATTTCATAGGGTCTTTAACTTGGTATTCTACTGCAGTGACTTGGACATTTTTGCTATATGTAATGCACTGGATTAAAAGCTCATGTTGTTTCTGCAAGCACACAGATGTTACCTGCAGCAGATTAGAACTCAGACTTACACAGACTTTCACTGTTGTTATTTTGTCTTCATTACTATGCTCCCTTCCCTTTCTCTTCTCTCCTTTTCTCTTATCTTCCCCTCCTCTGCTCTCTATCCACCCCTCTCTAGGACTGTTTAAATGCCTTTGGCAGCACAGTATATAGGTCACCCTCTCAGTCACACATACACACACTCACTTGTGTTGCACTGTCAGATTGGCCTACTTTTAGGAAAGAACGGTGATGTCATTGTGTTCAAATCCCATGTTAACACTGTACATTTTATTGTACTACTCTATGTACAGTATGCACCAATATTCAGCTCAATCAATTGATATTTAAATCGCAGAATCTGAAACTAAGACTAGGAAGTGTCCTTAGGAGTGCAAGTTTACATGTAAGTTTTACCTGTGCTTGCGAAGTCGTCGGTTTTCAGTCTTAAGCATGTGCAGCCTCTTGGAGAAAAAGACTATAATCATAAAGAGGAGGAGCAACATAATGGCGGCCCCGCCCACTGCTATACACATCACTTGGAAGTCTGAAATAACAGACTCACACCTGGAGCCCTTGTTCCATATATACTCCTGAAAGTTACATCTGCAAAACAAGAGAGATGTTAGGGGAAAAATGCAACATACTGTATACAACATCTTTCACATGAAATTGTCACAAAAGTGAATTGTTATATATTCAAGTCTATGAGCAGAATTTGGGACAATGCAGTCTATGTGAACACAGAGGTAAATGCAATAGAAACTGAACTGAAATGCAATAGAATAGAAACTAGACTGAGAATTATTTACTGAAATAATTATTTAATTTATTATTCAATTAGATCAATTTATAGCTCAGGAGAACATGTTTATCCCTTAGGAAAAAAATAAAATGGCTATACTGTTATGTAATGAGTTCATAGTTTGTGACATTGAGATCTCAAGATAAAGATCTCATTTGTGATTTTTATTACCTATGGGAATATATTGGCAACAGAAACAATGATTGTAGAAAAAAAAAAAAGAATGAGTCCAAAGGGGAGTTTGTGTGTTTATATAAAGGGACAAGTTGTCATATATCTCAAACAAATGTACAAATGTAAATGTAAGTATGCTTGTTCACTATAAGTGTGCTGTGAGTGTGTTATGAGGCCTGTTGACCCATTTATCATTACAATGATTCTTCTGCAAGGTTAGTCCTACAGAGCTTCCAGCTGCACGACTGGACAGATGGCCCTTTCAAGGATGTGCATGTGCTGGTCCCACAGAGAATAAAGCACCTGAGCTATGCACAATTCACATCCTCTAAAATAGATTTCCAAATTCTCTCATTTACCATATTACAAAAGTGTTGTCATGGTTCTAGTGTCTGAGGTCTTCCATATCTTATTGAAGATGCTTGGTCTATTATTAGCATATTAGCTCATATGGTGTGTCTGTTGAGATGGAATCCAGCAGGTAAATCGCAGCCATGTTAATACTCAAAAAGTAGTGTGATTGCGTGTGTTATATTGCTTTCATATGACAGTTCAATAAACAAGGTCACTATTGAGTACATTATTAGACATGATATTGCATGGTTTTTGCTTGAAAATTAAGCCAAATCAAATAAATAAATGTCATCAGACTAACGGACATGCAACAACAAGCACAAACCACAAATATACACTTACACTCAGTAGTACACTCAGTATGGGTACATTTTGTAATGAGTGAAAGGCCCATCAATACGGCAGAGGAAATCATGCTCAGTGTGCATGTAGGCCATGTTTACTCTTTAGCCTAAAGATATCAATTTGAAACTCAGTTTTATGGTCTATAACTAACTAGGCTACCCCTCTATTTAGTGCAAGCCATTGGCCTGCAGTTACACAGAAACATTTACTATTTCAGCAAATGCACACATATCAGCAAATAATTAAACCCGCACCACCCTCTGGATCCCCCCAAATAGTATGTCAATCTAATAGGTCATTCTTAACATGCCCTGCAGATGGAAACCTGGACTTTTCTAATAGCACTGGCCCCATTAGTGTAGGCCGTCACTCTTTCGCTCAGCGATCGACAAGATAGCCCCGCGGCATGTGCCACACACCGCTGTCTGTTTGAAAGTTGGCCTTACAAACTATAATGGAGCCTCACTGAATGGGGGTTTGCTTAAATATATAAATAATAAAGTAAAAGAGATCAATTAAAATAAACATATCTTCTTTTCTTCTTTTTTTTTTAAAATTACCATTTTATTATTTATGCCTATTTTAATTTTGTTATGAATAAATACACATTTAAAATAAAAGTAAAAAGATCACAATTTTTTTTATATTTCTAATATTCTAATATTCAAATTTTTTAAAATTATATATTTAATCTAATCATTTTATTTTCACTTTTATTATTTCTTTTAAATAACTAAACAAAATGGATAATTATTTATCTAATTATTTCTATTTTACTTTCTTTTACACATTTTATTATTGTTATTATTATTATTATTATAAGTACAATTGAAATTAAATAGAAAAATTAATTCCTTTTTTTTTTTTTTTTACTTATGATTTTTCATTTATTCGACTTATTATTGTTATTAAAATATATAAAACAAAGAAAAATGTTTGGTTGTTTTAAAGAAAAGATCACAAAGCCAAGCTATTCTTTTGGAATAATGTGCACAGATCCATAACAATAAGGAAGGAAGGAAGGAAGAAAGGGATTTTCATGGGTATGGGCAGTATCCCACGCAGAGCAAGTGGTTTAAATGGTCTAATACACAGCAGCTTAACATCATCTAGCCTTGGGGCTTCACTACACACAAATAAGATTCCCCAAACCCCACTATCATGGCTCAGACCACCAGCTCCATGCAGGGTTTTTAGCTCTTAAACTGAAATACACACATTCACAGATCTGGGCTCTGACCCAAATCCCTTTGAGCAAATGTTTAATAAGGGTCTGCATGGGCCTCTGAGTATAGGATTGTGGCAGTAGTTGAGGCTGGTTAAATATAGAGTGACATGCCGGCAAGTCACCATGACAGGCTTGGAGAATTTCAGAGTGTGGAACTGAAATTTTAGCTGTTGAATGTGAATGAGATAAATGCTGAACATTATTATCATGTACACAGGAATTCAACACAGATCATCTCAAGAATGACGTATATATCAGTATTAAAGCATTTGACCAATCCCTATTGTGCGTCAAACTAGTTAAAAAACTAAAAAAGATAATGGAGATTGAAAAGCATGTTTAGTTGGTTATTACACTATTGAAATTATTAGTGTTAATAGCATTAATGTAATTTTTGGTGTTTCATAAAAGTATGTATTTAATAATGGTAGATAGACTTTTGAAGGCACTGGGAATGTATTACTGAGGGTCACTGTGAAAAACTAGATTGTTCTGTTCTACCCAACCACACAACACATACTGGATCAAGTATGTTTAAGGCAACAGCTAATGATCGCTGATATTTCTAGCAGATGGAGAGAAAATAATATAATAAATTACATAAGTGAGCTGTTACCGTAGTTTTTCCTCAACCTACAGTAATAGAGATGCCTTCATGTTCATGCAGCAGCAACTTGGAGAACTTAAAGTCCCCCTGTGTTGAAAATCAAGCTTTTAATGTTGTTTATATGTCTGTGGTGTTTTTAATGCAAACCATGTGAAAATTCATAAGTCAACACCATTGCTGCTGAGTATTCTCTCCTTAAAACTGCAGTGAACCAAAGACAGTCTCAAAAACACGGTTTGAAATCGCTGGTGTTTCTGACGTCACAAACTACCTTGTAACCAATCACGTCAAAGTGGGATCGTCAACGAGAGGATTTCTGAGCTGGTTCGAGCGAGTGGAGGTGGGGCCAATTTGCATATTCATAGAACCGTGTATACTAAATGAGGCATAATTATACTGAATGTAATTATAGCAGTGTATAATTACATTCAAGCTATTTTAAGGCATGACGAAAACATTTTCAAGGAAAAAATATTTGAATATGTCATTTTGGTGATCAAATGTAAAAGTTTAGAATTTTAAGATAAAGTTTAAGATAAAATGATTGACTACAGGGGGACTTTAAACAATGATGTAGCCTGTCTGACCTTTTCCTTTACCATATTCAAAACCGATAAGTTATACATACACAATAACAAAAATGTCAGAGCGGTGGTGTTACATTAGAATCAAAACATTGTGTAATTGAGCTTTTAGCTTTCCTATAAACCCTATGGCAACTGACGCACAGTGTAAAAATGCTTGCATGACCTGGTTAGCCCAGACCCACATGTTTGCATGAGCTTGGCCCAGTTTCAAGATCATTGAGGATAGGCTGTTGTACTACTGTTCCCAAGAGATGCCTTCAACTGAGACTCAATCCGTCTTCAATCCCAACATTTGACTTTGGGACATTTGAGAGACCAGCACTAAGCTAAAAATGTAAAACAAACATAATCCCGCACCCTGAACAGATGCATGAACACAACCAAAGGATTGAGTTACATCTTCAAACTAGTAAGTATTTAATCACATGCTGTAGATTCTAGCAGAATAAGTCCATTCAACATATTTTTGGAGTGCATTTTGATTACCTTAATGAGATAACTGTAACTGTTAAAAGCCTGTTCACACCAAGGACAAAAACTATAAAGTTTTAATAATCATTCTAATTCTATGAGAATGGGAAAGTCCACACCGCAGCTATAACAATAACAACACATGGGATAACGGGAAGATAACGGGAAAGATAAAAAATAAAAGGAATTCAAAAACAAATTTTCCAGCCAATGAATGAAAACATTGACAGAATCCAATCGGCTTGAGCATTTAAAGTGGCAGATGACAACTGCAGCACGGCTTATGAAAAACAGAATGTCGCTAGTTATTAGGGGCCAAGCCCCGAAGGGGCAAGGCACCTATTGTATCTGTTAGTTTTCTTATTATTATTAGGGGCCAAGCCCCGAAGGGGCAAGGCACCTATTGTATCTGTTAGTTTTCTTATTATTATTATTATACTTCTTCTTCTTCCCAGTGGAAGTCTATGGCAGCCCTATGAACCGTACATAGGAAAATGATGAAATTTGGCACACTTGTAGTGATGCTAATGAATAGTAATTGGACCAATTTTTGACCCTCTAGGACCAACTCTATAGCGCCACCACCAGTTCAAAAATTCAACATTGAAATGGTTATAACTTTTGAACCCTTTGATCTAGAGACATGAAACTTAGTACACCTGATTCCACTCATCATGCTGATCACAACCAATACCTTACATTAGGACCCCGCCCATTACAGTAGTGGCCATTTTGAAATGTACAGTATTCAGTCTATTCGCTACTCCTCCTTCAAATTTTGTCCAATTTTGTCCAAACATGCACTCAAATGATCTTTGGACTGAGCCGCATAAAAGTACTGTGCCCGATTTTTTTTATTCATCTTTGTTCAAAAGTTATGGTGTCGCAAACTTAACGAGGTCGACCCAAAATTGGCTAAGAGGCTGTATCTCGGCCAAAGTTTGATCAATCGAAACGAAAATTGGTACACTTCATCGGAAGCATGATCTGAGGTTCCATGCCAAAGTTGGGAACAGCGCCACCTACGGGTCATGAGATATGCAAAATTGCTATTTTTGCCAATAACTTTTGAACACTTTGTCAGAAAATCATAATTGTGGTGTCTATGGATTCCTTGCATCATGCCGAATACTTGGATATCAATTTTGCCATGATGGGATGTACCACATGTCCACCATTTTGAATTTTGTCATATTTTGAAATATCTTTTAAAATATTTGAAATTTCTTCACCAAATTTGGTATGGGTCATCATTAGCATGGCCCAAAGGTACCTGAGAAGTTTGATCACAGCGCCACCTAGTGTTCCAGAGATATCATTGTTCTTTGAAAAAACGCTTATAACTTTTGCTAACATTGCTTGAAATTTGATTTCTTTATGTCAGTATATTCCTTGGGTTATGCCGATTTCAACGATATCTCATATGTTATTTTCCAACAATGTAACTGGCCGCCATATTGGAGCGAATGTAAAACAGTTTTTTCGCTACTCCTCCTTCAAATTTTGTCCAATTTTCTCCAAACATGCACTCAAATGATCTTCGGACTGAGCCGCATAAAAGTACTGTTCCCGATTTTTTTTTTTCATCTTCCTTCAAAAGTTATGGTGTCGCAAAATTAACAAGGTCGACCCAGAGCTGGTTCAGAGGCTGTAACTTGTTAACAGTTTGTCACAAAATAATAAAATTGGTATCTATTGATTCCTTGCGCCATGTCGAATCCGAGGATATCTATTTTGCCAGGATTGGATGTCCCAAGTCATGAGCTAAATTAGCATTAATTAGCTTAGCACGCTAATCTGGTTAACCTGCTTTTATGTGCTCATTCTCACACTGAACCCTCTCCTCTGCTGCTCTGAAAATCACGTCCTCTGAGTGGCGCAATCGGTTAAACCATGCATCTTGAATCCCGAACCATTCTGGTCGTGGGTTCGAGTCCCATGTGGGACGACTTTTAAATTTTGTATAAAGTTGTCATTTCAATTCCTTCCGGCTCTGCACTGCTGTTGGTGTTTAAATGCTCGCTGTGCTTCATTTACATGTATATTCAATTTGTGCTGTTTTTGTTCTTGCGGCTCTGCACTGCTATTGGTGCTTAAATGCTTGCTGCACTGCTGTGCTCACAGTACTTGCTGTACTTGATGTGCTTGATGTACATTTACATGTACATTTAATTTCTGCTGTTTTTCTTCTTCCGGCTCTGCACTGCTGTTGGTGCTTAAATGCTCGCTGTGCTTCATTTACATGTATATTCAATTTGTGCTGTTTTTGTTCTTGCGGCTCTGCACTGCTATTGGTGCTTAAATGCTTGCTGCACTGCTGTGCTCACAGTACTTGCTGTACTTGATGTGCTTGATGTACATTTACATGTACATTTAATTAGGGGCCAAGCCCCGAAGGGGCAAGGCACCTATTGTATCTGTTAGTTTTCTTATTATTAGGGGCCAAGCCCCGAAGGGGCAAGGCACCTATTGTATCTGTTAGTTTTCTTATTATTATTATACTTCTTCTTCTTCTTCTTCCCAGTGGAAGTCTATGGCAGCCCTATGAACCGTAAGTAGGAAAATGATGAAATTTGGCATACTTGTAGTGATGCTAATGAATAGTAATTGGACCAATTTTTGACCCTCTAGGACCAAGTCTATAGCGCCACCACCAGTTCAAAAATTCAACATTGAAATGGTTATAACTTTTGAACCCTTTGATCTAGAGACATGAAACTTAGTACACCTGATTCCACTCATCATGCTGATCACAACCAATACCTTACATTAAGACCCCGCCCATTACAGTAGTGGCCATTTTGAAATGTAGAGTATTCAGTTATTTTGCTACTCCTCCTTCAAATTTTGTCCAATTTTGTCCAAACATGCACTCAAATGATCTTCAGACTGAGCCGCATAAAAGTACTGTGCCCGATTTTTTTATTCATCTTTGTTCAAAAGTTATGGTGTCGCAAACTTAACGAGGTCGACCCAAAATTGGCTAAGAGGCTGTATCTCGGCCAAAGTTTGATTAATCGAAACGAAAATTGGTACACTTCATCGGAAGCATGGTCTGAGGTTCCATGCCAAAGTTGGGAACAGCGCCACCTACGGGTCATGAGATATGCAAAATTGCTATTTTTGCCAATAACTTTTGAACACTTTGTCAGAAAATCATAATTGTGGTATCTATGGATTCCTTGCATCATGCCGAATCCGTGGATATCAATATTGCCATGATGGGATGTACCACATGTCCGCCATTTTGAATTTTGTCATATTTTGAAATATCTTTTAAAATATTAGAAATTTCTTCACCAAAATTGGTATGGATCATCATTAGCATGGCCCAAAGGTACCTGAGAAGTTTGATCACAGCGCCACCTAGTGTTCCAGAGATATCATTGTTCTTTGAAAAAACGCTTATAACTTTTGCTAACATTGCTTGATATTTGATTTCTTTATGTCAGTATATTCCTTGGGTCATGCCAAATTCAACGATATCTCATATGTTATTTTCCAACAATGTAACTGGCCGCCATATTGGAGCGAATGTAAAAGAGTTTTTTCGCTACTCCTCCTTCAAATTTTGTCCAATTTTCTCCAAACATGCACTCAAATGATCTTCGGACTGAGCCGCATAAAAGTACTGTTCCCGATTTTTTTTTTTCATCTTTCTTCAAAAGTTATGGTGTCGCAAAATTAACAAGGTCGACCCAGAGTTGGTTCCCAGGCTGTAACTTGTTAACAGTTTGTCACAAAATCATAAAATTGGTATCTATTGATTCCTTGCGCCATGTCGAATCCGAGGATATCTATTTTGCCAGGATTGGATGTCCCAAGTCATAAGCTAAATTAGCATTAATTAGCTTAGCACGCTAATCTGGTTAACCTGCTTTTATGTGCTCATTCTCACACTGAACCCTCTCCTCTGCTGCTCTGAAAATCACGTCCTCTGAGTGGCGCAATCGGTTAAACCATGCATCTTGAATCCCGAACCATTCTGGTCGTGGGTTCGAGTCCCATGTGGGACGACTTTAAAATTGTGTATAAAGTTGTCATTTCAATTCCTTCCGGCTCTGCACTGCTGTTGGTGTTTAAATGCTCGCTGTGCTTCATTTACATGTATATTCAATTTGTGCTGTTTTTGTTCTTGCGGCTCTGCACTGCTATTGGTGCTTAAATGCTTGCTGCGCTGCTGTGCTCACAGTACTTGCTGTACTTGATGTGCTTGATGTACATTTACATGTACATTTAATTTCTACTGTTTTTCTTCTTCCGGCTCTGCACTGCTGTTGGTGCTTAAATGCTTGCTGCGCTGCTGTGCTTACAGTAATTGCTGTGCTGCTGTAATTGATGTGATGCTATGCTTCCTGTACTTGGACTACTTGCTGTACTTGCTGTACTTGCAGTACTTGCTGTGCTTGCTGTATTTGTAGCTAGAAGTACTTGGTCTGCTTGCGGTGCCTTGCAGGGCTTGGCCCCGTATTGCTGCTTGCAGCTATATTTAGGGGCCAAGCCCCGAAGGGGCAAGGCACCTATTGTATCTGTTAGTTTTCTTATTATTATTATTATTATTATTCCGCAAATGGAAGTCTATGGCAGCCCTATGAACCGTACATAGGAAAATGATGAAATTTGGCACACTTGTAGTGATGCTAATGAATAGTAATTGGACCAATTTTTGACCCTCTAGGACCAACTCTATAGCGCCACCACCAGTTCAAAAATTCAACATTGAAATGGTTATAACTTTTGAACCCTTTGATCTAGAGACATGAAACTTAGTACACCTGATTCCACTCATCATGCTGATCACAACCAATACCTTACATTAAGACCCCGCCCATTACAGTAGTGGCCATTTTGAAATGTACAGTATTCAGTCTATTCGCTACTCCTCCTTCAAATTTTGTCCAATTTTGTCCAAACATGCACTCAAATGATCTTCGGACTGAGCCGCATAAAAGTACTGTGCCCGATTTTTTTTATTCATCTTTGTTCAAAAGTTATGGTGTCGCAAACTTAACGAGGTCGACCCAAAATTGGCTAAGAGGCTGTATCTCGGCCAAAGTTTGATCAATCGAAACGAAAATTGGTACACTTCATCGGAAGCATGGTCTGAGGTTCCATGCCAAAGTTGGGAACAGCGCCACCTACGGGTCATGAGATATGCAAAATTGCTATTTTGGCCAATAACTTTTGAACAGTTTGTCAGAAAATCATAATTGTGGTGTCTATGGATTCCTTGCATCATGCCGAATACTTGGATATAAATTTTGCCATGATGGGATGTACCACATGTCCGCCATTTTGAATTTTGTCATATTTTGAAATATCTTTTAAAATATTAGAAATTTCTTCACCAAAATTGGTATGGATCATCATTAGCATGGCCCAAAGGTACCTGAGAAGTTTGATCACAGCGCCACCTAGTGTTCCAGAGATATCATTGTTCTTTGAAAAAACGCTTATAACTTTTGCTAACATTGCTTGATATTTGATTTCTTTATGTCAGTATATTCCTTGGGTCATGCCAATTTCAACGATATCTCATATGTTATTTTCCAACAATGTAACTGGCCGCCATATTGGAGCGAATGTAAAACAGTTTTTTCGCTACTCCTCCTTCAAATTTTGTCCAATTTTCTCCAAACATGCACTCAAACGATCTTCGGACTGAGCCGCATAAAAGTACTGTTCCCGATTTTTTTTTTTCATCTTTCTTCAAAAGTTATGGTGTCGCAAAATTAACAAGGTCGACCCAGAGTTGGTTCCCAGGCTGTAACTTGTTAACAGTTTGTCACAAAATCATAAAATTGGTATCTATTGATTCCTTGCGCCATGTCGAATCCGAGGATATCTATTTTGCCAGGATTGGATGTCCCAAGTCATAAGCTAAATTAGCATTAATTAGCTTAGCACGCTAATCTGGTTAACCTGCTTTTATGTGCTCATTCTCACACTGAACCCTCTCCTCTGCTGCTCTGAAAATCACGTCCTCTGAGTGGCGCAATCGGTTAAACCATGCATCTTGAATCCCGAACCATTCTGGTCGTGGGTTCGAGTCCCATGTGGGACGACTTTAAAATTGTGTATAAAGTTGTCATTTCAATTCCTTCCGGCTCTGCACTGCTGTTGGTGTTTAAATGCTCGCTGTGCTTCATTTACATGTATATTCAATTTGTGCTGTTTTTGTTCTTGCGGCTCTGCACTGCTATTGGTGCTTAAATGCTTGCTGCGCTGCTGTGCTCACAGTACTTGCTGTACTTGCTGTGCTTGATGTACATTTACATGTACGTTTAATTTCTGATGTTTTGTTCTTCAGGCTCCGTACTGCTCTTGGTGCTTAAATGCTTGCTGCGCTGCTGTACTTGCTGTCCTTGATGTGCTGGCTGTACCTGCAGTACTTGCTGTACTTGATGTGCTTGATGTACATTTACATGTACATTTCATTTCTGATGTTTTGTTCTTCCGGCTCTGCACTGCTGTTGGTGCTTAAATGCTTGCTGCGCTGCTGTGCTTACAGTAATTGCTGTGCTGCTGTAATTGATGTGATGCTATGCTTCCTGTACTTGGACTACTTGCTGTACTTGCTGTACTTGCAGTCCTTGCTGTGCTTGCTGTATTTAGGGGCCAAGCCCCGAAGGGGCAAGGCACCTATTGTATCTGTTAGTTTTCTTATTATTATTATTCCGCAAATGGAAGTCTATGGCAGCCCTATGAACCGTACATAGGAAAATGATGAAATTTGGCATACTTGTAGTGATGCTAATGAATAGTAATTGGACCAATTTTTGACCCTCTAGGACCAACTCTATAGCGCCACCACCAGTTCAAAAATTCAACATTGAAATGGTTATAACTTTTGAACCCTTTGATCTAGAGACATGAAACTTAGAACACCTGATTCCACTCATCATGCTGATCACAACCAATACCTTACATTAAGACTCCGCCCATTACAGTAGTGGCCATTTTGAAATGTACAGTATTCAGTTATTTTGCTACTCCTCCTTCAAATTTTGTCCAATTTTGTCCAAACATGCACTCAAATGATCTTCAGACTGAGCCGCATAAAAGTACTGTCCCCGATTTTTTTTATTCATCTCTGTTCAAAAGTTATGGTGTCGCAAACTTAACGAGGTCCACCCAAAATTGGCTAAGAGGCTGTATCTCGGCCAAAGTTTGATCAATCGAAACGAAAATTGGTACACTTCATCGGAAGCATGTGTTGAGGTTCCATGCCAAAGTTGGGAATAGCGCCACCTATGGGTCATGAGATATGAAAAAATGCTATTTTGGCCAATAACTTTTGAACAGTTTGTCAGAAAATCATAAATATGGTATCTATGGATTCCTTGCATCATGCCGAATCCGTGGATATCAATATTGCCATGATGGGATGTACCACATGTCCGCCATTTTGAATTTTGTCATATTTTGAAATATCTTTTAAAATATTAGAAATTTCTTCACCAAAATTGGTATGGATCATCATTAGCATGGCCCAAAGGTACCTGAGAAGTTTGATCACAGCGCCACCTAGTGTTCCAGAGATATCATTGTTCTTTGAAAAAACGCTTATAACTTTTGCTAACATTGCTTGAAATTTGATTTCTTTATGTCAATATATTCCTTGGGTTATGCCGATTTCAACGATATCTCATATGTTATTTTCCAACAATGTAACTGGCCGCCATATTGGAGCGAATGTAAAACAGTTTTTTCGCTACTCCTCCTTCAAATTTTGTCAAATTTTCTCCAAACATGCACTCAAATGATCTTCGGACTGAGCCGCATAAAAGTACTGTTCCCGATTTTTTTTTTTCATCTTTCTTCAAAAGTTATGGTGTCGCAAAATTAACAAGGTCGACCCAGAGTTGGTTCCCAGGCTGTAACTTGTTAACAGTTTGTCACAAAATCATAAAATTGGTATCTAATGATTCCTTGCGCCATGTCGAATCCGAGGATATCTATTTTGCCAGGATTGGATGTCCCAAGTCATAAGCTAAATTAGCATTAATTAGCTTAGCACGCTAATCTGGTTAACCCGCTTTTATGTGCTCATTCTCACACTGAACCCTCTCCTCTGCTGCTCTGAAAATCACGTCCTCTGAGTGGCGCAATCGGTTAAACCATGCATCTTGAATCCCGAACCATTCTGGTCGTGGGTTCGAGTCCCATGTGGGACGACTTTAAAATTGTGTATAAAGTTGTCATTTCAATTCCTTCCGGCTCTGCACTGCTGTTGGTGTTTAAATGCTCGCTGTGCTTCATTTACATGTATATTCAATTTGTGCTGTTTTTGTTCTTGCGGCTCTGCACTGCTATTGGTGCTTAAATGCTTGCTGCACTGCTGTGCTCACAGTACTTGCTGTACTTGATGTGCTTGATGTACATTTACATGTACATTTAAATTCTACTGTTTTTCTTCTTCCGGCTCTGCACTGCTGTTGGTGCTTAAATGCTTGCTGCGCTGCTGTGCTTACAGTAATTGCTGTGCTGCTGTAATTGATGTGATGCTATGCTTCCTGTACTTGGACTACTTGCTGTACTTGCTGTACTTGCAGTCCTTGCTGTGCTTGCTGTATTTGTAGCTAGAAGTACTTGGTCTGCTTGTTATTATTATTATTATTATTCCGCAAATGGAAGTCTATGGCAGCCCTATGAACCGTACATAGGAAAATGATGAAATTTGGCACACTTGTAGTGATGCTAATGAATAGTAATTGGACCAATTTTTGACCCTCTAGGACCAACTCTATAGCGCCACCACCAGTTCAAAAATTCAACATTGAAATGGTTATAACTTTTGAACCCTTTGATCTAGAGACATGAAACTTAGTACACCTGATTCCACTCATCATGCTGATCACAACCAATACCTTACATTAAGACCCCGCCCATTACAGTAGTGGCCATTTTGAAATGTACAGTATTCAGTCTATTCGCTACTCCTCCTTCAAATTTTGTCCAATTTTGTCCAAACATGCACTCAAATGATCTTCGGACTGAGCCGCATAAAAGTACTGTGCCCTATTTTTTTTATTCATCTTTGTTCAAAAGTTATGGTGTCGCAAACTTAACGAGGTCGACCCAAAATTGGCTAAGAGGCTGTATCTCGGCCAAAGTTTGATCAATCGAAACGAAAATTGGTACACTACATCGGAAGCATGGTCTGAGGTTCCATGCCAAAGTTGGGAACAGCGCCACCTACGGGTCATGAGATATGAAAAAATGCTATTTTGGCCAATAACTTTTGAACAGTTTGTCAGAAAATCATAAATGTGGTATCTATGGATTCCTTGCATCATGCCGAATCCGTGGATATCAATATTGCCATGATGGGATGTACCACATGTCCGCCATTTTGAATTTTGTCATATTTTGAAATATCTTTTAAAATATTAGAAATTTCTTCACCAAAATTGGTATGGATCATCATTAGCATGGCCCAAAGGTACCTGAGAAGTTTGATCACAGCGCCACCTAGTGTTCCAGAGATATCATTGTTCTTTGAAAAAACGCTTATAACTTTTGCTAACATTGCTTGATATTTGATTTCTTTATGTCAGTATATTCCTTGGGTTATGCCAATTTCAACGATATCTCATATGTTATTTTCCAACAATGTAACTGGCCGCCATATTGGAGCGAATGTAAAACAGTTTTTTCGCTACTCCTCCTTCAAATTTTGTCCAATTTTCTCCAAACATGCACTCAAATGATCTTCGGACTGAGCCGCATAAAAGTACTGTTCCCGATTTTTTTTTCTTCATCTTTCTTCAAAAGTTATGCTGTCGCAAAATGAACAAGGTCGACCCAGAGTTGGTTCCCAGGCTGTAACTTGTTAACAGTTTGTCACAAAATCATAAAATTGGTATCTATTGATTCCTTGCGCCATGTCGAATCCGAGGATATCTATTTTGCCAGGATTGGATGTCCCAAGTCATAAGCTAAATTAGCATTAATTAGCTTAGCACGCTAATCTGGTTAACCTGCTTTTATGTGCTCATTCTCACACTGAACCCTCTCCTCTGCTGCTCTGAAAATCACGTCCTCTGAGTGGCGCAATCGGTTAAACCATGCATCTTGAATCCCGAACCATTCTGGTCGTGGGTTCGAGTCCCATGTGGGACGACTTTAAAATTGTGTATAAAGTTGTCATTTCAATTCCTTCCGGCTCTGCACTGCTGTTGGTGTTTAAATGCTCGCTGTGCTTCATTTACATGTATATTCAATTTGTGCTGTTTTTGTTCTTGCGGCTCTGCACTGCTATTGGTGCTTAAATGCTTGCTGCACTGCTGTGCTCACAGTACTTGCTGTACTTGATGTGCTTGATGTACATTTACATAAACATTTAATTTCTGCTGTTTTTCTTCTTCCGGCTCTGCACTGCTGTTGGTGCTTAAATGCTCGCTGTGCTTCATTTACATGTATATTCAATTTGTGCTGTTTTTGTTCTTGCGGCTCTGCACTGCTATTGGTGCTTAAATGCTTGCTGCACTGCTGTGCTCACAGTACTTGCTGTAATTGATGTGCTTGATGTACATTTACATGTACATTTAATTTCTACTGTTTTTCTTCTTCCGGCTCTGCACTGCTGTTGGTGCTTAAATGCTTGCTGCGCTGCTGTACTTGCTGTCCTTGATGTGCTGGCTGTACCTGCAGTACTTGCTGTACTTGATGTGCTTGATGTACATTTACATGTACATTTAATTTCTACTGTTTTTCTTCTTCCGGCTCTGCACTGCTGTTGGTGCTTAAATGCTTGCTGCGCTGCTGTGCTTACAGTAATTGCTGTGCTGCTGTAATTGATGTGATGCTATGCTTCCTGTACTTGGACTACTTGCTGTACTTGCTGTACTTGCAGTCCTTGCTGTGCTTGCTGTATTTGTAGCTAGAAGTACTTGGTCTGCTTGCGGTGCCTTGCAGGGCTTGGCCCCGTATTGCTGCTTGCAGCTATATTTAGGGGCCAAGCCCCGAAGGGGCAAGGCACCTATTGTATCTGTTAGTTTTCTTATTATTATTATTATTATACTTCTTCTTCTTCCCAGTGGAAGTCTATGGCAGCCCTATGAACCGTACATAGGAAAATGATGAAATTTGGCACACTTGTAGTGATGCTAATGAATAGTAATTGGACCAATTTTTGACCCTCTAGGACCAAGTCTATAGCGCCACCACCAGTTCAAAAATTCAACATTGAAATGGTTATAACTTTTGAACCCTTTGATCTAGAGACATGAAACTTAGTACACCTGATTCCACTCATCATGCTGATCACAACCAATACCTTACATTAAGACCCCGCCCATTACAGTAGTGGCCATTTTGAAATGTACAGTATTCAGTCTATTCGCTACTCCTCCTTCAAATTTTGTCCAATTTTGTCCAAACATGCACTCAAATGATCTTCAGACTGAGCCGCATAAAAGTACTGTCCCCGATTTTTTTTATTCATCTCTGTTCAAAAGTTATGGTGTCGCAAACTTAACGAGGTCCACCCAAAATTGGCTAAGAGGCTGTATCTCGGCCAAAGTTTGATCAATCGAAACGAAAATTGGTACACTTCATCGGAAGCATGTGTTGAGGTTCCATGCCAAAGTTGGGAATAGCGCCACCTATGGGTCATGAGATATGAAAAAATGCTATTTTGGCCAATAACTTTTGAACAGTTTGTCAGAAAATCATAAATGTGGTATCTATGGATTCCTTGCATCATGCCGAATCCGTGGATATCAATATTGCCATGATGGGATGTACCACATGTCCACCATTTTGAATTTTGTCATATTTTGAAATATCTTTTAAAATATTAGAAATTTCTTCACCAAAATTGGTATGGATCATCATTAGCATGGCCCAAAGGTACCTGAGAAGTTTGATCACAGCACCACCTAGTGTTCCAGAGATATCATTGTTCTTTGAAAAAACGCTTATAACTTTTGCTAACATTGCTTGATATTTGATTTCTTTATGTCAGTATATTCCTTGGGTCATGCCGATTTCAACGATATCTCATATGTTATTTTCCAACAATGTAACTGACCGCCATATTGGAGCGAATGTAAAACAGTTTTTTCGCTACTCCTCCTTCAAATTTTGTCCAATTTTCTCCAAACATGCACTCAAATGATCTTCGGACTGAGCCGCATAAAAGTACTGTTCCCGATTTTTTTTTTTCATCTTTCTTCAAAAGTTATTGTGTCGCAAAATTAACAAGGTCGACCCAGAGTTGGTTCCCAGGCTGTAACTTGTTAACAGTTTGTCACAAAATCATAAAATTGGTATCTATTGATTCCTTGCGCCATGTCGAATCCGAGGATATCTATTTTGCCAGGATTGGATGTCCCAAGTCATAAGCTAAATTAGCATTAATTAGCTTAGCACGCTAATCTGGTTAACCTGCTTTTATGTGCTCATTCTCACACTGAACCCTCTCCTCTGCTGCTCTGAAAATCATGTCCTCTGAGTGGCGCAATCGGTTAAACCATGCATCTTGAATCCCGAACCATTCTGGTCGTGGGTTCGAGTCCCATGTGGGACGACTTTAAAATTGTGTATAAAGTTGTCATTTCAATTCCTTCCGGCTCTGCACTGCTGTTGGTGTTTAAATGCTCGCTGTGCTTCATTTACATGTATATTCAATTTGTGCTGTTTTTGTTCTTGCGGCTCTGCACTGCTATTGGTGCTTAAATGCTTGCTGCGCTGCTGTGCTCACAGTACTTGCTGTACTTGCTGTGCTTGATGTACATTTACATGTACGTTTAATTTCTGATGTTTTGTTCTTCAGGCTCCGCACTGCTCTTGGTGCTTAAATGCTTGCTGCGCTGCTGTACTTGCTGTCCTTGATGTGCTGGCTGTACCTGCAGTACTTGCTGTACTTGATGTGCTTGATGTACATTTACATGTACATTTCATTTCTGATGTTTTGTTCTTCCGGCTCTGCACTGCTGTTGGTGCTTAAATGCTTGCTGCGCTGCTGTGCTTACAGTAATTGCTGTGCTGCTGTAATTGATGTGATGCTATGCTTCCTGTACTTGGACTACTTGCTGTACTTGCTGTACTTGCAGTCCTTGCTGTGCTTGCTGTATTTGTAGCTAGAAGTACTTGGTCTGCTTGCGGTGCCTTGCAGGGCTTGGCCCCGTATTGCTGCTTGCAGCTATATTAGCAATTGTTATTGTCAGAATAACAATTTTCTTCTTCTTCCGCCAATGGAAGTCTATGGCAGCCCTATGAACCGTAAGTAGGAAAATGATGAAATTTGGCACACTTATAGAAATCCTCATGAAAAGTAATTGAGCCAAATATTGAGTCTCTAGAACCAACTCTATAGCGCCACCACCAGTTAAAAAATTCAACATTGAAATGGTTATAACTTTTGAACCCTTTGATCTAGAGACATGAAACTTAGTACACCTGATTCCACTCATCATGCTGATCACAACCAATACCTTAAATTAAGACCCCGCCCATTACAGTAGTGGCCATTTTGAAATGTACAGTATTCGGTTATTTCGCTACTCCTCCTTCAAATTTTGTCCAATTTTCTCCAAACATGCACTCAAATGATCTTCAGACTGAGCCGCATAAAAGTACTGTGCCCGATTTTTTTGTTATACCAGAAAAAAAAAAGTTATAATGTTGCAAACTTAACGAGGTCGACCCAAAATTGGCTAAGAGGCTGTATCTCGGCCAAAGTTTGATCAATCGAAACGAAAATTGGTACGCTTCATCGGAAGCATGGCCTGAGGTTCCATGCCAAAGTTGGGAACAGCGCCACCTACGGGTCATGAGATATGCAAAATTGCTATTTTTGCCAATAACATTTGAACACTTTGTCAGAACATCATAATTGTGGTATGTATGGATTCCTTGCATCATACCGAATCCGTGGATATAAATTTTGCCATGATGGGATGTACCACATGTCCGCCATTTTGAATTTTGTCATATTTTGCAATATCTTTTAAAAAATTTGAAATTTCTTCACCAAAATTGGTATGGATCATCATAAGCATGGCCCAAAGGTACCTGAGAAGTTTTATCACAGCGCCACCTAGTGTTCCAGAGATATCATTGTTCTTTGAAAAAACGCTTATAACTTTTGCTAACATTGCTTGAAATTTGATTTCTTTATGTCAGTATATTCCTTGGGTTATGCCGATTTAAATTATATCTCATATGTTATTTTCCAACAATGTAACTGGCCGCCATATTGGAGCGAATGTAAAACCGTTTTTTCGCTACTCCTCCTCCAAATTTTGTCCAATTTTCTCCAAACATGCACTCAAATGATCTTCGGACTGAGCCGCATAAAAGTACTGTTCCCGATTTTTTTTTTTCATCTTTCTTCAAAAGTTATGGTGTCGCAAAATTAACAAGGTCGACCCAGAGTTGGTTCAGAGGCTGTAACTTGTTAACAGTTTGTCACAAAATCATAAAATTGGTATCTATTGATTCCTTGCGCCATGTCGAATCCGAGGATATCTATTTTGCCAGGATTGGATGTCCCAAGTCATAAGCTAAATTAGCATTAATTAGCTTAGCACGCTAATCTGGTTAACCTGCTTTTATGTGCTCATTCTCACACTGAACCCTCTCCTCTGCTGCTCTGAAAATCACGTCCTCTGAGTGGCGCAATCGGTTAAACCATGCATCTTGAATCCCGAACCATTCTGGTCGTGGGTTCGAGTCCCATGTTCTTGCGGCTCTGCACTGCTATTGGTGCTTAAATGCTTGCTGCACTGCTGTGCTCACAGTACTTGCTGTACTTGGTGTGCTTGATGTACATTTACATGTACATTTAATTTCTGCTGTTTTTCTTCTTCCGGCTCTGCACTGCTGTTGGTGCTTAAATGCTTGCTGCACTGCTGTGCTTACAGTAATTGCTGTGCTGCTGTAATTGATGTGATGCTATGCTTCCTGTACTTGGACTACTTGCTGTACTTGCTGTACTTGCAGTCCTTGCTGTGCTTGCTGTATTTGTAGCTAGAAGTACTTGGTCTGCTTGCGGTGCCTTGCAGGGCTTGGCCCCGTATTGCTGCTTGCAGCTATATTTATTAGGGGCCAAGCCCCGAAGGGGCAAGGCACCTATTGTATCTGTTAGTTTTCTTATTATTATTATTAGGGGCCAAGCCCCGAAGGGGCAAGGCACCTATTGTATCTGTTAGTTTTCTTATTATTATTATTATTATTATTCCGCAAATGGAAGTCTATGGCAGCCCTATGAACCGTACATAGGAAAATGATGAAATTTGGCACACTTGTAGTGATGCTAATGAATAGTAATTGGACCAATTTTTGACCCTCTAGGACCAACTCTATAGCGCCACCACCAGTTCAAAAATTCAACATTGAAATGGTTATAACTTTTGAACCCTTTGATCTAGAGACATGAAACTTAGTACACCTGATTCCACTCATCATGCTGATCACAACCAATACCTTACATTAAGACCCCGCCCATTACAGTAGTGGCCATTTTGAAATGTACAGTATTCAGTCTATTCGCTACTCCTCCTTCAAATTTTGTCCAATTTTGTCCAAACATGCACTCAAATGATCTTCGGACTGAGCCGCATAAAAGTACTGTGCCCTATTTTTTTTATTCATCTTTGTTCAAAAGTTATGGTGTCGCAAACTTAACGAGGTCGACCCAAAATTGGCTAAGAGGCTGTATCTCGGCCAAAGTTTGATCAATCGAAACGAAAATTGGTACACTACATCGGAAGCATGGTCTGAGGTTCCATGCCAAAGTTGGGAACAGCGCCACCTACGGGTCATGAGATATGAAAAAATGCTATTTTGGCCAATAACTTTTGAACAGTTTGTCAGAAAATCATAAATGTGGTATCTATGGATTCCTTGCATCATGCCGAATCCGTGGATATCAATATTGCCATGATGGGATGTACCACATGTCCGCCATTTTGAATTTTGTCATATTTTGAAATATCTTTTAAAATATTAGAAATTTCTTCACCAAAATTGGTATGGATCATCATTAGCATGGCCCAAAGGTACCTGAGAAGTTTGATCACAGCGCCACCTAGTGTTCCAGAGATATCATTGTTCTTTGAAAAAACGCTTATAACTTTTGCTAACATTGCTTGATATTTGATTTCTTTATGTCAGTATATTCCTTGGGTTATGCCAATTTCAACGATATCTCATATGTTATTTTCCAACAATGTAACTGGCCGCCATATTGGAGCGAATGTAAAACAGTTTTTTCGCTACTCCTCCTTCAAATTTTGTCCAATTTTCTCCAAACATGCACTCAAATGATCTTCGGACTGAGCCGCATAAAAGTACTGTTCCCGATTTTTTTTTCTTCATCTTTCTTCAAAAGTTATGGTGTCGCAAAATTAACAAGGTCGACCCAGAGTTGGTTCCCAGGCTGTAACTTGTTAACAGTTTGTCACAAAATCATAAAATTGGTATCTATTGATTCCTTGCGCCATGTCGAATCCGAGGATATCTATTTTGCCAGGATTGGATGTCCCAAGTCATAAGCTAAATTAGCATTAATTAGCTTAGCACGCTAATCTGGTTAACCTGCTTTTATGTGCTCATTCTCACACTGAACCCTCTCCTCTGCTGCTCTGAAAATCACGTCCTCTGAGTGGCGCAATCGGTTAAACCATGCATCTTGAATCCCGAACCATTCTGGTCGTGGGTTCGAGTCCCATGTGGGACGACTTTAAAATTGTGTATAAAGTTGTCATTTCAATTCCTTCCGGCTCTGCACTGCTGTTGGTGTTTAAATGCTCGCTGTGCTTCATTTACATGTATATTCAATTTGTGCTGTTTTTGTTCTTGCGGCTCTGCACTGCTATTGGTGCTTAAATGCTTGCTGCACTGCTGTGCTCACAGTACTTGCTGTACTTGATGTGCTTGATGTACATTTACATAAACATTTAATTTCTGCTGTTTTTCTTCTTCCGGCTCTGCACTGCTGTTGGTGCTTAAATGCTCGCTGTGCTTCATTTACATGTATATTCAATTTGTGCTGTTTTTGTTCTTGCGGCTCTGCACTGCTATTGGTGCTTAAATGCTTGCTGCACTGCTGTGCTCACAGTACTTGCTGTAATTGATGTGCTTGATGTACATTTACATGTACATTTAATTTCTACTGTTTTTCTTCTTCCGGCTCTGCACTGCTGTTGGTGCTTAAATGCTTGCTGCGCTGCTGTGCTTACAGTAATTGCTGTGCTGCTGTAATTGATGTGATGCTATGCTTCCTGTACTTGGACTACTTGCTGTACTTGCTGTACTTGCTGTACTTGCAGTCCTTGCTGTGCTTGCTGTATTTGTAGCTAGAAGTACTTGGTCTGCTTGCGGTGCCTTGCAGGGCTTGGCCCCGTATTGCTGCTTGCAGCTATATTTGTAGTTATTATTATTCTTCTTCCGCAAATGGAAGTCTATGGCAGCCCTATGAACCGTAAGTAGGAAAATGATGAAATTTGGCACACTTGTAGTGATGCTAATGAATAGTAATTGAACCAATTTTTGACCCTCTAGGACCAACTCTATAGCGCCACCACCAGTTCAAAAATTCAACATTGAAATGGTTATAACTTTTGAACCCTTTGATCTAGAGACATGAAACTTAGTACACCTGATTCCACTCATCATGCTGATCACAACCAATACCTTACATTAAGACCCCGCCCATTACAGTAGTGGCCATTTTGAAATGTACAGTATTCAGTCTATTCGCTACTCCTCCTTCAAATTTTGTCCAATTTTGTCCAAACATGAACTCAAATGATCTTCGGACTGAGCCGCATAAAAGTACTGTGCCCGATTTTTTTTATTCATCTTTGTTCAAAAGTTATGGTGTCGCAAACTTAACGAGGTCGACCCAAAATTGGCTAAGAGGCTGTATCTCGGCCAAAGTTTGATCAATCGAAACGAAAATTGGTACACTTCATCGGAAGCATGGTCTGAGGTTCCATGCCAAAGTTGGGAACAGCGCCACCTACGGGTCATGAGATATGCAAAATTGCTATTTTTGCCAATAACTTTTGAACACTTTGTCAGAAAATCATAATTGTGGTATCTATGGATTCCTTGCATCATGCCGAATCCGTGGATATATATATTGCCATGATGGGATGTACCACATGTCCGCCATTTTGAATTTTGTCATATTTTGAAATATCTTTTAAAATATTAGAAATTTCTTCACCAAAATTGGTATGGATCATCATTAGCATGGCCCAAATGTACCTGAGAAGTTTGATCACAGCGCCACCTAGTGTTCCAGAGATATCATTGTTCTTTGAAAAAACGCTTATAACTTTTGCTAACATTGCTTGATATTTGATTTCTTTATGTCAGTATATTCCTTGGGTTATGCCAATTTCAACGATATCTCATATGTTATTTTCCAACAATGTAACTGGCCGCCATATTGGAGCGAATGTAAAACAGTTTTTTCGCTACTCCTCCTTCAAATTTTGTCCAATTTTCTCCAAACATGCACTCAAATGATCTTCGGACTGAGCCGCATAAAAGTACTGTTCCCGATTTTTATTTTTCATCTTTCTTCAAAAGTTATGGTGTCGCAAAAATAACAAGGTCGACCCAGAGTTGGTTCAGAGGCTGTAACTTGTTAACAGTTTGTCACAAAATCATAAAATTGGTATCTATTGATTCCTTGCGCCATGTCGAATCCGAGGATATCTATTTTGCCAGGATTGGATGTCCCAAGTCATGAGCTAAATTAGCATTAATTAGCTTAGCACGCTAATCTGGTTAACCTGCTTTTATGTGCTCATTCTCACACTGAACCCTCTCCTCTGCTGCTCTGAAAATCACGTCCTCTGAGTGGCGCAATCGGTTAAACCATGCATCTTGAATCCCGAACCATTCTGGTCGTGGGTTCGAGTCCCATGTGGGACGACTTTAAAATTGTGTATGAAGTTGTCATTTCAATTCCTTCCGGCTCTGCACTGCTGTTGGTGTTTAAATGCTCGCTGTGCTTCATTTACATGTATATTCAATTTGTGGTGTTTTTGTTCTTGCGGCTCTGCACTGCTATTGGTGCTTAAATGCTTGCTGCACTGCTGTGCTCACAGTACTTGCTGTACTTGATGTGCTTGATGTACATTTACATGTACATTTAATTTCTACTGTTTTTCTTCTTCCGGCTCTGCACTGCTGTTGGTGCTTAAATGCTTGCTGCGCTGCTGTGCTTACAGTAATTGCTGTGCTGCTGTAATTGATGTGATGCTATGCTTCCTGTACTTGGACTACTTGCTGTACTTGCTGTACTTGCAGTCCTTGCTGTGCTTGCTGTATTTGTAGCTAGAAGTACTTGGTCTGCTTGCGCTGCCTTGCAGGGCTTGGCCCCGTATTGCTGCTTGCAGCTATATTTAGGGGCCAAGCCCCGAAGGGGCAAGGCACCTATTGTATCTGTTAGTTTTCTTATTATTATTATTCCGCAAATGGAAGTCTATGGCAGCCCTATGAACCGTACATAGGAAAATGATGAAATTTGGCATACTTGTAGTGATGCTAATGAATAGTAATTGGACCAATTTTTGACCCTCTAGGACCAACTCTATAGCGCCACCACCAGTTCAAAAATTCAACATTGAAATGGTTATAACTTTTGAACCCTTTGATCTAGAGACATGAAACTTAGAACACCTGATTCCACTCATCATGCTGATCACAACCAATACCTTACATTAAGACTCCGCCCATTACAGTAGTGGCCATTTTGAAATGTACAGTATTCAGTTATTTTGCTACTCCTCCTTCAAATTTTGTCCAATTTTGTCCAAACATGCACTCAAATGATCTTCAGACTGAGCCGCATAAAAGTACTGTCCCCGATTTTTTTTATTCATCTCTGTTCAAAAGTTATGGTGTCGCAAACTTAACGAGGTCCACCCAAAATTGGCTAAGAGGCTGTATCTCGGCCAAAGTTTGATCAATCGAAACGAAAATTGGTACACTTCATCGGAAGCATGTGTTGAGGTTCCATGCCAAAGTTGGGAATAGCGCCACCTATGGGTCATGAGATATGAAAAAATGCTATTTTGGCCAATAACTTTTGAACAGTTTGTCAGAAAATCATAAATATGGTATCTATGGATTCCTTGCATCATGCCGAATCCGTGGATATCAATATTGCCATGATGGGATGTACCACATGTCCGCCATTTTGAATTTTGTCATATTTTGAAATATCTTTTAAAATATTAGAAATTTCTTCACCAAAATTGGTATGGATCATCATTAGCATGGCCCAAAGGTACCTGAGAAGTTTGATCACAGCGCCACCTAGTGTTCCAGAGATATCATTGTTCTTTGAAAAAACGCTTATAACTTTTGCTAACATTGCTTGAAATTTGATTTCTTTATGTCAATATATTCCTTGGGTTATGCCGATTTCAACGATATCTCATATGTTATTTTCCAACAATGTAACTGGCCGCCATATTGGAGCGAATGTAAAACAGTTTTTTCGCTACTCCTCCTTCAAATTTTGTCAAATTTTCTCCAAACATGCACTCAAATGATCTTCGGACTGAGCCGCATAAAAGTACTGTTCCCGATTTTTTTTTTTCATCTTTCTTCAAAAGTTATGGTGTCGCAAAATTAACAAGGTCGACCCAGAGTTGGTTCCCAGGCTGTAACTTGTTAACAGTTTGTCACAAAATCATAAAATTGGTATCTAATGATTCCTTGCGCCATGTCGAATCCGAGGATATCTATTTTGCCAGGATTGGATGTCCCAAGTCATAAGCTAAATTAGCATTAATTAGCTTAGCACGCTAATCTGGTTAACCCGCTTTTATGTGCTCATTCTCACACTGAACCCTCTCCTCTGCTGCTCTGAAAATCACGTCCTCTGAGTGGCGCAATCGGTTAAACCATGCATCTTGAATCCCGAACCATTCTGGTCGTGGGTTCGAGTCCCATGTGGGACGACTTTAAAATTGTGTATAAAGTTGTCATTTCAATTCCTTCCGGCTCTGCACTGCTGTTGGTGTTTAAATGCTCGCTGTGCTTCATTTACATGTATATTCAATTTGTGCTGTTTTTGTTCTTGCGGCTCTGCACTGCTATTGGTGCTTAAATGCTTGCTGCACTGCTGTGCTCACAGTACTTGCTGTACTTGATGTGCTTGATGTACATTTACATGTACATTTAAATTCTACTGTTTTTCTTCTTCCGGCTCTGCACTGCTGTTGGTGCTTAAATGCTTGCTGCGCTGCTGTGCTTACAGTAATTGCTGTGCTGCTGTAATTGATGTGATGCTATGCTTCCTGTACTTGGACTACTTGCTGTACTTGCTGTACTTGCAGTCCTTGCTGTGCTTGCTGTATTTGTAGCTAGAAGTACTTGGTCTGCTTGTTATTAGGGGCCAAGCCCCGAAGGGGCAAGGCACCTATTGTATCTGTTAGTTTTCTTATTATTATTATTCCGCAAATGGAAGTCTATGGCAGCCCTATGAACCGTACATAGGAAAATGATGAAATTTGGCACACTTGTAGTGATGCTAATGAATAGTAATTGAACCAATTTTTGACCCTCTAGGACCAACTCTATAGCGCCACCACCAGTTCAAAAATTCAACATTGAAATGGTTATAACTTTTGAACCCTTTGATCTAGAGACATGAAACTTAGTACACCTGATTCCACTCATCATGCTGATCACAACCAATACCTTACATTAAGACCCCGCCCATTACAGTAGTGGCCATTTTGAAATGTACAGTATTCAGTCTATTCGCTACTCCTCCTTCAAATTTTGTCCAATTTTGTCCAAACATGCACTCAAATGATCTTCGGACTGAGACGCATAAAAGTACTGTGCCCGATTTTTTTTATTCATCTTTGTTCAAAAGTTATGGTGTCGCAAACTTAACGAGGTCGACCCAAAATTGGCTAAGAGGCTGTATCTCGGCCAAAGTTTGATCAATCGAAACGAAAATTGGTACACTACATCGGAAGCATGGTCTGAGGTTCCATGCCAAAGTTGGGAACAGCGCCACCTACGGGTCATGAGATATGCAAAATTGCTATTTTTGCCAATAACTTTTGAACACTTTGTCAGAAAATCATACTTGTGGTATCTATGGATTCCTTGCATCATGCCGAATCCGTGGATATCAATATTGCCATGATGGGATGTACCACATGTCCGCCATTTTGAATTTTGTCATATTTTGAAATATCTTTTAAAATATTAGAAATTTCTTCACCAAAATTGGTATGGATCATCATTAGCATGGCCCAAAGGTACCTGAGAAGTTTGATCACAGCGCCACCTAGTGTTCCAGAGATATCATTGTTCTTTGAAAAAACGCTTATAACTTTTGCTAACATTGCTTGATATTTGATTTCTTTATGTCAGTATATTCCTTGGGTTATGCCAATTTCAACGATATCTCATATGTTATTTTCCAACAATGTAACTGGCCGCCATATTGGAGCGAATGTAAAACAGTTTTTTCGCTACTCCTCCTTCAAATTTTGTCCAATTTTCTCCAAACATGCACTCAAATGATCTTCGGACTGAGCCGCATAAAAGTACTGTTCCCGATTTTTTTGCTATACTGGAAAAAAAAAGTTATGTTTTCGCAAACTTAACGAGGTCCACCCAAAATTCGTTCACAGGCTGTAACTTGTGAACAGTTTGTCACAAAATCATAAAATTGGTATCTGTCGATTCCTTGCGCCATGTCGAATCCGAGGATATCTATTTTGCCAGGATTGGATGTCCCAAGTCATAAGCTAAATTAGCATTAATTAGCTTAGCACGCTAATCTGGTTAACCTGCTTTTATGTGCTCATTCTCACACTGAACCCTCTCCTCTGCTGCTCTGAAAATCACGTCCTCTGAGTGGCGCAATCGGTTAAACCATGCATCTTGAATCCCGAACCATTCTGGTCGTGGGTTCGAGTCCCATGTGGGACGACTTTAAAATTGTGTATAAAGTTGTCATTTCAATTCCTTCCGGCTCTGCACTGCTGTTGGTGTTTAAATGCTCGCTGTGCTTCATTTACATGTATATTCAATTTGTGCTGTTTTTGTTCTTGCGGCTCTGCACTGCTATTGGTGCTTAAATGCTTGCTGCACTGCTGTGCTCACAGTACTTGCTGTACTTGATGTGCTTGATGTACATTTACATGTACATTTAATTTCTACTGTTTTTCTTCTTCCGGCTCTGCACTGCTGTTGGTGCTTAAATGCTTGCTGCGCTGCTGTGCTTACAGTAATTGCTGTGCTGCTGTAATTGATGTGATGCTATGCTTCCTGTACTTGGACTACTTGCTGTACTTGCTGTACTTGCAGTCCTTGCTGTGCTTGCTGTATTTGTAACTAGAAGTACTTGGTCTGCTTGCGGTGCCTTGCAGGGCTTGGCCCCGTATTGCTGCTTGCAGCTATATTTATTATTATTATTATTCCGCAAATGGAAGTCTATGGCAGCCCTATGAACCGTACATAGGAAAATGATGAAATTTGGCACACTTGTAGTGATGCTAATGAATAGTAATTGGACCAATTTTTGACCCTCTAGGACCAACTCTATAGCGCCACCACCAGTTCAAAAATTCAACATTGAAATGGTTATAACTTTTGAACCCTTTGATCTAGAGACATGAAACTTAGTACACCTGATTCCACTCATCATGCTGATCACAACCAATACCTTACATTAAGACCCCGCCCATTACAGTAGTGGCCATTTTGAAATGTACAGTATTCAGTCTATTCGCTACTCCTCCTTCAAATTTTGTCCAATTTTGTCCAAACATGCACTCAAATGATCTTCGGACTGAGCCGCATAAAAGTACTGTGCCCTATTTTTTTTATTCATCTTTGTTCAAAAGTTATGGTGTCGCAAACTTAACGAGGTCGACCCAAAATTGGCTAAGAGGCTGTATCTCGGCCAAAGTTTGATCAATCGAAACGAAAATTGGTACACTACATCGGAAGCATGGTCTGAGGTTCCATGCCAAAGTTGGGAACAGCGCCACCTACGGGTCATGAGATATGAAAAAATGCTATTTTGGCCAATAACTTTTGAACAGTTTGTCAGAAAATCATAAATGTGGTATCTATGGATTCCTTGCATCATGCCGAATCCGTGGATATCAATATTGCCATGATGGGATGTACCACATGTCCGCCATTTTGAATTTTGTCATATTTTGAAATATCTTTTAAAATATTAGAAATTTCTTCACCAAAATTGGTATGGATCATCATTAGCATGGCCCAAAGGTACCTGAGAAGTTTGATCACAGCGCCACCTAGTGTTCCAGAGATATCATTGTTCTTTGAAAAAACGCTTATAACTTTTGCTAACATTGCTTGATATTTGATTTCTTTATGTCAGTATATTCCTTGGGTTATGCCAATTTCAACGATATCTCATATGTTATTTTCCAACAATGTAACTGGCCGCCATATTGGAGCGAATGTAAAACAGTTTTTTCGCTACTCCTCCTTCAAATTTTGTCCAATTTTCTCCAAACATGCACTCAAATGATCTTCGGACTGAGCCGCATAAAAGTACTGTTCCCGATTTTTTTTTCTTCATCTTTCTTCAAAAGTTATGCTGTCGCAAAATGAACAAGGTCGACCCAGAGTTGGTTCCCAGGCTGTAACTTGTTAACAGTTTGTCACAAAATCATAAAATTGGTATCTATTGATTCCTTGCGCCATGTCGAATCCGAGGATATCTATTTTGCCAGGATTGGATGTCCCAAGTCATAAGCTAAATTAGCATTAATTAGCTTAGCACGCTAATCTGGTTAACCTGCTTTTATGTGCTCATTCTCACACTGAACCCTCTCCTCTGCTGCTCTGAAAATCACGTCCTCTGAGTGGCGCAATCGGTTAAACCATGCATCTTGAATCCCGAACCATTCTGGTCGTGGGTTCGAGTCCCATGTGGGACGACTTTAAAATTGTGTATAAAGTTGTCATTTCAATTCCTTCCGGCTCTGCACTGCTGTTGGTGTTTAAATGCTCGCTGTGCTTCATTTACATGTATATTCAATTTGTGCTGTTTTTGTTCTTGCGGCTCTGCACTGCTATTGGTGCTTAAATGCTTGCTGCACTGCTGTGCTCACAGTACTTGCTGTACTTGATGTGCTTGATGTACATTTACATAAACATTTAATTTCTGCTGTTTTTCTTCTTCCGGCTCTGCACTGCTGTTGGTGCTTAAATGCTCGCTGTGCTTCATTTACATGTATATTCAATTTGTGCTGTTTTTGTTCTTGCGGCTCTGCACTGCTATTGGTGCTTAAATGCTTGCTGCACTGCTGTGCTCACAGTACTTGCTGTAATTGATGTGCTTGATGTACATTTACATGTACATTTAATTTCTACTGTTTTTCTTCTTCCGGCTCTGCACTGCTGTTGGTGCTTAAATGCTTGCTGCGCTGCTGTACTTGCTGTCCTTGATGTGCTGGCTGTACCTGCAGTACTTGCTGTACTTGATGTGCTTGATGTACATTTACATGTACATTTAATTTCTACTGTTTTTCTTCTTCCGGCTCTGCACTGCTGTTGGTGCTTAAATGCTTGCTGCGCTGCTGTGCTTACAGTAATTGCTGTGCTGCTGTAATTGATGTGATGCTATGCTTCCTGTACTTGGACTACTTGCTGTACTTGCTGTACTTGCAGTCCTTGCTGTGCTTGCTGTATTTGTAGCTAGAAGTACTTGGTCTGCTTGCGGTGCCTTGCAGGGCTTGGCCCCGTATTGCTGCTTGCAGCTATATTTAGGGGCCAAGCCCCGAAGGGGCAAGGCACCTATTGTATCTGTTAGTTTTCTTATTATTATTATTATTATACTTCTTCTTCTTCCCAGTGGAAGTCTATGGCAGCCCTATGAACCGTACATAGGAAAATGATGAAATTTGGCACACTTGTAGTGATGCTAATGAATAGTAATTGGACCAATTTTTGACCCTCTAGGACCAAGTCTATAGCGCCACCACCAGTTCAAAAATTCAACATTGAAATGGTTATAACTTTTGAACCCTTTGATCTAGAGACATGAAACTTAGTACACCTGATTCCACTCATCATGCTGATCACAACCAATACCTTACATTAAGACCCCGCCCATTACAGTAGTGGCCATTTTGAAATGTACAGTATTCAGTCTATTCGCTACTCCTCCTTCAAATTTTGTCCAATTTTGTCCAAACATGCACTCAAATGATCTTCAGACTGAGCCGCATAAAAGTACTGTCCCCGATTTTTTTTATTCATCTCTGTTCAAAAGTTATGGTGTCGCAAACTTAACGAGGTCCACCCAAAATTGGCTAAGAGGCTGTATCTCGGCCAAAGTTTGATCAATCGAAACGAAAATTGGTACACTTCATCGGAAGCATGTGTTGAGGTTCCATGCCAAAGTTGGGAATAGCGCCACCTATGGGTCATGAGATATGAAAAAATGCTATTTTGGCCAATAACTTTTGAACAGTTTGTCAGAAAATCATAAATGTGGTATCTATGGATTCCTTGCATCATGCCGAATCCGTGGATATCAATATTGCCATGATGGGATGTACCACATGTCCACCATTTTGAATTTTGTCATATTTTGAAATATCTTTTAAAATATTAGAAATTTCTTCACCAAAATTGGTATGGATCATCATTAGCATGGCCCAAAGGTACCTGAGAAGTTTGATCACAGCACCACCTAGTGTTCCAGAGATATCATTGTTCTTTGAAAAAACGCTTATAACTTTTGCTAACATTGCTTGATATTTGATTTCTTTATGTCAGTATATTCCTTGGGTCATGCCGATTTCAACGATATCTCATATGTTATTTTCCAACAATGTAACTGACCGCCATATTGGAGCGAATGTAAAACAGTTTTTTCGCTACTCCTCCTTCAAATTTTGTCCAATTTTCTCCAAACATGCACTCAAATGATCTTCGGACTGAGCCGCATAAAAGTACTGTTCCCGATTTTTTTTTTTCATCTTTCTTCAAAAGTTATTGTGTCGCAAAATTAACAAGGTCGACCCAGAGTTGGTTCCCAGGCTGTAACTTGTTAACAGTTTGTCACAAAATCATAAAATTGGTATCTATTGATTCCTTGCGCCATGTCGAATCCGAGGATATCTATTTTGCCAGGATTGGATGTCCCAAGTCATAAGCTAAATTAGCATTAATTAGCTTAGCACGCTAATCTGGTTAACCTGCTTTTATGTGCTCATTCTCACACTGAACCCTCTCCTCTGCTGCTCTGAAAATCATGTCCTCTGAGTGGCGCAATCGGTTAAACCATGCATCTTGAATCCCGAACCATTCTGGTCGTGGGTTCGAGTCCCATGTGGGACGACTTTAAAATTGTGTATAAAGTTGTCATTTCAATTCCTTCCGGCTCTGCACTGCTGTTGGTGTTTAAATGCTCGCTGTGCTTCATTTACATGTATATTCAATTTGTGCTGTTTTTGTTCTTGCGGCTCTGCACTGCTATTGGTGCTTAAATGCTTGCTGCGCTGCTGTGCTCACAGTACTTGCTGTACTTGCTGTGCTTGATGTACATTTACATGTACGTTTAATTTCTGATGTTTTGTTCTTCAGGCTCCGCACTGCTCTTGGTGCTTAAATGCTTGCTGCGCTGCTGTACTTGCTGTCCTTGATGTGCTGGCTGTACCTGCAGTACTTGCTGTACTTGATGTGCTTGATGTACATTTACATGTACATTTCATTTCTGATGTTTTGTTCTTCCGGCTCTGCACTGCTGTTGGTGCTTAAATGCTTGCTGCGCTGCTGTGCTTACAGTAATTGCTGTGCTGCTGTAATTGATGTGATGCTATGCTTCCTGTACTTGGACTACTTGCTGTACTTGCTGTACTTGCAGTCCTTGCTGTGCTTGCTGTATTTGTAGCTAGAAGTACTTGGTCTGCTTGCGGTGCCTTGCAGGGCTTGGCCCCGTATTGCTGCTTGCAGCTATATTAGCAATTGTTATTGTCAGAATAACAATTTTCTTCTTCTTCCGCCAATGGAAGTCTATGGCAGCCCTATGAACCGTAAGTAGGAAAATGATGAAATTTGGCACACTTATAGAAATCCTCATGAAAAGTAATTGAGCCAAATATTGAGTCTCTAGAACCAACTCTATAGCGCCACCACCAGTTAAAAAATTCAACATTGAAATGGTTATAACTTTTGAACCCTTTGATCTAGAGACATGAAACTTAGTACACCTGATTCCACTCATCATGCTGATCACAACCAATACCTTAAATTAAGACCCCGCCCATTACAGTAGTGGCCATTTTGAAATGTACAGTATTCGGTTATTTCGCTACTCCTCCTTCAAATTTTGTCCAATTTTCTCCAAACATGCACTCAAATGATCTTCAGACTGAGCCGCATAAAAGTACTGTGCCCGATTTTTTTGTTATACCAGAAAAAAAAAAGTTATAATGTTGCAAACTTAACGAGGTCGACCCAAAATTGGCTAAGAGGCTGTATCTCGGCCAAAGTTTGATCAATCGAAACGAAAATTGGTACGCTTCATCGGAAGCATGGCCTGAGGTTCCATGCCAAAGTTGGGAACAGCGCCACCTACGGGTCATGAGATATGCAAAATTGCTATTTTTGCCAATAACATTTGAACACTTTGTCAGAACATCATAATTGTGGTATGTATGGATTCCTTGCATCATACCGAATCCGTGGATATAAATTTTGCCATGATGGGATGTACCACATGTCCGCCATTTTGAATTTTGTCATATTTTGCAATATCTTTTAAAAAATTTGAAATTTCTTCACCAAAATTGGTATGGATCATCATAAGCATGGCCCAAAGGTACCTGAGAAGTTTTATCACAGCGCCACCTAGTGTTCCAGAGATATCATTGTTCTTTGAAAAAACGCTTATAACTTTTGCTAACATTGCTTGAAATTTGATTTCTTTATGTCAGTATATTCCTTGGGTTATGCCGATTTAAATTATATCTCATATGTTATTTTCCAACAATGTAACTGGCCGCCATATTGGAGCGAATGTAAAACCGTTTTTTCGCTACTCCTCCTCCAAATTTTGTCCAATTTTCTCCAAACATGCACTCAAATGATCTTCGGACTGAGCCGCATAAAAGTACTGTTCCCGATTTTTTTTTTTCATCTTTCTTCAAAAGTTATGGTGTCGCAAAATTAACAAGGTCGACCCAGAGTTGGTTCAGAGGCTGTAACTTGTTAACAGTTTGTCACAAAATCATAAAATTGGTATCTATTGATTCCTTGCGCCATGTCGAATCCGAGGATATCTATTTTGCCAGGATTGGATGTCCCAAGTCATAAGCTAAATTAGCATTAATTAGCTTAGCACGCTAATCTGGTTAACCTGCTTTTATGTGCTCATTCTCACACTGAACCCTCTCCTCTGCTGCTCTGAAAATCACGTCCTCTGAGTGGCGCAATCGGTTAAACCATGCATCTTGAATCCCGAACCATTCTGGTCGTGGGTTCGAGTCCCATGTTCTTGCGGCTCTGCACTGCTATTGGTGCTTAAATGCTTGCTGCACTGCTGTGCTCACAGTACTTGCTGTACTTGGTGTGCTTGATGTACATTTACATGTACATTTAATTTCTGCTGTTTTTCTTCTTCCGGCTCTGCACTGCTGTTGGTGCTTAAATGCTTGCTGCACTGCTGTGCTTACAGTAATTGCTGTGCTGCTGTAATTGATGTGATGCTATGCTTCCTGTACTTGGACTACTTGCTGTACTTGCTGTACTTGCAGTCCTTGCTGTGCTTGCTGTATTTGTAGCTAGAAGTACTTGGTCTGCTTGCGGTGCCTTGCAGGGCTTGGCCCCGTATTGCTGCTTGCAGCTATATTTATTAGGGGCCAAGCCCCGAAGGGGCAAGGCACCTATTGTATCTGTTAGTTTTCTTATTATTATTATTAGGGGCCAAGCCCCGAAGGGGCAAGGCACCTATTGTATCTGTTAGTTTTCTTATTATTATTATTATTATTATTCCGCAAATGGAAGTCTATGGCAGCCCTATGAACCGTACATAGGAAAATGATGAAATTTGGCACACTTGTAGTGATGCTAATGAATAGTAATTGGACCAATTTTTGACCCTCTAGGACCAACTCTATAGCGCCACCACCAGTTCAAAAATTCAACATTGAAATGGTTATAACTTTTGAACCCTTTGATCTAGAGACATGAAACTTAGTACACCTGATTCCACTCATCATGCTGATCACAACCAATACCTTACATTAAGACCCCGCCCATTACAGTAGTGGCCATTTTGAAATGTACAGTATTCAGTCTATTCGCTACTCCTCCTTCAAATTTTGTCCAATTTTGTCCAAACATGCACTCAAATGATCTTCGGACTGAGCCGCATAAAAGTACTGTGCCCTATTTTTTTTATTCATCTTTGTTCAAAAGTTATGGTGTCGCAAACTTAACGAGGTCGACCCAAAATTGGCTAAGAGGCTGTATCTCGGCCAAAGTTTGATCAATCGAAACGAAAATTGGTACACTACATCGGAAGCATGGTCTGAGGTTCCATGCCAAAGTTGGGAACAGCGCCACCTACGGGTCATGAGATATGAAAAAATGCTATTTTGGCCAATAACTTTTGAACAGTTTGTCAGAAAATCATAAATGTGGTATCTATGGATTCCTTGCATCATGCCGAATCCGTGGATATCAATATTGCCATGATGGGATGTACCACATGTCCGCCATTTTGAATTTTGTCATATTTTGAAATATCTTTTAAAATATTAGAAATTTCTTCACCAAAATTGGTATGGATCATCATTAGCATGGCCCAAAGGTACCTGAGAAGTTTGATCACAGCGCCACCTAGTGTTCCAGAGATATCATTGTTCTTTGAAAAAACGCTTATAACTTTTGCTAACATTGCTTGATATTTGATTTCTTTATGTCAGTATATTCCTTGGGTTATGCCAATTTCAACGATATCTCATATGTTATTTTCCAACAATGTAACTGGCCGCCATATTGGAGCGAATGTAAAACAGTTTTTTCGCTACTCCTCCTTCAAATTTTGTCCAATTTTCTCCAAACATGCACTCAAATGATCTTCGGACTGAGCCGCATAAAAGTACTGTTCCCGATTTTTTTTTCTTCATCTTTCTTCAAAAGTTATGGTGTCGCAAAATTAACAAGGTCGACCCAGAGTTGGTTCCCAGGCTGTAACTTGTTAACAGTTTGTCACAAAATCATAAAATTGGTATCTATTGATTCCTTGCGCCATGTCGAATCCGAGGATATCTATTTTGCCAGGATTGGATGTCCCAAGTCATAAGCTAAATTAGCATTAATTAGCTTAGCACGCTAATCTGGTTAACCTGCTTTTATGTGCTCATTCTCACACTGAACCCTCTCCTCTGCTGCTCTGAAAATCACGTCCTCTGAGTGGCGCAATCGGTTAAACCATGCATCTTGAATCCCGAACCATTCTGGTCGTGGGTTCGAGTCCCATGTGGGACGACTTTAAAATTGTGTATAAAGTTGTCATTTCAATTCCTTCCGGCTCTGCACTGCTGTTGGTGTTTAAATGCTCGCTGTGCTTCATTTACATGTATATTCAATTTGTGCTGTTTTTGTTCTTGCGGCTCTGCACTGCTATTGGTGCTTAAATGCTTGCTGCACTGCTGTGCTCACAGTACTTGCTGTACTTGATGTGCTTGATGTACATTTACATAAACATTTAATTTCTGCTGTTTTTCTTCTTCCGGCTCTGCACTGCTGTTGGTGCTTAAATGCTCGCTGTGCTTCATTTACATGTATATTCAATTTGTGCTGTTTTTGTTCTTGCGGCTCTGCACTGCTATTGGTGCTTAAATGCTTGCTGCACTGCTGTGCTCACAGTACTTGCTGTAATTGATGTGCTTGATGTACATTTACATGTACATTTAATTTCTACTGTTTTTCTTCTTCCGGCTCTGCACTGCTGTTGGTGCTTAAATGCTTGCTGCGCTGCTGTGCTTACAGTAATTGCTGTGCTGCTGTAATTGATGTGATGCTATGCTTCCTGTACTTGGACTACTTGCTGTACTTGCTGTACTTGCTGTACTTGCAGTCCTTGCTGTGCTTGCTGTATTTGTAGCTAGAAGTACTTGGTCTGCTTGCGGTGCCTTGCAGGGCTTGGCCCCGTATTGCTGCTTGCAGCTATATTTATTATTATTATTATACTTCTTCTTCTTCTTCTTCTTCTTCCCAGTGGAAGTCTATGGCAGCCCTATGAACCGTACATAGGAAAATGATGAAATTTGGCACACTTGTAGTGATGCTAATGAATAGTAATTGGACCAATTTTTGACCCTCTAGGACCAACTCTATAGCGCCACCACCAGTTCAAAAATTCAACATTGAAATTGTTATAACTTTTGAACCCTTTGATCTAGAGACATGAAACTTAGTACACCTGATTCCACTCATCATGCTGATCACAACCAATACCTTACATTAAGACCCCGCCCATTACAGTAGTGGCCATTTTGAAATGTACAGTATTCAGTCTATTCGCTACTCCTCCTTCAAATTTTGTCCAATTTTGTCCAAACATGCACTCAAATGATCTTCGGACTGAGCCGCATAAAAGTACTGTGCCCTATTTTTTTTATTCATCTTTGTTCAAAAGTTATGGTGTCGCAAACTTAACGAGGTCGACCCAAAATTGGCTAAGAGGCTGTATCTCGGCCAAAGTTTGATCAATCGAAACGAAAATTGGTACACTACATCGGAAGCATGGTCTGAGGTTCCATGCCAAAGTTGGGAACAGCGCCACCTACGGGTCATGAGATATGAAAAAATGCTATTTTGGCCAATAACTTTTGAACAGTTTGTCAGAAAATCATAAATGTGGTATCTATGGATTCCTTGCATCATGCCGAATCCGTGGATATCAATATTGCCATGATGGGATGTACCACATGTCCGCCATTTTGAATTTTGTCATATTTTGAAATATCTTTTAAAATATTAGAAATTTCTTCACCAAAATTGGTATGGATCATCATTAGCATGGCCCAAAGGTACCTGAGAAGTTTGATCACAGCGCCACCTAGTGTTCCAGAGATATCATTGTTCTTTGAAAAAACGCTTATAACTTTTGCTAACATTGCTTGATATTTGATTTCTTTATGTCAGTATATTCCTTGGGTTATGCCAATTTCAACGATATCTCATATGTTATTTTCCAACAATGTAACTGGCCGCCATATTGGAGCGAATGTAAAACAGTTTTTTCACTACTCCTCCTTCAAATTTTGTCCAATTTTCTCCAAACATGCACTCAAATGATCTTCGGACTGAGCCGCATAAAAGTACTGTTCCCGATTTTTTTGTTATACTGAAAAAAAAAAGTTATGATATTGCAAATTTAACAAGTTCAACCCAACATTGGTTCAGAGGCTGTAACTTGTGAACAGTTTGTCACAAAATCATAAAATTGGTGTCTATCGATTCCTTGCTTCATGTCGAATCCGGTGATATCTATTTTGCCAGGATTGGAAGTACCACGTCATAAGCTACATTAGCATTAAGCTAGCTTAGCATGCTAATCTGGTTAACATGTCATGGAACTTTTTTGTGAACTCATTCTCACACTGAACCCTCTGCTCTACTGCTTTGAACTTCACGTCCTCTGAGTGGCGCAATCGGTTAAACCATGCATCTCAAATCCCGAACCATTCTGGTCGTGGGTTCAAGTCCCATGAGGAACAACTTTAAAATTGTGTATAAAGTTTTCAATTCCTTCCGGCTCTGCACTGCTGTTGGTGCTTAAATGCTCGCTGTGCTTCATTTACATGTATATTCAATTTGTGCTGTTTTTGTTCTTGCGGCTCTGCACTGCTATTGGTGCTTAAATGCTTGCTGCACTGCTGTGCTCACAGTACTTGCTGTACTTGATGTGCTTGATGTACATTTACATGTACATTTAATTTCTACTGTTTTTCTTCTTCCGGCTCTGCACTGCTGTTGGTGCTTAAATGCTTGCTGCGCTGCTGTGCTTACAGTAATTGCTGTGCTGCTGTAATTGATGTGATGCTATGCTTCCTGTACTTGGACTACTTGCTGTACTTGCTGTACTTGCAGTCCTTGCTGTGCTTGCTGTATTTGTAGCTAGAAGTACTTGGTCTGCTTGCGGTGCCTTGCAGGGCTTGGCCCCGTATTGCTGCTTGTTATTATTATTATTATACTTCTTCTTCTTCTTCTTCTTCTTCCCAGTGGAAGTCTATGGCAGCCCTATGAACCGTACATAGGAAAATGATGAAATTTGGCACACTTGTAGTGATGCTAATGAATAGTAATTGGACCAATTTTTGACCCTCTAGGACCAACTCTATAGCGCCACCACCAGTTCAAAAATTCAACATTGAAATTGTTATAACTTTTGAACCCTTTGATCTAGAGACATGAAACTTAGTACACCTGATTCCACTCATCATGCTGATCACAACCAATACCTTACATTAAGACCCCGCCCATTACAGTAGTGGCCATTTTGAAATGTACAGTATTCAGTCTATTCGCTACTCCTCCTTCAAATTTTGTCCAATTTTGTCCAAACATGCACTCAAATGATCTTCAGACTGAGCCGCATAAAAGTACTGTCCCCGATTTTTTTTATTCATCTCTGTTCAAAAGTTATGATGTCGCAAACTTAACAAGGTCCACCCAAAATTGGCTAAGAGGCTGTATCTCGGCCAAAGTTTGATCAATCGAAACGAAAATTGGTACACTTCATCGGAAGCATGGTCTGAGGTTCCATGCCTAAGTTGGGAACAGCGCCACCTACGGGTCATGAGATATGCAAAATTGCTATTTTGGCCAATAACTTTTGAACAGTTTGTCAGAAAATCATAATTGTGGTGTCTATGGATTCCTTGCATCATGCCGAATACTTGGATATAAATTTTGCCATGATGGGATGTACCACATGTCCGCCATTTTGAATTTTGTCATATTTTGAAATATCTTTTAAAATATTAGAAATTTCTTCACCAAAATTGGTATGGATCATCATTAGCATGGCCCAAAGGTACCTGAGAAGTTTGATCACAGCGCCACCTAGTGTTCCAGAGATATCATTGTTCTTTGAAAAAACGCTTATAACTTTTGCTAACATTGCTTGATATTTGATTTCTTTATGTCAGTATATTCCTTGGGTCATGCCAATTTCAACGATATCTCATATGTTATTTTCCAACAATGTAACTGGCCGCCATATTGGAGCGAATGTAAAAAAGTTTTTTCGCTACTCCTCCTTCAAATTTTGTCCAATTTTCTCCAAACATGCACTCAAATGATCTTCGGACTGAGCCGCATAAAAGTACTGTTCCCGATTTTTTTGTTATACTGAAAAAAAAAAGTTATGATATTGCAAATTTAACAAGTTCAACCCAACATTGGTTCAGAGGCTGTAACTTGTGAACAGTTTGTCACAAAATCATAAAATTGGTGTCTATCGATTCCTTGCTTCATGTCGAATCCGGTGATATCTATTTTGCCAGGATTGGAAGTACCACGTCATAAGCTACATTAGCATTAAGCTAGCTTAGCATGCTAATCTGGTTAACATGTCATGGAACTTTTTTGTGAACTCATTCTCACACTGAACCCTCTGCTCTACTGCTTTGAACTTCACGTCCTCTGAGTGGCGCAATCGGTTAAACCATGCATCTCAAATCCCGAACCATTCTGGTCGTGGGTTCAAGTCCCATGAGGAACAACTTTAAAATTGTGTATAAAGTTTTCAATTCCTTCCGGCTCTGCACTGCTGTTGGTGCTTAAATGCTCGCTGTGCTTCATTTACATGTATATTCAATTTGTGCTGTTTTTGTTCTTGCGGCTCTGCACTGCTATTGGTGCTTAAATGCTTGCTGCACTGCTGTGCTCACAGTACTTGCTGTACTTGATGTGCTTGATGTACATTTACATGTACATTTAATTTCTACTGTTTTTCTTCTTCCGGCTCTGCACTGCTGTTGGTGCTTAAATGCTTGCTGCGCTGCTGTGCTTACAGTAATTGCTGTGCTGCTGTAATTGATGTGATGCTATGCTTCCTGTACTTGGACTACTTGCTGTACTTGCTGTACTTGCAGTCCTTGCTGTGCTTGCTGTATTTGTAGCTAGAAGTACTTGGTCTGCTTGCGGTGCCTTGCAGGGCTTGGCCCCGTATTGCTGCTTGCAGCTATATTTATTATATTTATTGTTCTTGCTGTGAAGAGGCCTTTACACACATGCATACGTCTTACCGGCAAAAGGCGCCAATGCCGTCAACCACATAACACTGTCCCCCATTGAAGCAGTAACTGGTGAAGATGTCGCACGGTGAGACACATGTGCTGTTGATACGCACAAATCCAAGAAGACAACCAGAGTTGTCAAGCATGTCCGATACTCCAGGTGAAGTTCCTCCAGATCCACCATCATCAGGGTTCAAAACTCTTGTGTTGGAGGGAACCGCGCTGGCAACGAGAGGAACGTTTTCATCATCCATGTCAGGTGGCGTTGGTTGGCTCTCCTCTTGGTAAACTTCGGTGGGCGAATAGTCAGGTGACAGATAATCATAAAAATCAGAAAGTGTCCAGGAGGTTGGATCTCCACCCTGGAGCTCCTGAACCCAAGAAGGAGGATCATGGACAATGTGCTGTTGGTGAGAAGGGTTGTAAAAATTCACTGTGATAATTTCTTTGGGTTGGGAATGGGTAAACTCAGGAGGAGGAATCGTGACTTCATCAAACAACGTCCCATCTGCTTGTAGTCTCTCACTCTTCCAGTGAGGGGCACTATCCTCGATTCCCTTTTCGCCAAAGTCTAGCTGGGACAAGCCATGTGCCCGGGGTTCAGCCAGAGTGGGCAGCCGGGCAGCTATGCCATCTATCGGCAGGTCAATGAGGTGCTCCCTTTCGGCTGAATTAACACTGATGTCCTTCACAGCACTGGTTGAGGTTTCTCCACCGCTACCGGACTCCTCCCCAGCTCGTGGTTTCCGAGAGTGAATGTGCGCCTGGGCAATAGGTGTGACCTCACCAGGAAGTGCAGGCTTAAGCCCAACTCCATTCAAGTCTGAGGAGTTAGTGCCAGTAGAATTGGAGATAAATGAACTGCCTGAAAAAAAACCCCCAAAACAAATAAAAGTTATTGACAACCTTATGCCTTGATTTATTTTTGCTGATTTTTCAATTACATTTATTTACCAATACTAGGAATAAATTTCTCAATTTCTACTCCAGTTTTCACATACCATTCGTTTTTTATTTATTTTTAATTAATACTTTTATTCAGCAAGGATGCAATAGATTGATCAAACGTGACATTAAAGACATGTATTATGTTACAAAATATTTCTATTTAAAATAAATGCTGTATATGTTCTTTTGAACTTTCTATTCAAAGAATCATGGAATAAAATGATCAAAGTTTTCACACAAAAAACAATTAAGCAGCACGACTCTTTCAACATTCATAATAAATACTTCTTGAGCATACTAGAATGATTTCTGAAGGATCGTGTGACACTGAAGACTGGAGTAATGGTGCTGAATATATATAAATTTATTAAGCATTATATATCATTCACTTTTCCATTACATAGCTAAGCATCCTAAAATCCTAGTGTGTGGTTAGTGCTGTGAGAAATCAGTAAGATTTTAGTTTATAAAAAAAATCCAAGTGGCATAACACCTTCACAAGCAATTGCTTGTGTTACAAATACTGCAAACTCAGCAACTCCACAGTCATGCAGAGAGAGAACAAAAGACAAAACACATACTAAGTATCACACACACACGGACAAATCTGCTTAATTATACACTGCTGTGTGCGAGGCCCCAGATTTCTTTCCAAAGCGGCTTGTGGTAGCTGGATTAGGAGCTGTGATTTACTAATGTACCCTCCTGAGCTTGGGCCAGAATTGGGATTCAGATTAGGATTAAGGGCTGTAGGTTGAGACATGCATTGGTCAGTCTGGAGAGAGAGAGAGATGGGTAAGCTTTAATGCACAAAGATAAACACACAATGGGGAATTCCTCTTACACTGGAAAAATCTCACTGACCTAATTGATTGTCTTTTGAAGACATTTACTTTTGATGCTGTAATCCAATCTAATGCAATGCACCTCATATGTGTCAGGGTTTGGGTTTGGGGTTGAGCAGAGGCGAGGATTCAAATGCAGGAAACAAGGGCTTCTTTAATAAATAAAACTACATCGAGGGGGAAAACAAGACTGACTTGACAACAGACAGGAGGAACATACAATGTAGAATTACAACAACGAACCAGCACAGGACTGAAAACACAAGGAGAATAAATAGGGAGAGCAAACAAATCAGGTAAGAGGGAGGACAGGTGTAACAACTAGTGTAAGTATAAGCTGCGTGCTACACAGCACAAGACAAAACACGACATGAAACAAGGCACACAGACAAGACAAAACAGGAGTGTCAGGGCTCTGTCACAAAACTAAGAAATAGACTAGACAAAGTGACTGAACCCTGACACTACAGGCCTGTTCACACCAAGCACGATAACTATAAAGATAACGATAAAGATATAATTCTAAAAATCGTTCTCCATATAACAGAGTTCACACCACAACTAACGATAAAGATTTGAGGAACGATATCGTTGGGATCACTTTCAGAACGATTTTTTTCCAGCTGTCGAACGATAAAACACTGACAGCCAATCAGAATCCATTCTAATTTAAAGGTCTCGCGCATTTAAAATGGCAGATGACATTGCAGAGAAGTTAGGCTAATCGTCGAAATCCTCCACTGTTTGACAAGTCAACCCCCCTTTTCAAGGATACGTTAAAAAATATGAATATATATGGAAAGCAATCGGTCGTATCCTGGGAATAAATGGTGAGAAGTAGGCTATTAACGATGAGATATAATGCAGTTTAGCATAGTGTAACAAAATTACCTCAGGTAAGTTTTGCACATTCTGAAAGGTGTATGTAAACTATATGAACTTCATAGCCTACTACTGCTTTTAATATAAGGCTGCTATTATTATTATTATTATTATTATTATTATTAACTACTATTATTATCATCCTTAAACTACTATGTGCAAATAGCATTACTGTAATAGCCAACATGTTGCTCCTTTGTCTCATCTTTCTTTCTTTTTTTTTGTAGCTTGACTACTTTTTTGTCCACCGGCCACTGTGGATTTCAAAATCTACCAACCATGCACTCAATGTTTTTACCAGCCACTTTCTTGTTTTTAATCGACAATGTGTAACTGCATGTGAAAATTAATACTACAAGATCTACAATAGGCTACTTAAGCAGTTTATTTAATAATAATAATAATAATAATAATAATAATAATAATCCGTTACATTTATATAGCGCTTTATCTGGTAGCGTTTAATCTCAAGTCTCAATGAAATACTGGCATTTTCTCTTTCTCTCTTATAGCCTACACACACAAACCATGAACTGATATTCATTTCAGTTCGCATATGAGGAAAAAACAATGTTAGCGCTCTGAAAGCAGCACTAAAAGATGCTTCAAAACTTTCACAGAGACATAACAGAAAGCAAAAAACCTTTCTTTAAAGTGAATTTCGTTTTGTATTAATTGTATCATAATTTTAATCAATGTTTCATCAACCAATTGCCTGGATTTAATAAATAAGAATTAAATATAGCAGACGATATCACGAAACGGAGGCGCCGGCGCGTGAACTAGAGCGTCTCATAAATGACCCGAAACTCCGCGTGAAGCCTTCTCGCCTCACAGACATGTCTACTTAAACAGAATAATTCAAAACGAAAGAAAACAGACACAGACTGCTCTCTGCTTATGTAATCCGTATGAAATGTGCATTTCTCTCTGGCGCGTTCACTACTGCGAAGACCGCGAGTCAGCATCGTCAACTTCATCTTTGCAACTGACACCGACGAAGAAAAGACTTGTTTATTAAAAAAATTTTTTAAATATCTCCTTGCTATATTTTACATATTCATAATCATTACTTTTGCCGATTCTTTGTGACAGATTTTAGGAGATTTATTGGCAGCGCCAGCCTTACCCCGGATTTCCACCAACTGCAGAACGGCTGCGGATCGGCTCCGCTGCGTGTCGGATCCGTGCTCCACCGTCCTTCAATACCTACCAGATCCGGATTTGTTGCGGAACGGCTACGGCCATGACTGACAGCTGAAGTCACGTGGACACACGATATATTGCGAATTTATGATAATGTTCTAAACAGAACCACAAAACCAGCAAGTTTGTTTCCATCCAGAGGAGTAGAGGGGAAACTCTGATCTCCCTTTTTTGTGGAAATTGTGATTCTACCATATAAGTACAATATTTATAATTATATAATCAACTTATAAAATACTAAATGTTTATTTTGGGTTCCTTTTTGAATGTATTGGGAAAGTAGTAGGCTGTGTAAATAAAGTTAACTATTGTTCTTGTTGGAAAAGGAAAAAGTATATAAAACAAAATCTCCGCCCATTATGACGTTTTCAAGGTGTAGTGAAGGGAAATACAATCCGCCGTAAGCACGGAGTATATTATTTTGAAAATTACCGGATGTTTTATTTTGTTTCTGTGCTCGACTTCCTGCGGCGCTCTCCGGCATCCGGCAAAAATAGAAACTCTGCGTATCTGCTCCGGAGGGCTGCGGTCGCCGGAGCTGGGACGGAGTCGGAACGCAGCCGTTCCGCAGTCAGTGAAAATACACACATTGACTTTATTGACTCCGCCGCCGTTCCAGAGCGGATCTGCAGCCGTTCCGCAGTTAGTGGAAATTGGGGGTCACATGAGCGTGTCACCACCGCATCACCGCACCCACCAGAATAGCCCTGTTTTTTTACCCGCCACGGTGGCCGGTAGGTGAAGCGAATTTATTCGCCACAACACAAAATAACCCGCATTTGGCTGGTGGCGGGTGCTAATTTCCATCCCTGGGGCGCGCGCGTGCTTAGAATAAAAAGACTGTTATCGGCCGTTGGTGTGGACGCACATATAGTTATCTTTATCTTTATAGTTATCGTGCTTGGTGTGAACGGGCCTTACCCCTCCTCTAATGAGGGACAACAAAAAACAAGACAGGAACATGCCAACTCACCAACAGAAAACACAAGACAGGAAGATCAAAACACAGAGACAAAGAGGGGAGGGAGGCCAAGACAGGGCCATCATGACAGTCCAGGAAGTCTTTTAGCAGAGACCAGGGAGGGACAGGAGGACTGGGCTAGAGTCCTGGCAAGAAGGCCAGGGCGGTGCCGGAGGGACGGACCAAGGAGACTCCAACAGGTCTGGAAACTTGGCTGAGGGTCAGGCCGGTGCTGGAAGGACAGACCAGGAAGGCTCCGACGGGTCCTGGCCGAGGGTCAGGGTGGTGCAGGTAGTTTAGTCAGAGCCGCCACGACTAGCAGCAAGGGTGGTGCCGGCAGGGCAGCTAGCAAGGACACAGTCGAACGGGCAGGCAGAGCTGGCAAGGCAAAGATACTCTGGCGGCTCTGGGATTACCTCCTTGGATGTTTCTGTGAGAGCGGGCTGCTCAGGGACGACAGCGGGCTGCTCAGGGACAGCTTCCAGGAGCTTGAGCCGAGCCGGCATGACAGGCAGCTTGGGCGGCGCTGGCAGGGCAAGGAGCTTGGGCAGCATTGGCAGGGCAAGGAGCTGTGGGACCACCAGACTTCTTGAGACGGAAGCCTTCCTTCTCTTCCTACGCTTAAGTCTGCAAGGCGATGGCGTAGAGATTGCTGCCTCAGAGGGAACTGCAGCATTCACGGCCAACTCTGGGGGAACTGCATCATTCACAGCCACCATGGAGGATTCCCTTGACGATCGAGGAACCACAAATTCCCCAAATGTCAAGTGATCCAGCCCTCTCATTCTCCACCAGTTGAGGGGCTCATCAAGGGCATTGCTTAAGTCCTAAAGAGCCGCATCATTAAACCCCAGTCCCTCTGCAGTAGCGCTAAACTCCAGGGCAAACTCCCTCACATCAATCCCCTGTTGACGGAGGGAATTCAAGGTTTTGAATTGGAGCATGCATTGGTAGAGAGGGGACTTGACTTGACATGACTAACACACAAGGTAGATTTACGGCGACAAACCAGCACAGGACTTCTTCTTTGGGGTTTTACGGCAGCCGGCATCCAATAAGTTGCATTGCTGCCATCTATGGTACTAGCACCTAAGTGCACTATAACCTATTATATAATCCAATATATTTAAGAAATTTGAAAAGACACCGCTTTCCCCTTTCCCTTGACCCTATTTCTAAAATATTTTTTAGAGATACTTCTTCCAAGCCAATTACTCGCATTTCTCGGAGTAGTTCTTGTCTTTGGTTGTCATACTTTCTACAAGAAATCAAAACATGTTGCACTGTCTCAGTTTCCTGACATGAACACAAGCCACTCTGATGTTTTCCTAAAATAAATAAAGTGCTGTTCAGAAACGTGTGACCAATCCTCATTCTAGAAATAATAACCTCTTCCTTACGACTAATCTCTCCTCCTTTACAAACATTAACTGAATCAGTTACCCTACTAGAAATAGAGATTAGGTGCCTCCCTTTGTTTTCTTGCTCCCAGAACTGTTGCCATTTCAAAATTGTTCCCTGCCACACAATACTTTTACCCTCCGCTTTGGACAGATTTAAGTTGACATCTATTGTTTCCCTTTGAGCAGCTTCCTTGGCCAATTTATCAACCTTTTCATTTGTTGCAATACCCACATGAGCTGGGACCCATAAAAATGATATTTCTACTCCTCTCCTTTTCACATCTCTAATTGCCAGAAGAATATCATATACAAGGTCTTGTCGACTCTTTGAGGTCGCTTTCCCAATACTATTAATAGCTGACACAGAGTCACTATATCAACACTTTATGGTTCTGAATCTGCTCAGTCCATTGCACTGCCATCAGGATTGCATATAATTCCACTGAACACACACTTTTTTGAGGTTCTCTTACAAACTTGGGCATTCCACTTCTGAACAACAAAAGCTGCTCCTGTAGCACCGGTTTCCTGATCTTTTGAACCATCAGTAAAGATTAGTATGTGCTCCTGATATCTTTCATGACACTGGAATTCATGCACCAAATCGGATTCAGGATTCTCTAACTTAATCCCAAGTATCTCTAAATCAGTCTTTGGGACCTACAATTGCCACAAAGGAACTGATGGCCACAGTACTCCTGGACAAAAGTTCTTATGTATAGACATTTCCTGGGCCAATGCCTCCCCTGTCCAGCCAAAACTTTGAAGACTTGCCATATCTCTCTCACAGCTTACCTGAATTATTGCTTTAACTGGGTGATCAACTGGGTGGTCAAGTTGACCCAATAGTTAGCCTGAAGTTGCGGTCTTCTCAGACAAAGTGGCATTTCTCCTGTTTCTACCTGCAAGGAACACACTGGGGAAGATCACACAGCTCCTGTACAAATTCTCAGTGCCTTAGCTTGAACTATATCTAATCCAGTTAAAACTGACTTGGCTGCAGATCCATAAACCAAGCATCTCATTACATTAATTACCCTTTTACATTGGTGGCAACATGCTGCCTCCATGATTTTCTTCCTTGTAAAAAAACATAGCCTTCTCAATAGAGAATCTAAACCCCAATTTCCTTCCCCAATCCTCCACTAGGGTTAGAGCTTCCTGCACCTTCTTCAGTGTATACTTTACATTTTCCCCCCTTTTCCATAGGCTACCATCATCTGCAAATAATGACTTTCCAATTCCTGGCTGAACATTAGAAAAAACATCATTAAACATTATATTGAACAGCAATGGACTAATAACACTACCCTGTGGTGTACCATTTTCTACAAAACAGCTTCTAGATTTTTCTGTCCCACAGGACAGGACTGAAAACACAAGGAGAATAAATAGGGAGAGCAAACAAAGCTGGTAATGAGGGAGGACAGATGGGGCAAATTAATCAATAATCAGGTAACAAGATGGGCGGGGCAAGACAAATTGACAGGAGAGCACATGGCAAAAGGAAACACATGACAAGCCATGTGCTCACACAAAACGAGACATGAACACGCAGCTAATATGCTTGTTCGACTTCATGCAGCTCTGCGTAGACAGAAATTTTGTCCGACTTGATATAGCGCCGACGCCACGTGACTGTGACGTATGCCATCAAAGTACTGCGAGAGCAATCCGAGAGTAGCCGGCGAAATCATCCAGCGTAGCTTCTCAAGAGCGTCTGCACGAGCTCTGATGACGACACAGCTGTTCCACGATTGGCCGGATTCACCGCATGACAACGATCACGTGTGTTTCGTGTTTATTCTCACACCTTTAGTTCCACTAAAACTCACAAATCAGTTTTTTTATAACAGTAAACACTCTTTTCATGTAGTCGCAATGTTATATTGTGTCATGTTTATCAAAATAAAACTGATTAAAAAACGTAGACTCCACTTCATTGATAGTAGCTATAGGCTTATGTTGAATAACTTTATTCTAGTTCAAACAGACGCTGTATGAAGCAGTAAATAAAGTATTGAATAAAAATGTCTCTGAAAACATCTGTGTAAAATATTGCATTTATTTCACTTCAGCTGTGGTACACTACGTGACTACGTGAGCGGCCACTACGGGAGAAAGTGTCTGACTTCACGTCTCTGTTTGCAGCTCCTCCCCGCCTGCATGCGGCAAATCTCGCCGATCGGTTATCCAGCTGCAGCCGATGTCGAACACACCTAATGAGGACACTCATAAGCCACGTGTTCACACAAAACACGACAACATGAAAGCATACAGCTAGTGTAAGCACAAGCTGCGTGCTACACAGCACAAGACAAAACACGACATGAAAGCACATGAAACAAGGCACACAGACAAGACTAAACATGAGTGTCAGGGCTCTGTCACAAAACCAAGAAATAGACTAGACAGAAGTGACAGAACCCTGACAATATGAACACACATGGAAATTTCAATTCCTGATTGTCTAATATATGATATTACGAAATAAATATTCTACCGTCCAAAAGTTTGTGCTCACCAAGACTTCATTTATTTAACCAAAATGCAGTAATTGTGTAAAATGTGTGAAATATTATTACCATTTACTGTAACTATTTGAATATATGTTAAAATGTCATTTATTCTTGAGATGCAAAGCTGAATTTTCAGCATCATTACTCCACTATTCAGTGTCACATGATCCTTCAGAAATCATTCTGTTAATCTAGTGCTCAAGAAACATTTGATTATCAATATTGAAAACAGTTGTGCTGCTTTATATTTTTGCGGAAATGGTAAAAACTTTTCTTTTTCAGGATTCTTTGATAAAACCTGTTCAATTCATATGAAATAGAAATCTTGGCAAACATGAGCATTTAAATTTCCTTGTATTTGTGCACACTTGCCAAATAAATTCTGATTTAAATTCAAACAGAATTTAACAAGCAGAATTGAGGAATATTTAGTCAAATTTTACTGAATGACTTTTAACAATATACTTTAAAATATTTGACTGACACTGTGAAATTCAGTTTCCATGGTTTAATTCCTCTTCATTGTAAATTAAATGCGAGTCACACATCAACCCCTAACAGACACTCACACACAAAGTTGCCAAGAAGCAATGTAAAGAGGCTGCCATTTTAGAACATCTCAAAAGCCATGTAAAACAGAGACCCCTCTGTCCTATCCACTTGAATCACTTCCTCTCTTTCTCCCATTCATTTATTCACAGTCCCCCATGAGAGGGAAATGGAGATGACTGTGTGCATGAATCATTTCTCACGTACCTCACGTGAGGTTAAAGTACTCGATTAAATTCTCATCTAGGTTCCCACAAGCACAGAGTTTAATTTTAATGCAATATTTGTATCCTTATAAATCTATTTTAAATATTTAAAGGTAAAATTATACAGTCACTGGATTGACGAATATAAAACACTGTCAAGACACAAAGACAGAGCAAGAGAGAGGCTACAAGAGGAAAACAGTTGTTTTGATTTTCAAAGGGGTCAACTGACAGAAAAGAGAGGTTGGGGAAAGAGAGATGCTGAAAGAAAAATAACACAAAAAACACAAGCTATAATGGAGTGAAGATGAGAAAAAGTGACAGCGAGGAGTGCGTTTCTCTTTCCACCCAGTGCCAAAGCCTTTGAGAGTGGTTTCAGTCGCCTGTTTAGTAAGCATGTCAAGATCACAAGAGAGAGGGGAATAGTGGGAATAGTGGGAATAGTGAGAATAGTGGGTGGGGGGGTGGGGTTAAGATGATTGAGAGTGAGAAAGGAACTATTTTCTCATGACCTCACCAGTAGGATATTTAAATGTGCAAGAGTGTGTGAAAGTATGCGGTCTTCATTATCTCACAGTGCTCATTGCCTGTAATTACAATCAATATCACACATTATCAGGAAACTAATTTAATAATATCAATGAAGACAAATGTAAACGTCAAGCTTTAGTGCTACAGTACTGTAAAAGCAGCACTGTACTGTTGAATGTAATCCACCTCAATGTTCTCTCTTCATCTTCCTCTCTCAGTCTCTAGTTGACATTTTTGCATATGTAACACTCTTGAGTGGGGAAAAAGCTTATTGCAGAGCATAGAAAATTGCAAGTATCAACTTGTCTTCCTCTCATCCCTGCCACCAGCTTTGTCTCTCGGAGTGTCCGTTAACACAACACCGTTTTCAACTAAAAACTGAAAACTTTTTATCCATTTTGGCAGTTCATTTACACGACAATGGCATATTGGGGGCCTGAAAATGCAAACTTTTGAAAACGGGTCTTAAAGTGCAAGTTTTTGTCGGTTTAAACTACAAAAATGTGAATTTTTGAAAACAGTGACATCCGTGTTCAGTCTATAAGCACGTAGTGTTTCTTGACCTCGCCAACAACTGGCCCGGCATACATAATACAGCGTTTTTAATCGTTTCCACTGATCCGTATGAACTGTCATGATTCGAGTGTTAAGAAACAAAATTTATGAGACAGTTGTTGTCAGATTTCATTGGTGATTTCAAATATGAAATTTAATCGTAAGCTTGACGAACAGTTTTGGAGAATTTAATGTTTCAAAATGTACTTGCATGCCTGAGAGGTGTTTCAAAGATGGCAGCAGAGGGAATGACTTGTCTTAAAGGGATTTTGTCGCTCATAACATCTGTAAACTCTCATGTCCCAAGGCAATGACTGAAAAAAAAATAGGTTACTATCGTAACCCCGGTTCTCTGAAACATCAAGTGGAGAGATCCACTATGGGATGGGCATCTGTACCTGACCTCTGCAGAAGCATCCAATTGCAACAAGTCTTGCTAGACAGACAGAAGCACGCAGCCAATGCCAGGTAAGGCCCCGCCCCCTTACCTAGGGGCATATAACGCTTGCAAGCGCTGCTACTCTCCAGTAAGTATATTTGCTTCTCATGCGGCAAGCAGGGCAAGGCTGTGGATCTCTCCACTCGATGTTTCAGAGAACCGGGGTTATGATAGTAACCTATTATTCTCTTTCATCATCTTGTGTTCGAGATCCACCTATGGGAGAAACATGGACAACCCCAGGATTGCCCAATACACTCACAGTGAGGTTCTGAAAGCCAGAGAGGTGCCTGACACATCCCATAATCATGAACCTGTAATCCTGACGCACACACATAACTGCTGTGCACATGCAGGACATGTGAGCGGGTCACTCCAGTTGTGCCTCATGTGTTTCGCGCATGCTGGAAGGACTGGGAAGAGTTGTTTCCTTGCACCGGGAGGGGGTCCCAGAACTTTCCCGTCGTAAATGTCCCTCTCCTGGTCAGTGGCGCTCTGTGGAGCCAGCCACTCAATGTTGAGGCGAGTGGCCGCAGACAGAAGCGTGCAGCCAATGCCAGGTAAGGCCCCGACCCCTTACCTAGGGGCATATAATGCCTGCAAGCGCTGCTACTCTCCAGTTGACATTCGCTTCTCGTGATCTCTGCACTTACATAGTTCGGTTGTTCGGTTGCTGCTCACTTGCGTGTCTTCAGGAGGACATATCCTGAAGCCCTAATATGGATTTGCCTGTAGTGTACATATTGAGAAAACTCACTCCCTCTGTCAAAATCGAGGGCTCTAGGGTTTGTCTAAATACACTAACCTCGCCCACTTGACGAAGTTGAACGCGCTTCAAAATGGCAGCATGGATTCCTCCAAGGGGAAGTGCTTAGGGAAGTTTGTGAGTGTATTTATAAATGTGGAGTTAAACAGAGCCTAAGAAGGATGCAGGCTTGAAGTTGATCATTATAGTTACTGGACGGTTGAGTACTCTGACTAGCTTATGCAAGCAAGCCCTAGCAGGCATTCAGATCTGCCTCTATCCAATAAACAACCGATGGATAGAACCAATTCCCTGCCCTACATGTTATTCTTTATTAAAAAATCAGTTTCACACATAAAAAAAAAAAAAGATCTGCCGCAAATTCGGTTTCATAATCACTAAAATGCACAAGGGTTAGAGAACACGTTGAACTTTGTGAATGACCAGGCGGGCGCAGATTCCATGTCTGCCTGCCAATGAGTTCAACAACGCAGCCAATGATCTTTATGCAAGAGACTACTCAACATTTAAATCTGATGATTTAACCTAAAGGCAAGTGTCATTCTAAGCTCTGCTGAATAAAACACACACTGGCACTCTTGTTTATTTATAAATAGTATTGTGATGCTGCTTGGCAGGGGAGCTGGCATGAATGTCTCTGGCATCGGGGACAGGGTGTAGGTTCACAGCAGTATCAGCGAGAAGCCGAACAGACATATAGAGATGCCAGACCTGTTGGATTAACAGTGCCAGCATCATGCACCACATCCACGAAACATGCAAAACTGTTGTACAGTATGACCCACTAATAGTTATGCCACTTTAATCAAATATTTGGGCCAAAAACTGCACTCAGTGCATTGAGAAATTGTAGTTTTGGGACATGCATCAGCGAGTAATGGATAAGACATTAAAACATTAGAGCAGATAATTAGCAATTTTCAAGGCACAACCTTATTTAAGCCTTAATATTCATTAATGTTTGCTTTTAATAATAATATTAATATATAATTATTGTTATTATTCACATTAATATTAATATTAATATAATATACTCATATATTTTTTATCATTTTATTAAATTATAAAAGTATATTATAAAATCATATTTCATATTATACATTTAAATGTAGCACACATAGAGAATATTTTTTTTACATGCACATTAAAATGTACTATTCTGTGTTTGGAAATCCTTGCAGAGACAGAAAATTCTGCTTAATATGGGAATATAAGTCAATGAAATAAAGTTTTAAAATGGATGTAATGCATATTTTGGAGTCAGGAACAACGTGTTTGAAATGTTATTTAACACTTAAAACTTGTTTAAAGGGTTTTAAACAAAGGGTTTTAAAGGGTTTAAATTCATTTTGACTTTAACTTTTTAACACCACCCAAAAGACGTGAGGTGGTACAACCAAATATTTGTAAATATATTCCTAATTTATGTCTAAGTGGAATCTTAAAGTAACCCCTAGAGTGTCTACAGTGCCTAACACATTGTTATTTGATGGCTGTATATTATATACAAATTAATTTATAATTACTGCATTTTAGAGGCCAGGTATTTCATATCTTTAGCATCCAATTTTACTTTTAAAGACAGACAATAATCCTAAGCATACAGATAAATGGATTCATACAATACAATAACCATTCACAATGAAGTTTTCAGCCATTTGTTCGCTTTGACCTTGTTGGTTTAAATCAAGAATTTACATGGTTGCACCCCCTGACACCATTAATATGCTAAATACTGGATTTTCCCCCCATTTCAATTACAAATACAAGTTTTTCAGGCAACAGTCTCCATTGAAGTAAAAGTATTACAGTTATCAAAAACAGAATAAATCACAAGTTTTATATTGATACAAAAAGAATAATCAGCTCAAGTCAGTTAAAACAAAAAATGCATTCATCAAAATGTTTAAAAGATGAAATGCATAGCAACTGAAATGGAACACAATATAATCATTTTATGTTGTTTTGGTCTCTTGGCTGTTTCCTTATAAAGGTCCAGAAATGCAAGTTTTTCGTCAGGTGTATGATGTGATGTTCTTTTTTAATATGATGCCATTGCCTTGGCGACAGCAAATCGCTACATTGCTGATCATGGTTTCAAGTATCGATATAGGCCTATCTCCCCTTTCCAATGAACACAAGAACGCACAGTAATCTCACACGACTTAATCCAGACATTTTAATCAAATCCTCAAATTCGTTTGAAGAACCGAATTAGCCAGAGATCAGTTATCACGATTAGAAGATCTGGCATCTGTCAAATCACCTCAGATGTATTAAGCGAGGAATGAAGAATGGACCCCTGTTCATTGTTCCATGTCGTTGTAGTTTAACTTGGTTGATGTTTATACATTCCTGTATTCCACTGTGTTCCCATGAGCATTGTTATTAAAGACGTATTCTAGTATTTTCATGTTTCTTGCAATTTACTACAACCAAGATGCCTGACAGCCAGACTTTTTTTTTTAAATGTGATGTGCATAGTGGTTATAACCACTTTATAAAGACCTTGTCACCTTTTTTAAACTTTAATTATTTACAATTATTTGAAAATTATCATCTTGAAAATATTTGAATAAGTGTAAAGCATCTTAAACTTAAAACTAACATTTTAGAACAATAATTTAAACAAAAACAATAGACAATCTTAGCTTAAATATATTTAAATTAAAAGTTTTTTAATTCATATAAGGACATTCATTGCAGTTGCACCACCTGACTTCTTGCGCCACCTCACATTTGCAACTAATTTTCCATTGAATATGCTTCGGATGCCTGTATTAGCTTTTGCTTTCATTAGCAAGTTCACGCGTATTTATAAATACAGTAAAATAGGTTTATGATTAAATAAATGTTCCTAATTTTACACTGTTCGCACAGCATGACATGAAATGTGTAACATACTTGAAAGTAGCCGTTTTTATCAGTATTTGAGAGATCTACAAACCTTTTCACTCTGCCACAAACATAATTTGAATACATCTGGATGATGCATTTTCATGCTTACTGTTATTATCTTTTCATCTTCAAAATAAAAGACCTATATGTATTTTGAATTGATTATTATTAAAACACCACTTTAAATAGTCTGTGACATTTTTAGGGTTTAAGATACCAAAACATAAAACAATACTTCTTATGTGAACGTTGTTACTGACATGTTACTGACCCATATAAGCTGTCGTATGTGGATTTCTAGATACAAGAACTTTGTGTTTGAAGGACTGATTTATATGTCCAATGTCCAAATTCCAGTCAATGCAGGAATATTCTTGTGCATGTAAACATGATCACTGTGTGTGCACTGCACATCATCAGGCGTTCGGAAGAGATCGTCCCCTTGTCCGTTTAAACCTAGAAATGTTTAACAAGTACAAAATTGGATCAGTGACATGCTTAATTCCACTGTAATGTTTTACTGCACAGACGCTGAAGATCAGCAAGTGTCCAACTGGTTATGTAGTTCCATAAGTTTCCAACAGTGTAGGCAGTTCTAGTGTCAGCGTCTGGCAGGATAAATACCATTGGCCCTCACTGGGAGCTCCATATGGGCAGGCTAGGCGGGCGCTAACACTTGCTCGTTGATGCTAATGCTCATTGACAGTGTCTGCTGTTATGAGACCGCAGTGGCAGATGGCTCTCTTGTGCAGTGCATGGAAAGGATCTAAACAACATTAGGGAGAAAGTCCCCTAAAGAAATGATCGGAGGTTGGTTTGAAAGGTTTTTAAATAAACATCAAGACAGACTAGTGTTAAAGCATGGTTCAAATACTAAATCTGTGCACGTTTTTTGTGAATGCATCCTGCCTTTTTTTTCTTTATAAGGTTGAGGATGTGAGTGCCAGGTCTTGGCAAAAACACAAAGCACAGTAATAGCCTTTTGTCACAGCATGTCCACTAATTTCAGCGAAGCACTAACAAACAATGCATGTTTCAGTTATAGTAATGATTGTCCCTAGTTCAGCATAATAACAAAAGAGACAAATCATAAACAGAAGAAGGTACAGTAGCTACCTGCACAACAGTCAACAATACACAATACATTTCAACTAAATCAATAACTTGGATAATAAAGATGTCTGACTGAACTCTCCAAGTATACTTCACGTACTCAGCATGACTGAGTGCATGAAGTCAATATAAAATGGTGTTCGCAACATTTTACTTCTGTAATGTGACTTATTTCTAGAGGAATCAGAGAATGCTGTGGGCAGGACTTGTTTTCAAGAATGGATAGATTGTGAAAAGTGGTGTATTTGACAAGCAGTCAGTGGTGAGGGGTTGAAAAAGACAACAAACATATTTTTCTTTGGAATAATGTGCACCAATTAATCGTTCAAATTAAGGGAGTGCCACAAGAACAGTGTATATAGCAAAGTCCATTTTGATTTTGCGTTGACTTTAAAGTTGACTTTAAAGTAGCAGCCGACCGATCACTACCCTTTGGCAAAAAAGTTTAGTTTTTTGACAGGAATGGGACTTTTATTTTGACAGTGCCCAGAAGTGCAGATGTGAGCATAATTTTTTAATTATGTACTATGTTGCGCTATATCCAGTTTGCTGCCATCATGTCATGTCACTGTGTATTGTTTGTAAAATTAGCCTTACCTGGTCTTTATTTGAGAAAATAAGGTTCCCAGTGCGCACAAACTTACCAGATTACTCAGTGCACTGTTGGTTATAGCGTTTACCTTTATATTCATGTTTTAACTATTTCTGTGTGAAATATACCATGATCCCAGAATCAATAGGTTTCTAAAGAATAAATCTGTTTATTTCATTGTAACTTTATTAAATACTTTTTTTAAATATCAATTCATTCTTATTTAGCAAATATGTAAAAATGTTTACATTTAATTGCAGCAATTGTTATGCATATTATTCATAATAAATAGTGTAGTATATCAGACACCCTGCTCTCTAAGATATCGGTATCAACATGGCTATCAAAAACTGCATATTATACTACTTCAAAGCAGTCTACCGCTAATCAATACTGTCAATCATAATTTACCAGGAAGTGTGTTAATCAATAATTCCAGCAACATGTCAGAGGAACTGTGCCATTTACATGTTCCAATCCCCACATGCATACACCCTCAGTTACAGTTCACTTCTAAAAAAGGAATTTCAATTGGAGGGGAAACAGATCTGCATGGAAGACAGACCAAACTAGAATATGCAGTAGTTACAAAAGCGAACTAAGCTAACTAAAAACAAGATAACTGGACTTGTTAAATGAAATGAGGTTTGAATCGTGTGCTTTTTATAAGGCCATTTTGAGTTCACCAAAGTGCTTAGGCCAGTTTTATCATCAGAGCCCGGACACTTAATAAACATCTTATGTTGATGTAAGATGCATGCAGTGATGCTATAATACATAGACTTTGGGAAGTCAGCCAAGAGGTCAGAGGTTCAGCTAAATGCAACTGTTTAAAGTTCCTTATACAAATGATAAATTCCTTCTTTACACAGTCATTTGTTTGGCCAAGGCAACAGTAGTGTGATGCAGGTCAACCCCACCGTCAATGTGAAAATTTGGTAGACATGCAATTAACCTCATCTTCACGTGGCGTGTACAAGAAACAGTGTAACAAATTTTTTTACCAAAATTGATCAAAAATACTGGTACTTTATAAAACGTGTAAGTTATTTGTTCCGAGATAGCCATGGATAAATAAATTAAAATTATATTTATAGAAATGCCAATAAGAAAAAGAATATTTGAATGAACTGAATAAAATAACTAGAATGAGGTTGTGCTTTAGTGGGCTAAATGTTCTCTCATTTACGTACATTTTAAAATATAAATAGTTCCTAAATTCCAAAGTGCCTAAAACTCGAGCTGCAAAGTATTATGCAAAATATATTTTACATAGCCTCAGGTAATTCATATGTAAAAACAGTTTTGAGTGATATTTTTAGAGACAGAATTCGCCGGAAACAATATTAAAGAATATATTGTAATTCTGTATTGTAATTTTGTTTAAAATGTTTGAAAGTACATTTAATACTCCACAGGTCACAAACGATCCACAAAGAAGGTCTCTGCTAAACGCAGGAAAGGCAAGCACTTAGAAATATTCTAATAACAATAACAACAACAACAACTCAAACGTGTACTCACCATTAGCACACAAAGGAATGATGTGCAGAAGCAGGACGCTGGACAGCACCATCGACTCCCAAAAGACCGTAAAAAACAACGTGCGCCTGGAATTCATCATGACATAAACGGTCTTCAAAAACACTTACACTGAACCAGCTGGATCTCGTATTTAAGATATAGTCATAAGGGAGATATTTGAGCAATAATTCAGGACATAAACCTCCTTAGAACGAATGCGTGACGAAGCGCACTACTTCATGCCAACTTCGGATGTTGTCTTCAGTTGTTATTCCTCTTTGGTTGAGATTCAGGCCACCTTATGCGTCGCTAGGGACCCGTCATCTCTTATCCAACTCCAACAAGACGCTAAGACATTTAAATGTGTCTCATTGGTAATGAGAGCCAGTATAGGCATTCACTAAGGAAGCGGAGTGTTTCGGTAATAGTTGCACGCTACAACTAACGGTAATTCCAGCGGACGCCTCGCGCACACACTTAACCGCGCGCAGCGAGTTTTATCAGTCGAAATCAGTTGATGTGTGAAGTCATCTGCGCATGCGTCTCATTAACAACACAGTGCCCTGATTACTGAACTAGGGAGCTGATTGAGACACACTCAATTGTGTCAATCAACTCAGGAGTATTTACTGTCCTCAAATACAAAGAGATCACTTTTAAAATATAAATATGATCATATATACAGAAACCGTTTAATTATAATCTTCATTAAAGATGCATTGGATTGAGATACAAAAAAAATTATGCAAGCGGGTACCCACGAACAAAGCATATGAAATTGGGTCACCCACCCATAGACACCGGTCCACACATAAGCAGTGTTTATTTGTGCTGAAAGGAGGGACACTTAACAGTAACCTAGCATCTACATTGTTAAAAGATTAAGCATCTGTAGAAAGTAATCTTGGTCGCATATGAAATGGATAAAAATTACTTTCTTACCGGTGTAATTTTAGTATTATGTAGAAATATGGTATTTAATTAAGATTTTTTAATTTTATTTCATTTTTCATAATTTTTTTATATGTAATTTATTTTATTTCAGTTTTAGTACTTTTTAGTACTTAGTACTAGCTTTTCATATAAAAAATATTTGTAAAAAATATTTACTCACCCTTATGTTGTTCCAAGCATGTAATTCTTTCTTCAGTGAAACAGAAAAAATACATGAACGGAAAATAAAGCAGCTATTTTCCATGAGGATTTTTTTTTTCTCTGAAAATCTCCCCTTGAATCTCATTTATGAGCTCCACAGCTCCCATTCCCCTTCATTCTCATTTGTATGGAAAAGAGCTTTTAGAGATTTATCCAAAAACCTTGAGCACTAGAGTGATATGGGAGTTTCTTTTAAAATTTAAAGCAGTTAAAAATACACCTGAAACAGATCAAGAAATAGTGCAGCTCAGTTTTCTTCATAGATAAGAACAGTCCATTGCCGCAAAATTTGCGAGATACTTATCACAAATATCAAATTAAATGTTTTAAATGCAGCAGAGAATAGGCCGCCAAACTTAAAATATAAAAGTATCAGAAAACCTTCTGAAGTAAATTCTTCAATAGATGAACTCACAAAAATCTATAACTTCATATAAAAGATTTATTGAGCCACAAATGTTTTAGTGCTTGGTGGCAATACAAAAACAGATCTACAAACATTAAGTACAGACAGATATGACAATGAAAAGCCACAAATCATATCCTTAAATGCCAGAATCAATGCTTAAAAATATTAAATATACACAGAATAAGTGCTATTGTAGAGGTGAATGTTGGTAACTTGTACATGATGTGACGTGTCCTTCATGTGATCTTGTGAGATTGGGTTTCAAGGCGGTGAAGATCTAACTGTCCGTTAGTGGACATTACATGGGTGCGGCCCCATCAGCCTGTGAGGACGGTGGAGTTTGGTCTGGGTTGGAAAGAAAATTAAACTTTACGAACGCCAGTGTTGATTAGAATTTGAGTTGTGGCATGTGTTACTCACACATGCCATTGGGAGCTCCAGGCTGACGAGCACCCATCATCTGTCCAGCACCAGCACTGCCCACTGGACGTCCTGAGAGGAATGCAAAAAACACAATATTATTAAGATTGACATGAAACGGACTTTGCAATTGTCTTTTGTGACATGTCCGAGTGAAACAGCTTTTCGACTTGATTGGATCCAGTGGTTTTCCAAAGTAACAAGCCACTCAACATTTTCACTGGCGACAATTTTGTTTTTAGGAAATAACGTTTTATATGATTAAAGTTGCTCAAATTTACTTGAGCTAGATTTACAACTCTTTTCAAAATGTAATTGATCACAGTACACACCCAAATCAAAAATACACGAAATGTATAACACATTCTCTGATGAGGTTGTGTAAAGCTAATTTTTTATGAAAACATGCAGTCTATTAAGACAGAGTAGAATCTTATTGCATATGATAAAAGTGGTGCAGGAGTGAATCAGATTAATTGAAAAGATAAAAACTAAACAAAAAAAACCTAGACAGAGTAACACGGTTTAAATGTGCATTAACAGCTGTAAATAGCGTAATGCAGAGTTGAAAAGAATCTCTGCACTAGAAGAACACTGCCACACTATCTTGTAGAGAACCAGCAGTCTTCGCCTGTTTTAGACGATATGCAGTCGATATGACTAACGGATATTTCATGGTACTTTATAGTCAAGTCTTTCAAATGAATTGTACCAACCACAAGAGACCACATCCTGCAACAGTACATGATTTTATCATGATCATATACCAGCCATTCACGACCTGACTACCACTAATAAATAAATAAATAAATAAATAATGATATTTTTAAATGATATTGAAAATGGTGATAAGAATTATGAAATTTCAATGATCTAATTTTTTTTATATCCTAACCTTATTTAAAGCAAAAATAACTATATTGTGATGTATATCGTTATTGTGAAATAAAATGACTCAGATCATGATAGAAGATTTTGGTCATATCGCCCACCCCTAGTAGTCCAAAACAAATTTAAAGCGCATGTGCGTTTACAAAAAACGGGTGACTATTCTGGTGATGAAATTTGCGTCACGGGTATGCAGATCCTCACATACGCGTAAAAACCAAAGTACACTTTGGGCCTAAGGGTTTACCTTGGTGAAGAGGGTTGTATGGAGTACTGCTGTTCTGTGTGGCTCCCGCTTGCTGCTGAGGTTCCACGGTCTGTCGTGCCTTCAGCTCGGCATATTTCACCTGCTCCAGGTGGAAGTTCTGCCTCTCTGACAACAACTGTTGTCTCTGCTGCTCCAGCTACAACATACAGATATCACATTAAGTTTAAACATCCTGAAATCTCTACATTAAAAATGATGTTGGCAGTCAACAAGATCTTTGGAAGGTTTGGAACAACATGAGGGTGATTCTCTCTTTTGGGTGAACTATCCCTTTAAGAGATTAATGAAAATAATGAATGCATTATTTAGCACAAATAACTTCCAAAAATAAAGGCAATTAAGACGCAGGTCGTAAAACAGTGCATTAAGAGAGAATCTATTGTCTTCTCAAACGTTTCCTTGAATGAGGCGCACTGACTCACAGCCTCTTTTTCTCGATCCATAATGGTCTCTAGCTCTTCAAAGTGTCTCAGTTTGATCTCCAACTTCTTCATCTGAGTCTCAACCAACAGAGCCACCAGAGATTTGATCTTCCTTTCTTCTACTGCAGCCAAGTGCTAGAGGGACAGAATAGGAAGAAAAAGAGTGAGTTCAGATGAATCACTTTTTTTGGTCTCTGTTAATGATCGTGGTTCTTTAGGGGAACATGAAAAGAGGTTTGACATTCACCTTTGCTTTGGTAGCTGCAGAGGCCAGTGCTGAAGCTGCAGCTGTTGCGATGTTGACCTCCACCAGGTCAAGCTCCACCCTCCTCTTCATCTCCTCCCCGTCCCCTTGGGTGAGGCACATGTCAAAACTCTCCTCTGGAAAGACATACAACGAGTATGAAATATAAAGAAAGCCAGAAATCATACACAATCAGACTACCTGATTTTTTTTCACTAGTTGTCTAGAAAGTAATAAACTTTGTAAGAAGAAACGTGCAAAGATGACATAAGGAACAAAAGCATGCATATAAACTACTGTTCAAAAGTTTGGGGTTAATTAGATTTGTTTATTTTTTTAGGAAATTCATGTTTTTTAGTAAGTAAATAGCAAGTAATTCAGTAAACGCATTAACATGGTTAAAAAAAGATCTCTAGTCTACTTTAAATGCATGCTTTTTTAAACTTTTTTAAAATCAAGGTATCCTAGATTTTTTTTTGTATCACCGTTTCCACAAATATATTAAATATTAAAACGTTGTTTTCAACATTAATAATAAGAAATGTTTCACCAAATCAGAATATTAGAATGATTTCTGAATTATCATGTGGACATGTGAAAACTAGAGTAATGGCTGCAAAAAAATCAGCTTTGCAATCACATGAATACATTACATTTTAAAATAGAAAAAAGTTTTAAATTGTAATATTTCACAAAACTTTCAAAAAAAATTAAAATATCGTATTGACCCCACAAAGCACTTCTAACATGCTTTGTGAATATTAAAAGCTACAGGTTTACTTTGTTTTCACTTTGTTTGTAATTCAAAATATAGTAGGCATATAGATTGTTGTATAAATCTAGGGGAGAATATTAGGGAGAAATGTTAGATAACATCACATAAATACAGAAAATGTCCATACTATGAATAGTGCACACTGAATTCCATTTAGCATCAGTTATGCTCTGACCTGCTGTGCTCTCCTCTCCTCTCTCTCCTTCACTCTCTTCTTTCTCCTCGTTCTTCACACGAGTTCCCTCTCCCAAGATGCTGTCACCCTCAAGCTACAACAGACAATACATGCTCAGTGACAATCATATTTTCCTTATTAAGATTTGTAAAGCAAGACTATAAATCAGCAAAATGGATGATTATTTGTTTCTGAAGCTTCTCATACCTTTTCATGCTGATCATATTCAGTGTTCATTGTTTCTATACCGCTCCCATCTAAACAAAAGAAAAAGAGAACCATATTTTAGTCATATTCCTAATGTTAATCATAAACTTTATTATATAATATTTGGTGTATAGAGGTCATATAAGGTGATAGTTAAAATGACATTAAACATGAAAATTATTCTTTCATTTACTGCCCTCCCCTGGTTGTTTCAAGTATGACCATTCCAAGGACTCTAAAATGGCTCTTGTTTTAGCATACACAATCTTTTGAAAGTTTGGAGTCAGAAAGATTTTTTTCATGTTTTTGAATATTCTAATATTTCAAAAAGTAATTTAGCCATATTTTCAGTACCCATTACTCCAGTCTTCAGTGTCACATGATCCTTCAGAATGTATTCTAATATGCCAATTTGGTGCTCAAAAAACAATACTTATTTTTATCAATGTTGAACACTGCTTATTATTTTTGTGGAAAATTGAATTTTTCATGATTCTTGTATGAATAGGAAGTTCAAAAGAAAAGTGTTTACTAGAAACATATTTTGTAACATTATAAAATGCCTTTACTATCACTTAAATGCATTCTTGATGAATGAAAAGATTAATTTCTTAAAAAATCTTATAGATCCAAACTTCTGTGAGTTGATGTACATCTCAGGTAATTTGAATACTTACAGCTGGTTTTAACACGCATTTCAAATGTGAATTCGGTGGAAGAGTTTTGAAGTTGTGACTACATACATCACTTTAAAAATCATTACACACATAAACAAGTACCAGTCTTTTCTGAATTGTCATCGAGTCCTCCAATCCCGCCTGTTTGGAGCATAAAGGCCGGATCTAAATTATGCCCAACTCTCTGTGCTTTGTGAAAGCTGGCAGTGAATAACTCTGGCGGGGCCTCTTCTCTTGCTCTCGAGAACTCCTCTGAAAGTCAGTTAAAACATTACATACGTATTTATCTCACCACACATCCTTCAAATCAGTTCACACACTAACAAACAAACTCTTACCTAAAGCTGCCTTGGCAGCTGCGGAGGCCACTCGAGGGTCCACCACAGATGCAAGGAAAGCAACCGTGCTCATTACAGGGTTCTCTGACTGGCTGAAGGGAACAGGCTGATAGGCCAGAGGACCCATTGAGGCTTCAGAGTTCTCTAGGTACGGGTCCTCTATGGGCAAACGCAAGAAGTGAAGAATACAGTCATCCTGTGTGCGGCTGCCCACGTGTTCCGACACCTTATTCCAGTCATCTTTATACATCTCCAAAGCCTGAGAAGAGAGATATAGCATACAAAAATAATGACAACCTTTATCAGGCCCTGGGCCTCTGAATGGACAGAGAGCAGAGACTCCCATTACACTAAGTTTAAAACAGAGGCAGCATCCAAAATTGCATACTCTCTTGAGTAGGTACTTACTTTGATTAAGTACTTACCTTTCCAAGCACTAAAAAAGCAAGTTCTATATAGTATGAATATACTACAATGCCCATGTTGTCCTTATCACGTGACCTACCAGCATCAGTTGCATCTCCAAAACAAATTTGAAAACAATATTTTCTAAATGTCGATAAAAAACTATTGCGAAATGACGGCGTTTCCATTAACTGACGTTATGCAACTAAAACTTATTTTTTTACTTTTGCTATAAGTCATTCCAAAAATCATGGAAACGGATGTTGGTAGGTTTACGTATACACAGACACCGCACTAGCCAATTTTTTTAATCAAAGGAGACGTAGGCGTGTTATCAAGGCATTAATGGCAAGGAAAGCCCCTTATATTTGGGAGCGGCACATAATGACATTTCTCCCTCCTATCAGCTTCAAGGTCTTGATAAATTGTGGCATTTCTTTGTTGTTTAGAATCCAGTATTCCCGTAATACTTTTGTCTTTTAAGAGTTTAATGAAGGACTCAATCTCGTCTTCTGTTCAAACATACCACGTCATCTTTCGAATTGCCTCAAAAAAAACACCTCAAGTGAGTGTAAAAACTTTTTTGCGATATATGGGAATTTGACGCGTTTTTATTGGCCGTATTTTCAATTTGAGCCATTTGAAGGGTAATGGAATATTATTTCTAATGTTATTCACAAATCATCTCCCGTAGCCTCATGGGATGGTAAAGTTTCCATTGTATGCGCACTTTAGAATCTTGCTGGTAGCAGTAGGTCATGCAAATACTTTTTGCCTACTCTTTTATGAGAACTGTAAATTCAGACATACTTTTCTCACATACTCTTTTTTGCATACGATATAGTAGGGAAGTATGTGATTTCGGATGCAACTTGGGTGCGGCATTTAAAACCCGAAATATAACAATTTATTTACATATTTTATTTAGTACCAAGGTTTTCTTTGCTAAGCAATAATATAATAATAATTATTATATATTATGACAATTATTAAAATATATTATTATTATTATACAATTACTATTAAATGTACAGATCCATATAAATTACATTATAATTTTACTTGATAAATTTTAATGTGGAAGGGTTAATGTAGCTGGATTATATAGATTCTTAAAAAAAGAGATTTTTTATTAAGGTTGTGTTAGTATAAATATTGGCAACCCCCTGCAGTACTGCAGTTGAATACTCCTGAATACAAATCTTTAAGCGTTCAAAAAATCTTGTTAACTGTTTGAATGGCTTACCTCCAAAAGCAAGAGTGTTTCCTGTTCTGTCCATTCTCTCCCTGCATTTGCGCCTTTACTCTAAAAGATGGGAAAAAAAACTCTTACTCTTAAAAAAAACTAAGACAGAAAGCAAGCATGCAGTATTGAGATGCTGAAGCTCAACGCAATCAATAGATTCAAGTAAAGCACTGCTAAACTGAAACAATGAATGTTGCAAACACATTGTTTGCATTTTTACCTTCGGATGTTTCTTAGTATAAATGTCAATCCGTAGACCAAAATTCTGCAGGTCAGACGGTTTTTCTCTCAATTTCTCTGGGAAATGCAACATATGCTGAGAGGCTGAAACCTTTCAACACACAACAAATAAACAATATATCAAATTTATTAAACATTTTTTAGAATGACCATTAAACTGTATAATTGGCAACTGATTGCTTTCTACTGAAATCCATAAACATATTTCATGTCACTTTATTAGATACAGTAAATAATAATTGGAAAAAATTACTATTTATTTATTTTTGTGACTGAATGTAAGAGGTGATGATTTAGGGTGCTTTCACACTGTCAGTTTAGTCTGAAACAGGGCACGGTTTGCATGAAAAATTGGTAATGTGAAACCGGTCATACAGACCCGGGAGCCCAAAGGAGGTGGTCTGAATTTTGCAGGTTTGTGATGACATAAGACGAAGGTAAATGCACCAGGATTCAATAGAATCAAGTCCAACGCTGCGGGGGGCACCAGGAACAATCGCAATCGGACTGCAACAAACATGCCCAGTAGGGCTGCACGTTTTCAAGTTTTTCATTAACCGTTAACCGAGGCCCTTAGCGGTTAATACTCGGTTAACCAAATAAATAAATAAATAAATAAAACGTATTATTATTAACCATAGTGTGCGCCAGGGATGGAAATTAACTGTTTTGTCCACCGGCCACTGTGGCTGGTGCCACTCAATGTTTTTACCAGGCACTTTCTTGTTTTTAATCGACAATATGTAACTGCATGTGAAAATTAATACTACAAGATCTACAATACTTAAGCAGTTTATTTAATCTCAAGTCTCAATGAAATAGGCTGCTGGCATTTTCTCTTTCTCTCTTATAGCCTACACACACAAACCATGAACTGATATTCATTTCAGTTCGCATTTATGAGGAAAACACAATGTGGACGTGAGCGCTGTGAAAGCGGCACTAAAAGATGCTTTAAAACTTTCACAGCTAGACATCAAACAGAAAGCACAAAACCTTTCTTTAAAGTGAATTTCGTTTTGTATTAATTGTATCTTAATTTTAATCAATGTTTCATCAACCAATTGCCTGGATTTAATAAGTAAGAATTAAATATAGCAGACGATATATAATAACGAAACGGAGGCGCCGGCGCGTGAACTGGAGCTCATCTCATAAATGAACCGAAACTCCGTATAAGGTAGCCTTAGCCTACTCGCCTCACAGACATGTCTAACAGAATAATTCAAAACGAAAGAAAACAGACACAGACTGCTCTCTGCTTGTAATCCGTATGAAATGTGCATTTCTCTCTTGCGCGTTCACTACTGCGAAGATCACGATCAGCATCGTCAACTTCATCTTTGCAACTGACACGGACAAAGAAAATAGGCTTGTTTAATAAATAATTAAAATATCTCCTTGCTATATTTTACATATTCATAACTTTTGCCGGTTCTTTGTGACAGATTTTATGAGCTTTATTGGCAGCGCCACCCTTACATGAGCGCATCACTGCACCCACCAGAATAGCCTTTTTTTTTTGTTTTGTTTTTTTTTGTTAAGGATTTGTTTACTGTTTCGTTTGGTGGAAAGCACATTCACTGAGTTGTCAGTGTCTGCTCGTTTATTCAAACTAATTTGTCCTATAACAGACGAACGTCGCATGATGCTATTTTTATTTACCCGCCATGGTGGCCGGTAGGTGAAGCGAGTTTACCCGCAATAACACAAAATCACCCGCATCTGGCTGGTGGCGCGCGGCTGCTAATCCCTGGTGTGCGCGCCGCAACCCCGAGATACAGACACACGAGAAAGGGGTAGTTTATTTTTAACACCTTTAATAACTGGTTGGACCACATTTGAAACGAAATTAATTTATAGAAATAAAACGCAGTGGTAAGGACAGAGCAGTTAAAGTATGTCACTGACTTTTGCGTTCGCGGCCTGTGAACAAGGCCCTAGAATTTAATGCAGTCATATAGCACACTTTATTTTAGAAACTTTGTGCAAAGAATCAGTCAAATTAATGGCGGTCTCTGGTGGTGCAAAAATTTATTACAACTAAATGCAATGCACGCCATTGACGCCAATTAACCGAGCAAACCGTTTCACTCGGTTAAGCAATTTTTAACGGTTAATCGGTTAACCATGGACACCCCTAATGCCCAGTGTGGAAACCCCCTTTAAAATCACAAATTTCATGTTTGTCAATACCTGCAAGGGTCTGTGTTGTAGTGGGACAAGTCCAGATGGTGAGTCTGTAAGAACGTTAAAGTGTGGCGTTGGGGGTGGGCCCATGGGGAGGGGTCGACTTTCTGCATCTACCTGATAATTTATCAGCCCCCACTGCTCCAAAAATGAATGAACCCTAAAATGCACATCAGCAAGTTTATAAATTAATCTCAAATGATTTATGCACAGGTGTCAAAGATACAAGTGAATACACACACCTTATAAGTGCACACACATCTCCTGTCAGGTTTCGTCTGCAGGAGGCCGAGGTCAGATACTCCTGAGGGTTCAGCCGGTATGTGTCAATCATGAAGTTGCGGTATGCAAGATATCTACAAACAAAATAAGAACATGTTTATTTTGAGGTCAGTATGGTGAATCTGATTCAGATAGTATGCGCATATATGCATATACACACTGACTTACATTTCTGGTGTTTTGGACTTATTTTTCACATTGAAGAACTCAGGCAGAGCTCGTCTCTCTATATGATGAATACTAAACACAAAGCAAAATCATCTGTTACTCTATGTAAAAATGTTTAAGAAAGGTAAATGCACGAGTATGCGCAGAGCACTAGGGCTCAGCTCTGATATCCATGTAAAACTGAGAATTTGAGTTGGTGTAATCTGGACATGTTCAGTTAAACCCTCACCAGTTGTAGTCAAACCATGAGGCATAGGTGGGCACAATGATGTGATGCGTTTGCTCTGTGGCACTCTCCTCCCCCTCCATCCCACGGCCAAACTCCCTCTGCTCTTCCTCATCCTACACACACAATAGGCCAGAACTCACATATATAAAGAATGTAGTTGATCTAGTTTGACTGTAACTGGGTTCTGGATGTAGATTTTGTGTTAGACTGGACAGAAAGCAACCATGACAAACTGACTTACTCTGACACCAGAGAGCAGGTCCTCTTCTTGGTCATCTGAGAGGAACACAGATATTCTAGGTTACTACTGAAATCACATGAATACAAACAGATTCACTGAACAGTGAATTCCACAAACAAACTTACCTAAATCAGCCATTATGCCTCCTTTAACTGGAGTGTTTTCACTGTCTTTTTTCAGGTTCACTATAGCCAATGAGAAATAAGTGCATTAGACTCCCGACCTTAACATGAGCACTAGGCACAGAGTAGAAAAAAATAACCTTACCATTTTTAGGCAGAACGACCTCCTCCATGTTGGGGACTGGCGTGGGATCCTCCATGTCTTTAGTTAGATCCTCCTCTGGCTCCGCCTCTTCTGGTTGGCCACGCCTCTTATACACCCCTGAGCTATTGGGTTACACCAACATAAGTAAAGTTACTAAGAATCAAATGTAATCCTGAATCAAACTACAGGAGATTTGAGTCACTCTTTCAAAGGAAAAATGTACAGTGATTTAGCCACTAATGCTCCCTGACTTCTCGCATAGGTGACCGAAACATGTGACATAGCAGTGACTGCAAATTAAGAGATGTTCTTTAACCTTTTCTTTCCTCCCTTCTTCTTAGACTCAGAGGGTGGTGGAGAGGGAGAGCGCCGCCGCTTCTTCACAGGTTTATGTTCCTTGTGAAAGAGAAAACAAATAAAAGAGTCTAAAGGACAAAACTCCAAACCAACTGCAACTACAAACAAATGAAATTAGACAAATTAACATACCTCTGTGCTTTGGTAGATACGCCTGCGGAAACTCATACTAATCCCATTCTCGTCAATCTCATAGTCTTCCTCGTTCATCCACTCATTATATGTGTCAGTGTCAAGTATCCATCTGGCATGGACCTGAGGAAAAGGTGTTCAAGAAAATATTCACATTTTCCTACCATTACAAATAGAAGACCATCTTAATTTTAGCTCATATTTTAATTAGAGATCCACAAATGTATCGGCTGCTGATATTTATCAGTTTTATTTATTTATCAATTTAAAACTGTTGGCATGTCTGCTATTATAGAATAAAAAAGGCTGAATATAAACCCATCATTTATTAATTAACTGCATGAAGGCGCCGAGTTCTAGTGTCTTTCTATTTATTAAAAAAAAATTTACGATTCTATAATAAGTCAAATATTAGTACATTATGTTAATTAGCAATATTTGATAGCAAAAATAACCTCTGAATTTTGTCATATTTGCATTTTCTTTATCTCACTGTGTGCCTCTCTTATATTGTTGGCCTGTTGAATATTAAATGAAAATTATTTGATGATGCAGCAATAAACTATAGCTAGTATACCTTAAAGGTGCTGTGTGTATTTTGTTTTTGTCTGGACTAAAGCATAAAAATACCACATGTTTGAAGATATTTAGAAAACATGTTCACATACTTGTTTCTTCAAAAGACACTGCTACAGCCAGTTATTCTACTTTAAAATCTACATTCAGTGTCAGAATGTCTTTTTTTTTTGGTCTGTGTGATCTCAACCACTACCAATTTACCCAATAATATTTCGATACCCTGGGTTGCCAGTCCGAGGAAAACAGCGTACTGCAGACATGAAAGAGACGAACCGGGTCAGAGATCGCAGCTTCTACCAATCCTAAAAAGCCTTGGCATCCATCTAAAAAATTCTATGACCAGACAGAGGCATATTAAAGATGTATAAATCAACTCAACAAGGCTCGGCACCTTCCATTGTCAATTGGGCTTGTTCCTGTTGTGTGTCCTCAATTTGGCAACCCACATGAGCGTCGAGTCTGAGGATTTCAAATTTTGACTGCACTGAAGTACACCCACTAGTACAACCACTAGAATAATACATACAGCACCTTTAATTCATGTGTTTTTGAACTTTGCACTAATTAACTAAAATAAAACAGTAATCTATTTGAATGATCTAAAAGTAATGACATAATACTTCTTCAAATAATTGAGCAAGAGACAAATTGATATCGGAATTGGCCAATAGTTGTTTGTTAAAATTGGTATTGGCAAAAAAAAACAAAAACAAAAAAAATCGGTGGATCCCTAATTTTAATCATTGTTGGAACCCAACAACAAACGCGACATGCAAAGATTAGTGTAGGGGGATCATGGGAAGAATTTTTTCACCTTCAAGCACCTGTCTGGGTTGGGAGGTTCCTCCACTTCTCCATCTATATCATTTGCTGATTTAAGTGAGTCATAACTAATAAAATATGAAACATATATCATCATTGGGAATCAGAGCAAATTGTAGCATTTTCTAATCTGCATATTTAGATTACTTAAAATTACTACTGCAAATGTGTGATGTATTCTCTACCTGTCTGGACACATGCCCCAATGTACCATCACGTGCCGATCCAATCGCATGACTGGTCGAAGCCACTCTTCTGGAAAAGGCCCAACAGTGAATGTTATACATAGGGAGATATGAACAGTTTTACAGATAAACCAAGATGCTGCACACATTTAACCAATAAATATACATCAATCCTTCCTGCACAGACAGAAAGATGAAATTATATCAGGACCACTCTCATCAAAGATTATTGACAAGTAGCATACAGTTTAGATTGGCAGTAATGTTCTATTCTGGATTATGTTTTTTCAAATATTCTCTTTCATTCAGGGTGTAATATAGCGCTTTGTCAATGTAAACGTTCTGCAAAGTTGTAAAGTCGAAACTGCACAATAAATAAAGTTATTGTCTCTCAGAAGAAAGAATCGATTGAACCGCGAGTCATCTGTTATTTGAACCCCATTGCGTTACCATTAAACGTCTCTAGATAAAACATTTGCATAACGCCCACCTATTAGGGCTGCACGATTTGGGGAAAATGTCATATTGCGATTATTGAGGTCAATATTGCGATTGCGATATAATAAACAAATGGTTTCATGAGTAAACTTGCTTGGTTCTAAAGCAAAATGCGCACACAGATTAGTGATACTTCTGTGTATTAATGTGTATTTCTCCACTCAAACTAGCAATAACAACTAAATGATTGATAACACCTTTAATGATCAATAAACCATTGATGTCTGGATAAAAATGTCATTACAAGAGAAAGCTATTTTTTTTTTAAAAACATTTATTAGGCTTCAAAAATTATAACAGATTTTAATTTAAGTGAACTTAAAACAATCCTCACATAAACCCATAATAAATGTCATTTACCTGTGCCCTTCCTGCTGTCTGACCAGTAGGACATATACAGAAATTGAATAAAGTTATCAAACAGTCTGCGTAAATTATATATAGACTAGGCCCTAATCCTTATTAAAGCTACAAAAGTTCTTTAGTCAAGAGCACCGAGTAATTTTCTCTGTTCAATTTGTTCTGTGATTAACTTTACTGACAGAAAGCTTTATTGGATGCTGGCCCTTTAAGAGAAGCCGTTGCTGAGACACGGATCTCACACGCGCCTCATTCTCTCAAAACTCTCTTTATGTCCGTCATAAGACTGCTCTTATGTTATGAAGATACTCGACAAAACGATATTTTGGCATAATTGTGTGTGTAATTGTTCGTTCAAGCGCGAAAGAGAACTATTTATTCTGGCGCGCGGTCTGTGTATGCGCATGATACTGGCCGCGAGCGTCTTTCTGTGAGTCACAGTCAGGACATTCACAGACATACGCAAATGCGCGCTCTTTTTTTACTTGTCGTGCAAGATTTAAAGGCATTCGCACGAATAAGAGCAGGATCATGTAACACTAGCCAAAGGATGACAAAAAAAATAACAGATGCTGCGTTAACAGCCCCTAAATTGTTTATTTCATATATAATCGCGGCATTTTGCATCAAATAATCGCAGAGGTTTGACATCGCGATTACGATTGCGATATGATTAATCGTGCAGCACTACCGCCTATGTTGTACATTGTCCGGCCGCAAACTTGACCCCCCATCAAACACGTCACTGCTTCTCAAATTTCAGATTTCAAATTGTATATATTTTTTACCGGTTGTTCAAAATAAGTAGTTTTGTGTTTTATATTGTGTGCGTTTCAGGCTAACCACTAACTCACGTTATTACTGTCTTACTGAAATACTTCTGCTAAGCAGCTGTGGGCCACTATTACCTAAAACTGTGTCTATTAATGGAGATTGTCTGTAGTTCTTACTACTTTGAGTAAAGATAAAGGATGGAGTCATCCATGTTAGATCAGTCATTCATGTTAGTGCTCGGCTTGCAGCATGTGCACCGCAATAAATTAGAAATATACACATCCGTTTGTTGATGCTGATGGTGAGGAATTACAGTTGAAACATCTCATAATGTACATCAAACTGAGTAGTGTATCACTGAGAAACGTCCTACTCAAATCGTCCTTGCGATGGAGGTTCGGGTTGAATAACTAGTTCTTCCAATGTTTCATCATCGGACTCGCGCTTGAATTGATATGGTAAAATCAACGTCATCGTTTCTGTCTATAAAGTGTGTACAATCGCTGAGGACTGAGGAAGCCTCCAGAGCTGAAGTTCAGTTATGGTAATGAGTGTTTGTTTTGTGACAGGCGCTGTAAGCGTTAGACCAATCACAACAGACTGGGCCATCTGACCAATCAGAACAGAGCAGGGATTTAGAAATACTGATTCATCCGACGAGTCGTTTGAGAATCAATGAAAAATGTGGTGATGTGCAATGTATATTGTGAGAAAATTAAAGTGTTTTTTGACCTTTGATGCATGTAAACCTGTTGTAGAAGACCTCCAAAACAAAATGAGGAACCTTTAAAATTGCATAATAGGGGCTTTAATGTTCTTAATGATGACAATAATTTGATATAACAACATCTGACTCGAAGAGGAATATCAGAAAGCCAAGTCCTGACTATGGACGAGAGGAGGAGCAGATGGAGGGTAATTAGCTCATGAGCAAGACGATAAAGCTGATTATACGGAATGGACCTATATAGGGATGCTGTGATAGTGTCGTATTCCTTGTATAGGTAAACGTGGATCTGCTAAGAGTCAGTTGATGTGAGTTTGACTGATGTGACCTGCCAGAACTAAAGCTATGCTTAAAAAAATATATACACACACCTTCATCTGCTGTGGAGGATGATGGGTATACCTGGTGGGTGGCTTGTGACCTCTCCTCTGTCACTGTGCCCTGAAAAGGCACGACAAATTGTGTATACAGTTATCAACAATGTGCATATTAGGAATATGCTCAATAAAGCAACTAGTTGAGAATGTGGCGTACATGTTACACATATTATTAGATTTTAATCGTTTTTTTGTGTATTAAGAACACTTGACTACAAAATTACTCTAAATCTCCATCTGTATTATCAAGTGTGTTAATGATTATATTTCTCCATTTCTTTGTTTTTCCACTGACCTGGTGTCGCACAACAATGTCTTTGAGTTTAAGTGCTTGCTTCTGTTCAAGATCAGGGGACAGGTACACCACAGGTCTGCTTAATAAGTTATTCTAGCAAAAACAAAAACACAGAGGTCAGATCATGTACCACACTTACATTTGCTAATGATCTTCGTCTTTGCAAAAAAATCCAAGCACAAATACCTGTATGAGAGTTTTCTCCACACAGACGAACATCTCTACATTGCGTTCCACTCTGGATGGATTCTGAAGATCAAAACGTCTCCTTTAAAGAAAAAAATAATAATAATTAAAAAGATTACACAAGATGAGATAAATTTGACAATCTTTATCAGACACTACATTTTATTACATAATGAATCACAGTTTACATTTACAGTTAGCGGTGGGAGGTATGATGACCAAAATCTTACGTCATGGAACAGTATAAGTAAAAAAAATATTTTATCATCATTCTAGTATATTTAAAATCATACATACACTACCATTCAAAAGTTTGGGGTACGTATGTTTAAAAAAAAATAAAAAAAATAATACTTTTATTCAGCAAGGATGCACTAAATTGATCAAAAGTGACAGTAAAGAAATTTACATCATTTAAATAAATGCTGTTCTTTTGAACTTTCTAATCATCACAGAATCCTGAAAAAAATGCATCACAATTTGAACAAATTAATAAAAAAACGTATTAAGCAGCACAACTGGTTTCAACATTGATTATAAAAACAAATGTTTCTTGAGCACCAAATAAGCATATTAGAATGATTTCTGAAGGATCGCGTGACACCAACAACTGTAAAGGCTGCTGAAAATTAAGCTTTGCCATCAGAGGATTAAATTACATTTTAAAATAGCAAGTAAATGTGTTGGTGAGAACGAGACTTCTTTAAAATACCTTAAAAACTCTTACTGACCACAATCTTTTGAATGGTAAAAGTATAGACATAACCCTAAAGATTATACATTAAAAAAGGTAATAATAAGTACAAATAAATGGTACATTAGAATCTCTACACATAGTACACATTTACACCATTATACCATCCAGCACCGTTCTGCATTAATACTAACCAGCCCTGTTCTGTCTTAAACTTGTAAACCGATCCCAGAATATGACAGAGAGCACTGCCAGGCCTCAGATCCTGAAAACACTTTGCCTGAAGACAAAGAAACAATGCTGAAACAAACTCACACGGATCACTGATAATTCTGCAAATCTAGGTGTCATGCTTTGACTGATCTGGGTGTGATCCTTGACTCAGTCAATCAAGTTACAGATGAAAAAACACATACATAAATTTACAGGAATAAATGTGCTTATGTATGGCTTGCCAGAGAAAGAAGTGGAAAAGCAGCAACTCACTGGGAGTTTTGTGAAGCTTGGGTTATTTGCTCGCCGGCCAAATGTGTCTTCCTGAAATTGCAGCAGTTGGATGACTAGACCAGACAGGGACTTGCTGGAGGGAGCATCAGTCTGCACATACTTGAGAGGGGGAAAACAAAATACATAAAGTTGTCTTATTTTCAAAATTGCACAACAAATGCAAACAGGTCTATAACCTTAAGAGTGTTTAGGAGCTTTCTCTACAATGGTCTTTGCTACTCACTGTTCTGATTTATACATTTTAACAGTTTAAAACATCAGATGCATCATGTTACATGTTACCTATGCCGTGGATATTGGGCAGGGATGGCACGGCACTGAGAGGGGTGTGTGTCAGTCAAGTCAGGTAAACAAACACCTTTTGACCACAAACCTGTTCCCACCAACTTCAAGCTGCTAGCATGTTGCTAACATCAACATTTACTTACATCGCGTCATATTGAAACTACAAATCAGTTTATTTTATACTGAATCAAAGGGTGGGGTTGTGGAGCTGGTTATAACCATAACTGTATTGCTAACATGTACAGAGGATGATGATTGTGACTTCTGTCCTGTCAATTACGTATTCTGTCGAGTTAGCTTTTCATTTCTGTACTATACAAGACAAACAGACAAAATACCGCCACATAAAATAGTATTTTAAGAGTCAGTTTAAGACTTTAATTCGAAACAGAAAGTGACAAAAAGAGCAAGACAATCATAAGTTAGCTGTCTTAAAAAAATAAATAAATGAATCAAAGAAAGCTTCGGGTATGGGGTCCACCGGCTAACGAGGTCGCTAACCTTTTTATAATGCTTTCCAATCCAACTGCGAACTGCTTCCATCTGGGAGATTATTTCCGGGCTCTCCCAGAATTTACAGCACGGTCCACCGTCCATTCTCCTGCTCCACGAAGAGCTGCAACTGGCTTGACTTGTCGTAGGTCCCGCAGCAGCCATTGTTACATGCTAATTAGCCTCCGCTAACCTGAATCACTGAAGACTCCACAGCGCCTCTAGCGGTTAAACCAAAAAAGGCGCCAACGACGCCTACATACTACGCAGTACATACTGCATAATATGGCCATTATCCATTAGACCAGTACTCAAAGTAGAATCAATTAATAGTATGGCCATGGACATTTTTGGACAGTTTTTCATTTCAATCTTCATTGTTAAGAATGTCGAAATATCCTTGAGCATTACTTTTTCAAAACATCCTCACGGGTGAGATTGCGTCCTCTTCTTTTGAATACAAGTTTAATAGATTAAACATTGTACATTTTAAAATATATAATTATTTTAAATACTGCACGTAATAAAGATCAGCCCATCGCGTATGACAAAAAAAGAGATAGCAGGGAACGAAGTTATAGTTTTTGAAATACCCCTAATTCTTTACTGAAGGTTGGGCCAGTGAATGGCGCATGCTCAGTGCGAGTAGGGAGTGTTGGAGACAGCCAACAGTGCAGGGAAAGGCAAGACGGGTGAAAAGAGAAGCCCGTCTTCCTTTCGAAAACGAAAAACTACGTAAACGGAGCTTCGTTGTATGTCGTCGCTTCACACCCGGCCATGCCAACGACACAGCGATGTATTATTACTGCAATCGGAATAAAATGAGCGCAAGTGCAGCCGGGCCTGGAGTGGAGAGTTGCGGGGCCGGGTGTCCGCATAGCGCCAGCCGCTGCTGCGGGGGAGGAGGCTGCGGTGAGCCCGTAAGCGTTGACGGAAGCTCGGCCGCTGCGGCTACAGCCACCAGCGCTGCCCCAGTGCGGAGCTCAGACAGGGAGAGCAGCGTAGCAGAGGCCCAGGCGTTCCGCGAATGGGACGATGCCACATCAGTTGCTACGGATCCGGCCCAGATAATGAACGAGGACGGATTTTTTACCAACGGCGCTGCTGATATCACACGGGAGGGAGACGAATGCGCGGAATCGGGGGAATACGGTGGAGGACGCGGGCGTTTTTGTAGACAAAGAGCTGGAGCGGGCGAGGATAACAGCATTAATATTGATCACGAAGGAGCTGGTTTGCGATGTTTCATGAGCGCTACCATACGGAGGGACGAGCGCAGACCGAGCGTGAGACTGCCGCCGGTGCGCACCGCGAGAGCCCGACGAGGACATACGGCGCACGGCGAGACCGAACGCGCGATGATGACGGCCGCTGCAAGGTGTGGTCACGGGAATTCCGACCCCGCGGTCATTAAGCGCCGGGGATGCAGTTTCACCCGAGTTTCCAAGAGGGTGTGTTTCTCGGGCACGTACTGCGGCAGCTCGGTCGCCGCGGCCCGTGTTGGTTCCAATGGTGAAACTCACGTGAAGGGCTCCGCGAGCACTGCCGAGACTTTTAAGCGCACATCCTTACGTCGCATCCAGTGCGAGAACACTACCGGGGCACAAAAAATGAATTTTGCAGCATGTCCGCCTAATGAAAATGCCCAGCTGCCCACATCCAGGACGGCGAAGGGGCGCGTCAGACTGTACAGGGTGCGCTCCTTTCTTGCCAGCTCTGCCAACCATAACAACGGGGTCAGCGGAAACGGTGCCCCTCACAATAGACTCCCACCCCAACCCTCCCCCCAAGTCCCCGAGCCCGAGTATGACCTACGTGACTGCGTAAAAAAGCCTCTCTCTATCAGTTCTTCTCAGGCTGATAGAGGGCCTCCTAACGGGACAGAGCCAGAGCCACAGAAGAATGACGGTACAGGTGTGGGCATTGATGCTGAGGGCACTGAGGGCCCCAGCACAGAGCAGATAGAGGCAGTGAGGGGTGAAGCCGAACGCAGGCAGGCTGAGCTGGAGGGTCGTACCGAACACCTCTGGAGGCGCCTGCAGGCCGTGCAGGTGAAGCAAGTGGAGAGGCATGTCACACAGCAACTGTGTGGCCTATACAGGAGTACAGGGTTGAGCTGCCCCAGGAGGCCCAGTGCCGTGTCCAGAAGCTCGACTGAGCTGAGCAGGCTGGCACGGAGCTGCAGCGAGGTCCTCCGGACTGCTGAGAGTGCTCTGGACTCGGACCACACGGCCAGCAGCTCTGGAGGTGACAGTGACAGTGAGGAAGATGAGGGATTGGAGAGCGGAGGTCGTCGCTTTAGGCCCCTGTCAATCAAATCAATGTAAGCCTTCCACATTATGCTTAGCCCCAGGTTAATGTCTTTTATCCCTGAACTAAGGAATGTTTTAATTCTGAAAGGAGCCAGCAGTGCTTCATTATGATATGCCAAAAAGAAACAAGAAAAGAAAAACAAAACAAAAAGCACAGGGTGATGGAACAAAATAGCCAGGGTTAAAGGGATAGTCCGTCAACCCAGAAATTAAAATGCTGTCATCATTTACTTACCCTCATGTGTATTCTAAACCTGTAACAGTTTAGGTTCCCATTGACCTTTTCCCAGTGTATTTTTCAGTGGAAGTCAATAGGAACCAAAACCGTTTGGTTATCGACATTCCTCAAAGTATCCTTTTTTTGTGCTCAGAAGAAGAAATTAAGTCATACAGCCGGGTCTGGAATAGCATGTGGGTGAGTAAATGATGATGGAAATGTGATTTTTTTGGGTAGACTACTATCCCTGTAAAACGGACCCTTTTCTATAATATTTCAAACACCCGCCTTGTATATATACATGCATGTACACCTACATGTATGTACAAAAAGCTTCAAGATGAGTCATTGCATGTTGCTGTTGCTTTTGAATCACCACTGTACTGTACAATATGCTGTATTGGCAGTTGATTCATGGCCGCCACATTAAAAGGCTACAAAGCCCTTTCTCTCTGGGCTGTCGAGAATAAAATGGGTCAGAAGATGGTTCATCCTCAATTCAGCAAGAGCTTTTTTGCATTCCTTTAGCTCAAACAGTAGAGCATGCCGCTTGAAACGCCAAGGTCATGGCTTCTATCACATGAACTGATAAAACGTATACCTTCACTGTTAAATAAAGGTTGTTTATTGGCATTTATGGTTCCATGAAGAACCCTACCATTGCACATGATTATTTTTAGATAAAAAAAGGTTCTTCTGATTATTAAATGTTCTTCACAATAAGGGGAAAAATAGTTAGTGTTGAATGCAGTGTAAGTCGTTTTAGATAAAAGCATCTGCCAGATAAGTTAATGTAGTATGTAAATGTTTTATACACATTACATCGTATATTATGCATACTCTTATTTATTTTCTCCTCTTTCAGTGTCACTGGCAAAGAATGGCAGTGGGCGGAGAGGAGGGCATGGCTTGGCAGCAGGTGGGTGTGGCTTCAGACTCAAGTATCAGAGCTGGAGTATCGGATCCGTGCGCTGACGGAGCTTTACACGCATCTTCGACAGGGAAAGGTATTCTGGGTATTCATGTGGTTTTTTTGGGTTATTGTGGTTTGTTTGATTCACTCAAAAAAATAAGCTGTTGAACGAACGAAAAAATATATTGTTTCTAACAAAATCTAAGTATTTTGAAATCATTTGTTGTAATCTTGTTGTATGACCTTGAAATCATTTAGTCAAGACTTAAAAAAAAAAAGTCCTAAAGTTTTGCCATTCCTAATAGAGAAATTGTTTTCCTGCCTACATAAAATTGCCAACATTATCATTTTATCTAACTTGACTCTACAGTTACTTCCAATGAAAGTGAAATACTTGTTCAGTTAAATTAAACCACTTTTTACATAGTAATAATAAGTATTCCTTATGTAGGTATAACTGTGATGTTTTAATGCATAATGTATACTGAGTGCCCACAACACACAGTCACCTCTCTTCTCCATAATGGTAACACAAAATTCACAAAATTTCACAAAATTCAAAAACATGACAGAAAGTCCTCTAAGTTTCTAATATAAATGAACATTAAACACAAACATTAACATTAACTAACAACATCTTTCCATTTACTGAAAACATATAATAACACTTTAATCCCTAAATTTACCCTCCTAATGCAGTCCCTTGCAAAGCATGCTGGGAACTACAGATCCACTGCCCAGCTAGTTGTCAACAGAAATTATTCATGTAGTTTTCACACAAGTGAATTAAGTAAACTTCAGTTTTAAATATATTGAACACGATTAAATTAAGTGGTAACAAAATATTAAAAATGGTGTTACTTTAGCTGATTTGAATTAATTAAATTGAACAAGAGGCAATTTTTGAGTGGTCATATGTACTTTTTATGTTTCATCCAGGTGCGGTCCACTTACTCTGTGCCTGACACACCACTCAGAGCATCAAATTCCTCCCCCACATTACACAACAACTGCAAGTCAGTAGACCTTTTAACTTGCATACAAAACACACTGATAGATTTTTGGATTTGACATTTAATGTACCATTGTGCAACCCCCAAGGTTGTCCTCTGCTGGTGATTCTAACAGAAAGTGGCAGTCAGAAGACCCCACCTCCCCGCAAACAGTGCCCTGTCCACCTTCGTCTGCTGCACGGGTTCGACCGTTACTCAGGCAACGGCGACACAGACTCATTCGCCTGGAAGATTGCGCAGCGCTGGGGTCAAAGGTGAAGACAGTCTCAGAGTTGCCCTTGCTACTAGCTTTCTGTTATGCAAAGCAACTCATATTATCAGCTGCTCTCCATCTTATGTTATGCATTGAGGATAATAAAACCGAATTCTTGCATTTGTGTGTCCCTTTCAGGCGGTTTCGTTACAGTGTTGGTGTGAACCCCAAACTGTGTGTGTTTTATGTGGTGGTGCTCCTCCTCGCTCCCCATCAGACAAGGAGAAGGGTCTGTGGATGCGTCAGACTTTGCTCGATATGTCCGTTCACCCTGTCCTTTCAATGCCATCAGGTGAGATCTGTATATTATCTCTTATCTCTTTATTATTATTTTATAAGCACAGAATTCAATTTGCATATAATTTATCTAATTTATGCTATCTATATTTAGCTTGTACTTCAACATTACAAACTGTACAAGATTTTAAATGTCAATTTGATGTCCTTGAAAGTAATCCTCAGATGTGGCTTTCACATTACAGTGACCCTTAAAACAAATTAGAGTTTTATCATTTAACATATATATGGTAACACTTTACAATAAGGTTTCATTTGTTTACATTAGTTAACTATTTTAGTTAACATGAACTGAGAATTAACTATTCTTCTGCAGCATTTATTAATCTTAGTTAATGATAATTTCAACATTTACTAATACTTAGTACTTATTATTCAAATTAAATGTTGTATTTGTTAACATTAGTTAGCACTGTGAAGTAACATGAATAAACAATGAACAGCTGGATTTGTAATATTAACTAACATTAACAAAGATTAATAAATACTGTAACAAATATATTGCTCATTGTTAGGTAATGTTAATAAATTAGACCTTATTTTTAATATTATTTGCATTATTTGTATTATTTATTTTATATTGTTTTATTTATTAAGTAGACGAAATTATCCAATCATGTAGAATCTGCAAATAAGTGATGCTAGGAATTTTCTCACAACTAATGTTACTTTTCAGTAACATTATGATTTATTCTGCCTTTTTGGAAATGCTTACCAATCAATGTGTATTTTAGTGGTTAAGAATAACTGACTTCATAACAATTGATGGTGTGGTTCCATCAAGACAATAATTGAACATGTTCCAGTAGCGTTTGACAACCAAGTGTCTTAATTTTGAACAGCATATCTATTATTTCATTCAAAAGCGGTGAATTTTGGTTTGTTTGATATTTTGTTATCAAATGCAATGACATGCATATATTTGTAAGTGTGGATTAAGTGTACTTATACTTTTTGGGGCCACTGTGGATGAAATTGCTTCATGCTTTGAATTTCCTCCATTGCAGATTCATCCCTCGCACTGCATTGTGGGATACGCCCGCTGGCCGGGCACCATTCTCATAATTCACTGCAGTGGACAGACATGTCATCAGCGTCCTCTTGGCTGGGGAGGCGGGGCCAGGGACGAGTTGGGAGAGTGAGGAGGCGAATTGTTTGTCCCCGTCCACCTAATGCACTGCCTCCTTTATTTAACACACCTGGTAGGTGAAATGTATATTTATTACACTTATCAATAAACACACACATACATGTAAATTGATCAAAAGTGACAGTAAAGACTTATATTATATATATATAATACAAATTAACGCTGTCTTTTCAACTTTGTTAATCAAAGAATTCTGATAAAAGTTTCCACAAAAATATTGAGGACAACCGTTTTCAACATTAATTTGATTATAATAATTTTTTTTTCAAATCAGCATACTAGAATGATTTCTGTAGGATCATGTGACACTGAAGACTCAGCTTTGCCGTCTGAATGCAGTGTATAGAGTGTATAATGCAGGAAAAAATTACATTTTAAAATATTTTATGATAGAAATCAGTTGGTTTAAATTGTACTAATATTTCACAACATTAGTGCATTAGTCTTATTTGGTCTAATAAATGCAGCCTTGGCGGGGATATGAGACTTCTTTAAAAGTCTTTCTATTTACAAGTTTTTAGTTAACAAAATTGCTTTTGTAGGTGGTTCCGGGTGCAGAAGCCAGAGAGGTGTTATTATACCAAACTATCTTCATCCACGAGCTCCAGATTTTCCAATCTTGCCGGCAACACCCCCAGCAACAGACACACCTGCTCAGGTAAATCAGGCTAAAAGGTCAATTGTCAATGGCTGACTATTTTCTTTGTTAGCTTCTCAAATCTCTCTTGTTCCACAGCCTTTGCGAAGGAGGAGAGCGGAAAGCTCTTTTGATATCGACAACCTGGTAATGCCTTTGGGCCTGGCTGGACTAGGAGCACGAGTACAGAAATTGCAATACAAGGAAATTATCACCCCAAGGTACAGATAACACAACCAGACCTCCAAAACCAGCACAGAGAATATGTAATTACTTATCATGGACTTGTAATTAGTGATTACATCATTTAGCTTTGAGTTGTGGTCCTTCTGTCAGATAGCCATTGTGCAAAGTAGCTTTGGTTTCAAGTAATTTCCCATGAATTATTCAAACACTGTTTCCTCTTGTCCCATCTTTAAAGGTGCTCTAAGTGATGTCAGGCCAAAATATTTTTTGTCACATACAGCAAACATCTCCTCACTATCCGCTAGCTGCCTGTCCCCTGAACACACTGTAAAAAAACGTGGTCTCTGTAGACACCACAGGCTCCACAAACGGCAACAAAAACAAACTGCAGCGACCCGCTCCACAAAACATAACAAACAGTGTTCCAGCCAATCACTGGCAAGAAGTATTTGAGGGTGGGTCTGGGGGGGGTTAGTGCGCGTGCACATGAAGGGTGTGTGTGAAGGAGAGAGAAGCATCAAGAGGGAAGTTTGAATAATGGCCGACACACGACCAAAGAGACGACGTTCCGATGATCAACTTACAAAGAAGAGGGAAAAGGATAAAGAACGCGCGAAGTACCGAATTTACATCGGTAAAGCATTCGAAAGATGGCGAGAACTCCGCCGGCAGAAGGGCTTCCAGTCCGACATTCAGGTAGGAAGGGAAGGGAGGGGGAGGAGACGAGATGCGGAGGAGGGAGGGTCTAGCTAGCCTCCGTTTTGTTTGACAACAATTCGAATGTCAACAACAAGTTACGACTCCCGGCATCGCTTAGAGCACCTTTAATAAAGTAGTAAAGGTACATTCCAAACTAGATCCAGGAAGCTTAAAGAAAGAAAATAACTTACTTCTATACTGATATGGGTTTTCAGTGGCTGATACTGATCACATGAGAGGAGAGCAGGATTGCTAATATATATATATATATATATATATATATATATATATATATATATATATATATATCCCCGTGTGTTTGTGTATATAGTATATATATACAATATATTGATACCACTAATACATTTATGAAAATGTGGCTGTTAGTAGATTTGGTATGTGAGAGAATTAGGAACTGTTGTGTCTGTTAATTTTTTTCGAACTGGGTTTGTTTAAAGTACTTGAATTTTACTGGAAAACCCTTGAAAACAGCTATATTTAAAGGAGCCGTGTGTAAGATTGTGGCCAAAACTGGTACTGCAATCACTTTCAAATTACTGTAGAGCGGTGTATCCCCTCCCCGTCCCCCCTGACTCGAGGTTGCCAGATAGGCTGCAGGATCCAAATATTTTTTTATCCGACACGTTTGTAGCTGCAGCTGTGGTAACTAGAGCAGAGCTGGCAACCCAGATGCCGCAACACTCCTGACTTCGTGATTGGTAGATCGGTGGAGGGTGGAGCATCAGACCAAAACACAACATGACAACATCAACATCAGTTGAGGGCTGCAACTTCACTTTTTAAATGACAATATCCTGGCCGGACTACTGTTGTCAGTGATATAATTTTTTTAAATGAACATGATTTCTTAATGTCTAGTGACATATCAGGGCAATTTTATGATTAATTGAAATAACAGCGCCTTTAAAGGTGCTATATGTAACTTTTCTACTAAAATATGAAGGTAGATTTGTTTCTTTATTATTCAATAAAAAAAGGTTGCTTCAATCCCCAAAAATATTTTCAATTAAAAAAACCTTCACTTCAATGAAAAAAAAACGTTTCAATCAAAGAAAAAAAGTATTTGAATCCAAAAATATATTTGAGACTCAACAAATACATTTGAACACTGCTTTTCTTTGATTGAAAATGTTTTCTTTGATAGAAGTCCATTTTTCTTTGTTTAAAGCAACCTTTTTAATTGAAGTAACATTGTTTTTTGATTGGACCATATAATGGGTAGGACATTTGTGTCTTTATCATTCAATCAAAAAAGAAGTTGCTTCAAACAAACAAACAACAGAATCAATCAAAAAAGTCACTTCAATGAAAAGATAAACATTTTCAAATATAGAAAATCGTTTTTGAATGCAAATACAATATTTGAGACTCCAAAAATTGCATTTGAACACTTTTTTTTTATTATTGAAAATGTTCTCTTTGATTGAAGTAATCTTTTTTGTGTTTGGGCCATACATGGGTAGGACATTTGTGTCTTAATCATTCAATTCCAAAAAAGTTGTTTCAATCAAAAAAAATATTTTCAATCAAAGAAAAAATTGTTCAAATGCAACAAAAAAGAAATTACCCCGTGAATAAAAAAAGTATTGAAGAGAATGTGTTTTTTCGTTGTTTTAGTTTTTTTTTTTTTTTAAGTGCAAAAAGTTTTGAAGTTCAAATTTTTTTATTGAATCATTTTGACACAAACGTTCCGCAGTGGGCGGGTGCTTCTCTATTGGTCAGACATGTTTGATTGACAAGTGTCTACACCAACGACATCTTTCTGACAAAGAAGTCATGTTCGCCACTTGCCAGCAAGCTTTTTGCCAGCAAGTGGAGGGAGCAGCCGTGAAGTTGTCGGCGTATTACGGAGCCCGGGAAGTCACCTGTTGGAAAAATAATAACAATCCGTCCCCTCAGTTTATAAACCGTAGGTTACTGACGAATTCTCAAACTGTTCCCTCGGTTTAACAAATCGTGCCCACTTATTAATAAACCGTACCCACGAGTTTCTAATCCGCGCTCTCAGATTTGTAAACCGTGCCTTCAGTTTTTGCAATCTGTACCCACAAATTCATAAACCGTGCCCACGCTTTCGCAATCCGTTCCCACGGGTTTGTAAACTGTACTCACGGATTTGTGGCTCCTCCCCCAGTCTGTGCCGGCAGATTTAGGCTACGCATTGCGTTGTGTTTATAAACTTTAATTTTCCAAAACTGTAAAAGGTTGTAATAGGTTATATAAAAATTAAAATTAAAATTATGATTATTACATTTAGGCTACATATTTAGAAGATGCTTTTATCCAAAACGACTTACAAAAAGAGGAACACAGCAATTAGTCAAATGTCAGTCATAATACAGGTTAGACAATAATTTTTATTGTGTATTAAGTGGAATACATCAAATTGTCTTATACTGCGACTGCATGCTTCAAGTGATTCTCAATTGTAGCATGTATGGGGTGGAAAAGGCCTATGATTTAATATGAATGACGTGCATCAAAATCTTTTGTGATAATCTTAGCACTTTATTATTATTGTCTAACCTGTATTATTACCTATTTTATCCAAAACTGTAAAAGGTTAGGTTATAGACTAATAGGCTAATAAGCCTATGCAAATAAAGCATTGATGAATTAGCCTATTATTTTATTTAAAATTATTTTATTTTATTATTTTATGACAAACATATTACTGTATTACTAAGTGAACTCATTTATAGTTATAAACTCTAATAATTATTATTATTAGCCTACAATTTAGGCTACATATTTAGAAGACGCTTTTGTCCAAAACTTACAAAAAAAGGAACAAAGCAATTCGTCAAATATAAGTCATAATACACGTTAGACAATACTAATAATAAATTGCTAAAATTATCACAAATAACCACAAGACTTTGACGCTCATCATTCATATTAAATCGTCTATTTCAACATATTCGTGGAGCGCGCACTGCATGGAGGCACCGGCGAGATCACTTAGGGCCAGGCTACATTTTCCTATCAACAGTGGAAACAACTTAAAATACTCCATAATTTCTGGTCATACAGAAAAGAATAATACATTTTATTTGTGTTAACTCACAATAACAAGAAAACAATGTGCTTTTGTAAAATAACTTTCATGGTCTCCCTGACATGGAGCGCATCTCATAAATTAACTGAAAAACAGCGTATAGCCTCACAGACATAAAAATACCTCGGCTATATAAAGCTTAAATGTCCACTTTTAAACGAACAAATTAAAATCGAAAGCAAATAGCATACCGTCTGATTATGTAATCTGTATGAAAGGTGCATTTCTCAAGGCGCCCCTTTACAGCGGAGATGACACAAATCCGTTAGTAGCCTACAGTTTACAAACCCGTGGGAACGGATTGCGAAAGCGTGGGCACGGTTTAGGAATTTGTGGGTAGCCTACAGATTGCAAAAACTGAAGGCACGGTTTACAAATCTGAGAGCGCGGATTAGGAACTCGTATGTACGGTTTATTAATAAGTGGGCACGATTTGTTAAACCGAGGGAACAGTTTGAGAATTCGTCAGTAACCTACGGTTTATAAACTGAGGGGACGGATTGTTATTATTTTTCCAACAGGTGACTTCCCGGGCTCCGTAATACGCCGACAACTTCACGGCTGCTCCCTCCACTTGCTGGCAAAAAGCTTGCTGGCAAGTGGCGAACATGACTTCTTTGTCAGAAAGATGTCGTTGGTGTAGACACTTGTCAATCAAACATGTCTGACCAATAGAGAAGCACCCGCCCACTGCGGAACGTTTGTGTCAAAATGATTCAATAAAAAAATTTGAACTTCAAAACTTTTTGCACTTAAAAAAAAAAAAAAAAACTAAAACAACGAAAAAACACATTCTCTTCAATACTTTTTTTATTCACGGGGTAATTTCTTTTTTGTTGCATTTGAACAATTTTTTCTTTGATTGAAAATATTTTTTTTGACTGAAACAACTTTTTTGGAATTGAATGATTAAGACACAAATGTCCTACCCATGTATGGCCCAAACACAAAAAAGATTACTTCAATCAAAGAGAACATTTTCAATAATAAAAAAAAGTGTTCAAATGCAATTTTTGGAGTCTCAAATATTTTATTTGCATTCAAAAACGATTTTCTATATTTGAAAATGTTTATCTTTTCGTTGAAGTGACTTTTTTGATTGATTCTGTTGTTTGTTTGTTTGAAGCAACTTCTGTTTTGATTGAATGATAAAGACACAAATGTCCTACCCATTATATGGTCCAATCAAAAAACAATGTTACTTCAATTAAAAAGGTTGCTTTAAACAAAGAAAAATGGATAGACCAATAGAAATTTTCCTTGATAGAAAAAATTCTATCAAGGAAAACATTTTCAATCAAAGAAAAGCAGTGTTCAAATGTATTTTTTTGAGTCTCAAATATATTTTTGGATTCAAATACTTTTTTTCAGTACTGTTTCTTTGGTGGTAAACTCCAGAAAATTTACCACTATGGACCTGGGTGGCTCATTCCGCTCTGGTTTGCGAGCTAATGCTCTATGGGCACGCTGAATCCGCAAGTTAGTGTCCGCTGTCAGTTCAAGTTCGCTTTTCAAAAGATGCTCCACAAAATCAGACACGAGGTTGCCTTCCTTACCCTCGGGTACGCCATAGATGCGAATGTTGTTCCGCCTATTCCGACCCTCTAAATCAGTCAACTTTTCCTGCATTATTTTCTGTTTTTCCATGGACTTAATGAGCGCCTCCTTCATAGCCGTGCTAGCCAACTCGGTCTCGTTGATCCGTGTTTCCGCTTCATTCAGCCTGGCTTCATGGGCCTGTGTCTGGGCGGAGTTAGCGGTGAGTTTTTGGTAGATTTCCTGCTTAAGCTCTTTGAGTTCGTTTTTCATGTCTTCCTTGAGTTCTGCTTTGAGACTATTTAGATCTGCTTTGTGTTTGGTCCTGAAGTCACGTATTTCTTTACTGATACTTCGAAGCACTGAGCACATGTCTCCCGCGGGGTTACCGTCAGAGCACTGAGCGTCGTCCATCTCTGGTTTATTCTTCCTTTTCTGTGCGTCACGTTTCTTTTGACTTCTGGTCGTTGCTCCCCTATTCATTCCAAAGTAAAATTACTACGAGTTGTTTGCATTTAGTGAATTAAAGGGGGCTAATTCGAACTTGCTATCGGGAGCTCAAGATCACGCAGCCATCTTGTCTCTCAGTCCACCGGAAGCCTCTCAAATACTTTTTTTCTTTGATTGAAAAGTTTTTTTTTCATTGAAGTGAAGGTTTTTTTAATTGAAAATATTTTTTTGGATTGAAGCAACCTTTTTTTGGATTGAATAATAAAGAAACAAATCTACCTTCATACTAAAATTAATCCTTTTTTTATTGCCTGTGTGTGAAGGGGTTGTTATCACACATTACAATGATCCACTTGTCAGGTTTTGCTATTACCTCTGAAGGCCAGTATTCCTGTTTCTGTGTGAAGGCTCCGGGTCGGAAATCCATCGGATGTGACGTGCATGCGCGCTCCCGGGCCTCTCTCCTTTTATACACTCACCGGCCACTTTATTAGGTACCCCATGCTAGTAACGGGTTGGACCCCCTTTTGCCTTCAGAACTGCCTCAATTCTTCGTGGCATAGATTCAACAAGGTGCTGGAAGCATTCCTCAGGGAGTTTGGTCCATATTGACATGATGGCATCACACAGTTGCCGCAGATTTGTCGGCTGCATATCCATGATGCGAATCTCCCGTTCCACCACATCCCAAAGATGCTCTATTGGATTGAGATATGGTGACTGTGGATGCCATTTGAGTACAGCGAACTCATTGTCATGTTCAAGAAACCAGTCTGAGATGATTCCAGCTTTATGACATGGCGCATTATCCTGCTGAAAGTAGCCATCAGAAGTTGGGTACATTGTGCTCATAAAGGGATGGACATGGTCAGCAACAATACTCAGGTAGGCTGTGGCGTTGCAACGATGCTCAATTGGTACCAAGGGGCCCAAAGAGTGCCAAGAAAATATTCCCCACACCATGACACCACCACCACCAGCCTGAACCGTTGATACAAGGCAGGATGGATCCATGCTTTCATGTTGTAGACGCCAAATTCTGACCCTACCATCCGAATGTCGCAGCAGAAATCGAGACTCATCAGACCAGGCAACGTTTTTCCAATCTTCTATTGTCCAATTTCGATGAGCTTGTGCAAATTGTAGCCTCAGTTTCCTGTTCTTAGCTGAAAGGAGTGGCACCCGGTGTGGTCTTCTGCTGCTGTAGCCCATCTGCCTCAAAGTTCGACGTACTGTGCGTTCAGAGATGCTCTTCTGCCCACCTTGGTTGTAACGGGTGGTTATTTGAGTCACTGTTGCCCTTCTATCAGCTCGAACCAGTCTGGCCATTCTCCTCTGACCTCTGGCATCAACAAGGCATTTCCGCCCACAGAACTGCCGCTCACTGGATGTTTTTTCTTTTTCGGACCATTCTCTGTAAACCCTAGAGATGGTTGTGCGTGAAAATCCCAGTAGATTAGCAGTTTCTGAAATACTCAGACCAGCCCTTCTGGCACCAACAATCATGCCACGTTCAAAGTCACTCAAATCACCTTTCTTCCCCATACTGATGCTCGGTTTGAACTGCAGGAGATTGTCTTGACCATGTCTACATGCCTAAATGCACTGAGTTGCCGCCATGTGATTGGCTGCTTAGAAATTAAGTGTTAAGGAGCAGTTGGACAGGTGTACCTAATAAAGTGGCCGGTGAGTGTATATAGTCTATTGTAGACGGTCAGGGAGTTACGTCCGGTCAAAGGCGCACGTTTTTCGGCTTATATCTCAGTCAATCTTTGATCAATATTCCCAAGACTCAAATTGTTCGTAGTGCTGGACGGGGCCTTTCGAACGAGCCCACCCCTGAGGTCCAACTCGCCCGGGTCCCCGAGTTATAGCCGTTCGAAATCAGGGGTCCCAGCGAACGGCGATCAGGTAGGGGGCGTCCCCGGGGCCCGCCACTGTAGCGTTTGGCCAAGGGTCCCCCTGGGACCTCCTCCCCCAAATTTGAGCTCTCTGTGTCTTCGCGTTCCAGAGATACGAGCGATTTTCTTCTGAAATCGTGACGTCACCGGCGTCCACAATTTTGCAGCGCGCCCGATGGTTTTCGGCTAATATCTTCATGAAAACACCACCAAGATATTTACGTAATAGACGGTATTGTCTATGAGTTCGAGCACGAGCACTCTTGTAAAAATTGGTTGCAATCTGAAACTTCACCGCTAGAGGCCGCTAAAAACTACATACAGCCCCTTTAAGAAAAGGTTCTTGAAAAGTGCTTGAATTATTGAAAGACAATATAATATGTAGCATTAGTTTAATTTTATTGATAAAACAATCTTCTCACACAAAATTTATGCTGCAGCCTGTCTAATATAGATATAGAGTCATTTTGCATGGCTATGAGCGTGATATTTATTGCTCATATAAATATCCACGTTTATGATACAGCTTTCATTCTTCAGGTCAATCATATATTCATGGAAATAAATCTGTTTGAATAAGGAAAGTGATATCTTTGTCATAGTATCCTTTCAATGATTAAAGTGTCCTCTGTCATTGCATGTGCTGCATTTTATTATTTGTACCATTTTGTTTTATTAGTTTATTATTTCTAGAATTTAAAAGATAATAAATATATTGTTTGATAAGTGAGATCTCAGTCCTTGAAAGCCAAAAAAGTGCTTGAAAAGTCCTTGAAAGTCCTGGAATTTCATTTTACAGTATCTGTACGAACCCTGTAATTGGCCAAGCCAGCAGATTTTTATGGCTGATGTTGATCATCTTAAAATGTTGGCTGATATATTAGTATAGCACTATTATTTAGTATTCTGGTTTGTGATAAAAATTTGTGTCTATGTCTTGTGTTTAGCTGGAGAGAGCTGGACTCTCTCTCAGGGGTCTCTAAATACCAGGAGGGCCCACATGCCCTGTCGTTGAATTACAATAACATACAGCTCCAGCTCAATGGGGAAGGACTGGACAATGAGGAGGAGGAAGAGGTGTGTATACTTTTTTTTAATTTTCTTTACAATCTTTCTCATGAAGACACTTGCTATTTTGTCTCTTGGTTTTCTCGACCATTCAAAGTGATCACTGCATACTTGTTTACAATGTTACTATAGGTGGAGGATCTCTCTGAATCTCTGTTTCTAAGCCGTCATGCAGTGTGTGAGAGCCGAGAGAGGAGTCGCTGGGGAAGTTGGGCTCGCAGACGTCGCCGGGGCAGGCAAGAATAATTTGTGTGAAAGAAAAGCATATGTGATGGAGAATGTTTGTGTGGAGAATGAAAACTGGTGTCTCTGTCAGAATAATGTTTTTTTTTTTTTAACAGGGATCTTTTGTAATGAAATCTTTCCAAATACTGTTTATAATTAGAGCTGGTTTGTCAATTAGTTGACTTTTCACCAACATAAAGCCACAGGTCTCACGAGGAGACATCAAGACACCTGACATCAAGTTAATATAAAATTAACATAAAAACAAAAAATAAATCAATACTTTTATTCAGCATGGATGTATTAAATTGATCAGTTAACACGACAGTAAAGACTTTTTATAATGTTACAAAATATTTCTATTTCAAATGAATGCTGTTCTCTTGAACTTTCTATTAATCCTGGAAAAAATGCACCACAGTTTCTACGAACATATTAGGCAGCACAACTGTTTTCAACATTGATAATAATAAGAAATGTTTCTTGAGCAGCAAATTAGCTTAGAATGGTTTCTGAGAGATCATGTGACACTGAAGGCTGGAGTAATGATGCTTTGCCATCACAGAAATAAAATTATATTTTAAAATAAATTAAAACAGAAAATTGCTATTTTAAATTGTAATAATATGACTGTCTTTTGATCAAATAAGAGATTTTTCAAACCATCTTACTGACCACAAACCTCTCAATGCTAGTGTATTTGAACTCTAAGTTAAGTTAATAAAATATGTAAATTTGTTTAGTTAGCAAATAACTTCCACATTAACCTTTTCAACATCAAGGATGTTGGTTAGAATTGACATGTATAAAAGATGGTTTTGTTGCTGAGGCTAACACATAAGCCATGTACTCTCTCAATTAATATGTGGCCATAAAACTAGTTTTAAACCGGTTTTAGATCAAGTATAGCATGTGAAACTGCAAGACGCTGCGGTCACTGCTTGAAATTTCACTCTCTGCTTGACTTCCTCCCTCAGATCCTCTTCCTCCTACCATGGGGATGGGAAGAGCTCCAGGGGATATGAGCAGACACCTGGCTCTCCAGACTCCAGGCAGAGTCATTTTGCAGAAGGAGACGTCTCTCCACGCAGCCCCTTCTGTACTGGAGTGGAGGATCCCTTCAGCCAAGCTGAGGAAGAACAGCAGGTGTGTGTGTGTGAGGAAGAGGATGTTCTATTAAACTGCATTATTCCTGTAACCATGGTAATTATTAAGCTGGAAGAACATTCTTTAGTTAAAAAAAAAAGTCTGCTGTTTTCTACTTCTCCATGTATCATAAAAGTCTGCTTTTGGGGGCTGTTTGTGATTCTTGAAAGATATATATGTTTAATATGCTTTACATTGTACTAGAATATGAATGCGTATAATAAACCCAGTTGAAAACCTCAATGAATCATCATCCTACATTGCATTTGCAGGCTGTGCTGCCATGGGAACGCCGGTCGTTCCCCTTGCAGGAGTCAGAACTTCAATGGCTGCAGGAAGAGGAAGAGGCGGAGCCTGACGAGGACCCGTGCACCGCCAGCGGCCGCAGCCAAAGCACGGACTCAGGCATCTCTGTGGGCAGCCTGGAGCTCTCCCCGAGGACCCCTCAGCCACCTCAGCAGCACTCAGGCACCGAGCGAACCACTCTTCACACACTGTCCTGCAAACCAGCCACCCCGACGACAGTCTCTACAGCTCAGGATTCTCCCACACTTCCTCTTTCCTTATACTCGTCCTCTCCGTTATCATAGCGCATTATTTGTCCAGCCGTTTCTCCTGCTCTAATATGAAAACAAAACCACGACCCTGTCCTCCCCATTTATCTAACCATGAGCACCATGTGTCCTTACATCCTGTGCCCTTACCCTGAACCCTCTGGAGCCTTACATGAAACCACAGAGCCTATTATTTATAATCTTCCCTTAAACCCTCACTCATTTGCCCAATAACAGCCCAGTGTCCCTATTGAGCATCTCTGGTCCTTCCTCATGCATCGTTTCAAGTCCTCTTCACCAGCCTGCCCCCGGTTACAGATGCTGTTTGAACTGACTGCTGTTATCCCCAAAAAGAACAGATGGTGTCTGTTTCTCAGTTGTTTATTCAATTTTTTGGACCTGTCTAAAGCTTTTTCTCCTGCTAACTATGTCAGTCTGTAATTTTGCGTTTTAGTTCAATCAGTACATTTCAAGCTCTAACCATTTTTTCCGATCAAGAGGTGACGACAACGTAGGGCGAACCCCATTTGAAAGCTCTTAGTTATTGATCTCCTTATAAAGGCACTACATATTACCCTCGTTGTGATCATTTTCTGTGACTTAGTTACCTTATTCATATGTTGTGTTGTATGTATCCCGTGGAGATGTATGCATACTGCCGATTAATCATAGCATTTAAAATCTGTTACATGCTCTCTAGACGTTACCTTTGTCTTTCCTCCTTTGTGAGCTCAACACAAGTATGCTTTTGATTTCCGTGTGTGTGTATTATGTTAAAGAAAGAGTGATCAGAGAGTGTGTGTGTGTGATTTAGACAGGTCTACTGCTGCATTAGGGGGTTGTGTTGGTGAATAAAAACATCATTTTTGTAGGAGAATACAACAAAACACAAGACGATTAAAGTAAATGGAAGTTCTATCCGAAACGGACATGATGTTCTCAATGCAGACGTAATAAAAGGAATAAACACATAAATGAGAACTACTTTAGCTTGATGTGTATTTACTTCTTGCCACACAAGAAAAAAGCATGCTTTGTTAAATCATATGTCATAGTCTTATGAGAAAGCCAAATTATGAGATAAAATTGATGTATTATTGACTTTTTGTCATCATTGAAATGGAGTCATAATTATGGTTAAATTTTGAGTTGCCAGATTCAACCGTCTCAATTATGATTTAGTATGTTGAAATTTTGACTTTTTCTGAAATAATTTCCAGTTCTTCGCTCATAATTAATACTTGGTATCTCATAATTTTGCCTTTTTTCATAATTATGACTTTTTATCATATGATTGATCAAAGTATGTTATTTTCAGTTCATCCGATTTTTTTTTTTTTAAAATATATCATCGTTTATTCACCCCAGACCGTGCCAACCACTGATCTGCAATGACTGGATTCATTGCATTCTAAATTGAAGTGTTTACGGGGCCATATTTCTATTCCCTACCGACAGAGGGCTCCACATGCTCAAACAGAACCCGCTGTGCAGCCTAAAGTTAATCAAGGGATGTGAGTTTTTCTTCTACAAGGCAAGAGTTGAATCTCGACAAAAAAGTGTCCAATAGTGACACCATTTGGACACTTTGAGATGGTCTCTGTTTGTGTTACACAAAATACAACATAAAAATAGTAGGCTATTCATAGTTTTTTTTGCCATATAACAAAAGTGAATGATAAATGGAAGGGGGAAAAGACAACATATCAGTTTGTTTGTAATGGGAATGAACCAATGATGTTTTCTAGCTAATCTCATGACCCGGATTTTCTGACTTTTCCAGTTTGATCCGATTCCGAATCAAAATGACAGGTGTGATTCGTGTGAAACCTCTCCCCCGGACCACGGTTCAGACCAAACAGACGAAATTTGGTCCGATGAAAAAAGGTAGTCTCTGTCCGGATCAAACTGAACAAAGGTTTGGTTAGTTTATAGTGTGAAACCATTTTCTGTATGGTTCTGACTTTCAGACCACAGAAAGTTCCGGTGGTTACCGCGTAGCCAAATAAGACCGAAAATAGCAGGATACAACCCAGATAGCACACGTATGTCTGCAAGATGTCTGTTAAAGATCACTTCATCTGGAAAGCATCTGCTGTTTACTAACATTTGATAGACATCTTTAAGATGTCAGTTTAACATACATTCTAAATCATTACATCTTAAAGAAATCTTCTAAACGTCTATTTGACATCTAACAGGAAACGTCCTATAGACGTATTGCAGATGAGCAAACACCCTAAAAAATACGTCTTCCAGATAAACACACACATCCAATAGACGTCTCCGTGATGTACGTGTGCTATCAGGGAATGAGCTGTGGTGGCACATGGGGAGAGGAGGAGACAAGGTTTTTAATTGAAGTCAACTAGAAAAAACGCACAAAAATGCAGACACTTTTCAAGTATGTTCGGAGAGGTTGAGAGAGAGGGTATGAGAGGACAGGAGAGCAATGCCTCCTGAAGATAAAGAAACTGCGGCAGCAATATACAAAGGTGTGAGATGCCATGAGAAAAAGTGGTGCATCGACAAAATGTGAAGGACACATGTCCTTTTTATGATGACCCGGATAGCATTCTGGGCACTCGCCCAACAAGCTCACCCATTTAGGTGGAGGAGTCTTCCCCATCAGCTTCAACTTCAGCCTATAACAGAGAATGAGAAAATAATTTCTAAAAACAAAAACCTTGTTTTTGAACATACACAGAAAGATGCCTGTGTGTGTTAAGGGAAACCAAGGACAGTGTCCTTGCAATGAGGGTACTTTTGACACAACACGAAAGTCACCACAATCATGCTCCAAAAACCAATGAGCACTGCTAGCTACTGCTTTAGAAGTACCCTACCCTCACTGGAAAATTGCTTAAAACAATCAGAAAATACCATAAAAATAACAGAAGCACAAAAAAACCCAATCAGAACGATAGAGAATCGAGTATTTATGCTTGAAAACTGTCCTGATGCGCACAAATCCTGAAGAGAAAGAAATGTGCTCTTTCATAACACAGCCCAAGCTCTTAAGTCGTTTGCACTTACAATTCTATTCAGCAAAGGCATACAATTATGTCAGAGAGATCTTCGACTTAATGGGGTTGCCTTATACCATCCTCGATAAGGAGATGGTGCAGCAGCAATGTAAGAGATTCTGGATGCAGTGAAGAGGAACTAGCTTCTCTCCAAAACATCTGCAGCAAAGGCCTAGGGACAGGAAATGTTCTGTGCACTAATGGACGAAATGGCAATAAAAGTGAAGCACATCGAGTAGATGGCAAAAGCTTGGGTAGACATTGTCTCAAAAATAGAAAGTGAAAGCTTACCAATATGGCAACAGAAGTAGCCTACTGCATTGATGGCTGTCTGCATTCATGACTACTGGAAAGCCAATGGCATATTTTTTTTAACACACTGAATGACTGGGTCAGAAGGCTACTCTTCTCTTTATAGATCAATTGTTGCCAACCCATTTTTTTTATTCGGTGAAACAAAGATCTTGGCATCTTCATACATTGGAAAGAGGATGTGGACAGAAAAGTAACAAAATGTATAGGGTAAAAAAAAAAAATCTACAGTAGGCCTAGGTCTAGCTGACAAAATAATCTACATGTTCTTTGAGTGACGAGCAGACTGAAATGTACCGTTTTTTTCACTAATAATCGTCTCTAAAAATACAAATGAATTGTTTTTACTGTATTTTAATTCCTCACATGATATATTAAGTTATTTTACTTGACAGGTTTGCAGGACTGTTAACCTTTTCTATTTTAAGGTTAAAATAATTACAAATAAAAGCTTTTTTAGATGTTTAATTTGAGCTTTTCGAAGTGTTTTGATATTGCAGAGCGCTGAGAGCGGTAAAACAGTGCCCTTTCTGTCAGCCATTGATATCCTTTGCAATAGGTGGCGCTAATGCGCTGCCTCGCCCAAACAAAAAAAGAAGAACAAAACGCGAAGTGGATCTAAAAGGAAGTAAACACGGCGTGATAAATATACAGTGCACTGGTGAGTATGACAAGTAAAAGATATTTGATTAAACACCAATACTGAAAAAAATAATACTCATGCGCTATTTAGAAGTTGCACTGGTGCTTGTTTTATAAAATAGACACCATTGTTTGTTTATTTAAAACTTGTTCTGTGCAAAATGACACAAAACGTTACACGTCGCAGTCAAGTGTAAAATTAGCCATAAAACATATATATATTTGCCGATAACGCCTCTAAACACACTAATAATATTAATTTATAAGACTAAGAATGCTATGTGAACAAAAAAAAAAAGCATATGGTTATTGGTTTTAAGTATTAACTTTCACAACTTAATAGATGAGAAACTTAAAATGTCCGAATTACAGGATAAGTACATTAGATTGATTTACAATGTAAATGCACATTTATTGACATCCAGGAGTTTATTGATCTACAAAAGGAATACTTTAGTAGATATCCACTGTATTTTTATGAATTTATGACTTTTCTATCAACCATATTTAAATGTTACTTTTTATTTGTGTTATATTGTTTTATAATAGGTGAAATTCAGGTAAATGTACTATTGCATCATGTACTATGTAGTATAGTCTGCATTCTGCAATATTAGGCAATGTAGGCGAATGCACACATTATAAAGTCAGTAATGTTGTAACTAAAGTAGGTCACACATAATCAAGTGATTACCAGTGACGTTAGATTATGCCAACATCCTGCCAACTATGCCAAAAATGTAAGCTTAAATCTCCACATCAGAAATATTATGTCTGATAACAAAAGCCTAAAGGGGTTGACAGAGGAAGCTGTGAAAAAGCATGAAGCAGGAGACAAAGTGATGATGATTTTTTTTTTAAATACAGGTTTTTACTGAATATTCTTAGTGTTTCATTGCTCAGACTTTGTCTGACCTTCATCCCTACATAGTTTAGATTTCGTCTATCCAGCAACAATCCAATAAGTGTTTTTATACCAAAGCAAAATCTGTGGAAATGTCCTGCTTCACAACATCATCCTGTGGAGTTAAAAACCTTGAAATGAAGATTCTCTTATCTATAACTCGTGAAGACAAATATCCTTTACAACCACACAATCATAAGATTAAAAACACTACTAGAGCAAGGAAAATAAGTAAAATATTAAGTAATATATGCCTAATAAAAATGATTTATTGATTATGATTAACAAGTATGAATAATAAATTACTCAAAAACCAAGACAGATGTATGGTTACTCTTTTTAAGCTACATACACTGTTTACTATTAAGAATCCGTAGATCCTTCAATAATGAGGGAATACATTAAAATTCACTGTCCAATTTTATATTCATTACATTTCAGCAAAAACAAGCATTATATTGTGTAGTTTGTTTTAAAATGTGGCTCGACTAACTATCTTTTTTGTTTTGCTTGCAGCATTTCTGTGACATCATGGGGGTTCATGGACTTACAAGCTTTGTGGAAGGAAACCGCCAATTCTTCACAGATATGAGACTGCGAGACTGTCGCCTTGTGATTGATGGCTGTAGCTTGTATTTTCGATTGTATTTCAACTCTGGATTGGACCAAGCACGGGGTGGAGACTACGACATGTTTGCGGAGTTGGTTCGACAGTTTTTTGCAGCACTTTTTGAATGCTGTGTGCAGCCGTTCGTCGTGATAGATGGCGGAATGGACCAGACGGACAAGAAGTTCAAAACGCTGCAGGAACGATCCCAAAGCAAGATCCGAGAGGCTCACTCTCTTTCCAGAGGATCTCACGGTTGCGTTCTCCCTCTGCTTGTCTGTGAAGTCTTCAAACAGGTCCTTGGTGAGCTTGGCGTGCCCTTAGTGCAATGCATTTCCGAAGCTGATTTTGAGATAGCCTCTCTTGCCAAACACTGGGGATGTCCAGTTCTGACCAACGACAGTGACTTCTACATCTTCGACCTGATAGGTGGCTACCTACCATTTTCATTCTTCCAATGGAATAACGTTAGCGGTAAAGCCACAGAACGCTACATCCCTGCCCAGCGTTACACCGTGAACCGCTTCTGCTCGCATTTCAGTCACATGAACAAGCATCTCCTCCCTCTATTTGCTGTCGTCAACGGGAACGACTATACACCTGGCAAAATAACAGAGATTTTTTTCAGCCGCGTGGAGCTTGAAAGAGTACCATCTAATTGGAAGACCGGACGTAGTTCCAGTCCTCGAATCGGGGGCTTCTTGCTCTGGCTGTCTCAATTTACCAGCCCAGTAGATGCTCTGGAGGAAGTTCTGGAGATTCTGGGTGGACAACAGAAAGGAAACTTGCGTGCGCAGCTCTCTGCAGGAATGCAGGACTACCAGCTTCCTGATAATAGCAGTTTGGCTCAATACTTCTCAAGTCCTCAACCTGCACTTCCAGATACCCAAGGGCTCCCAGCGGCACTGGTTTCTCAGCCCGAGTGGCTTTTAAGGATGGTTGCATCAGGTAAGCTGTCATCTTTTGTCTTGGATGTGCTTGTCCTCCAGAAGGTTCTGCTGGCTGCGCAGGTGGAGAATAGTAACCTGCCTAGCAGTCATACAACCTCATTGAGTATCCGAAAGACCATCTACAGCCTGCTGCTTGAAAAGGCAAGACAGGGCAGTCAAACGCCACAGGCAATCACCCAGAGAGGAAGAGGAAGAGGAAGGGGAAGAGGAGACCTAAACAGACAATCTCAAGGTAAAGGAGGACAACAGTGTGACACCCCATGCGTTGATGAGTATGACAGACATGAACTGAATCTAAAGAAAAACCCAGTGGAGGTTGACCGGCCCAACTCTGTGTCACAGCTGAATCTTACCACTATTGACAAGGTGAGACGTTTTCTGCATGTAAATGTACTTAAAAGTTTGTCTGCATAAACGCTCCTCCAATTGTCCAATCTCCAATTTGTTTTTTATTTTAGGCGCCTGCACAAGTGAAGCTGCAGGTGTTGTTGGCAACACTGGGTGTGATGGACCACATTTTACAGCCGTTACCCCCTCACCTCTGCCTTCCAGTGTGTACGACGTATTTCTGGATGAATAACTGTAAACCAAAGCCCAGTCACCCCCTATTTCAGGCCATATTGCTGGGAATGGTGTATGGAGAACTCAACTGGAGAAGGGCCCATCCTAATGGTGATCCTTTTTTACTCAACATCTGTCTCAGATGTATGGTTTGAGACCAAAAATACATCGTCATGTCAGTTATATTAATGTTAATTAACTTTACCCATAAAGTAAAAATAATCACCTTGACCCATATTGTTTTGCTCTCTCTATCTTGCAGACCCACTGTTTGGCAGCAAAGCTTCTGCTTCTGTATGTCAGCGATTATCTCAGATGAGGGTCATTCCAGGACAAAGGAGGGGCCTAGATATGGGCGTGGCCCATTTGCTCAGCCAATGGCAGTCCTGCATGTGGGTGGCGATGATCCTGAACCAATTACTATGTTTCCCACTAGCTGAACCTCAATGCTCCTGGTATGGTATGGCCATAAAATGGTCCCACTGAAACATTTTGTAGTTCTCATCCTTGCTGTTTTGATTAAATCATCATCTTCTTTATTCATCAGATTTACAGTAAAAAGAATACAATATTGAGGTGAAAAATACAGTTTTTTTAAAAATCATAATTGTATGTAACGTAATTGTACATAATCACATATATACATATACACTCACCGGCCACTTTATTAGGTACACCTGTCCAACTGCTCCTTAACACTTAATTTCTAAGCAGCCAATCACATGGCGGCAACTCAGTGCATTTAGGCATGTAGACATGGTCAAGACAATCTCCTGCAGTTCAAACCGAGCATCAGTATGGGGAAGAAAGGTGATTTGAGTGACTTTGAACGTGGCATGATTGTTGGTGCCAGAAGGGCTGGTCTGAGTATTTCAGAAACTGCTAATCTACTGGGATTTTCACGCACAACCATCTCTAGGGTTTACAGAGAATGGTCCGAAAAAGAAAAAACATCCAGTGAGCGGCAGTTCTGTGGGCGGAAATGCCTTGTTGATGCCAGAGGTCAGAGGAGAATGGCCAGACTGGTTCGAGCTGATAGAAGGGCAACAGTGACTCAAATAACCACCCGTTACAACCAAGGTGGGCAGAAGAGCATCTCTGAACGCACAGTACGTCGAACTTTGAGGCAGATGGGCTACAGCAGCAGAAGACCACACCGGGTGCCACTCCTTTCAGCTAAGAACAGGAAACTGAGGCTACAATTTGCACAAGCTCATCGAAATTGGACAATAGAAGATTGGAAAAACGTTGCCTGGTCTGATGAGTCTCGATTTCTGCTGCGACATTCGGATGGTAGGGTCAGAATTTGGCGTCTACAACATGAAAGCATGGATCCATCCTGCCTTGTATCAACGGTTCAGGCTGGTGGTGGTGGTGTCATGGTGTGGGGAATATTTTCTTGGCACTCTTTGGGCCCCTTGGTACCAATTGAGCATCGTTGCAACGCCACAGCCTACCTGAGTATTGTTGCTGACCATGTCCATCCCTTTATGACCACAATGTACCCAACTTCTGATGGCTACTTTCAGCAGGATAATGCGCCATGTCATAAAGCTGGAATCATCTCAGACTGGTTTCTTGAACATGACAATGAGTTCGCTGTACTCAAATGGCATCCACAGTCACCATATCTCAATCCAACAGAGCATCTTTGGGATGTGGTGGAACGGGAGATTCGCATCATGGATATGCAGCCGACAAATCTGCGGCAACTGTGTGATGCCATCATGTCAATATGGACCAAACTCCCTGAGGAATGCTTCCAGCACCTTGTTGAATCTATGCCACGAAGAATTGAGGCAGTTCTGAAGGCAAAAGGGGGTCCAGCCCGTTACTAGCATGGGGTACCTAATAAAGTGGCCGGTGAGTGTATATACACTGTGTTCCAAATTATAATTCAAGTGACATATCAGTAGGATTTCAGGTTTATTAAAGAAAGTGTTTGTTTGTTTTTATTTCTTGTATCTTTTTAGATAACTGGTATCAGTCTCAGACAGATTTGTTAAATAGTTTGCTAGGTCTACTTAAATGGGTAAATGGAAACCCTACTTAAAACCCTACTCGGTTTCCTGTAGCTCAAACAGTAGAGCATTGGCGCTTGCAATGTTATGCAAAAGGGATGAAAACAACTATTATTGTGTGAAAACTGAATGGAGACTATCGAACTATCATAAGACTTGCGTGTAATTTACAGCACAAGAGACCTCGGTCAGATAAAGGCTTATTAAGGAAAGTTCCTGTCAAAAAAATGAATTCTACTAAAAGGACAGCTATAACAAAAGCCACTGTTGAGCAGCAAACAGGTGTTTGGAGCTGCTGGTGTCTCTGGAGTCTCAATAACCTCTCCATGCAGGCTGGCAGTTGTGCATAAAGTTGCATTTCAGCCACCTCTTGCCAAAGCTCACGAAGAGAAACGTTTTGCACTGAAATCCTACTGATATGTCACTTGCATAATAATTTGGAATACAGTATATACATATATATATATATATACATACATACACACGCCGATTAGCCAACACATTATGACCACCTGCCTAATATGCTTGCCAAAACAGCGCTGACCCGCCGACTCGTGGACTCAACAAGATCTCTGAAAGATGTCATGTGGTATTCGGCACCACAAAGATCCTTCAAGTCCTGTAGGTTGCGAGGTTGAGCCGATGAAACTTTTTGGTCTAGCACAGCACACAGATTGGATTGAGATCTGGTGAATTTGTAGGCCAGGACAACACCTTGAACTCTTCATCATGTTCCTCAAACCATTCCTGAACAATGTGTGGCAGGGTGCATTATCCAACTAAAAGAGGCCACTTCCACCAGGGAACACCATTGTCTTGAAAGGGTCTGCATCAATGTTTCGGTAGGTGGCATGTGTCAAATTTACGCCCACATGAATGGCCAGACCCAGGGTTTCCCAGTAGAACATTTCCCAGAGCATCACACTCCCTCCACCGGCTTGTCATCATCTCTTCACTTCCCCAGGTAAACGGAGCACACGTATACGGCCGTCCACGTAACGTAAAAGAAAATAGGACTCATTATAATAGGTCGTCAGGAACAGACGGACCTTTTCCAACGCTCCAAGGTCCAGCTCTGACGCTTGCGTGCCCATTGCAGGCGCTTTCGACGGTGGACAGGAGTCATAGACACCTGTCCACCATAGGCACTCTGATTGGCTGCGTAGTGAAGTGAAGAGATGATGACAAGCCGGTGGAGGGAGTGGAGGGAGCCCCATACGCAGTAGAGTGTGATGCACTGTGTGTTGTGACACATTCCTCCCATAACCATCATTACATTTTTCTGTGACTTGTGCCGCAGTAGTCCTTCTGTTGGCTCTGACCAGACGAGACAGCCTTCATTGGCCTCGTACATCGATCATTCTTGGGCGCCCAACACCCTGTCGCATGTTTGTGGTTTGTCCGTTCTCAGTCCACTGTTGGCATATTCTCACCACTGCTGACCAGGACCTTGCCGTTTTAAAGATACTTAGACCCAGTTGCCTTGCCATAACAATTTGGCCCTTATCAAAGTCACTTAAAGGTGGGGTATGTGATTCTCTTTTTTGTCCATTTTTTCAAAATCACTTGAAATCCTATTCATAACCCACTTACAGCCACTGAGTTAGAAGCACTGAAATGAAAATTAAGCAATTTAATCATCTGTGGAACAGGCAGGACTCGAAAAACTCCAGCCAATCATTTCCAAGACCACCTAGAATCATTGGACAGTACGTCCGTCAATCAATCGGTCGTACCATGCCCCACCCCCACCCCCCTCACGCGAATCAGGGCCAGCGTTGGAGGAAAGAAGGTAGGACCATTTGAGTTGTGTATTTTCAAAATCTGCCGGCCGTTTTGCAATTCAATTCAATTCAATTCAATTCAATATTTATTTAGCCATTTCAACAATAAAGTTGATTGGAATTTGTCTTGGTATGCTCTCCCAAACAATTAATTAACAATAAACACAGACATTGCAAATCACATACCCCACCTTTAAATCTTTATTCCTGTCCATTTCTCCAGCATCCAACACATTGATTACAAGAACTGATTGTTTGCTTACCATCTAATCTACCCAAACCTTAATATGTGCCTTGTTAGGAGAAGATCAACACTATTCACTTAACCTGTGACTGGTCATAATGTTTTAGCTCATCACTGTGTGTGTGTATATATATATATATAATCATATAAACTCATAATATGTATAATATTAGTACTACTATAATAGTACATTTATAGTATTTACAATAACGTTCCATTATTGCTGTTAAGTAATGTTGGTAACACTTGACAATAGGGTTTCATTTGTTTACATTAGTTAACATGAACTAACAATAAAAAATAGCCTTCTAAATCATTTATTAATCTTAGTTCATGTTCATTTCCAAATTTAATTAACTAATAAATTGTTTACAAATTAATTTGTATCAATTAACATTATTTAATGCACTGTGAAGTGTGAACTAACATGAAAATGAGCATTTAGGTGAATTAACATTAACAAAGGTTAACAAGCAGCCATTATACGGGGCCAAGCAGTAGAAGACGATAAGACATGCCAACATGGCTGAAAGTGTCAGACCAACTGCAACAATGAGCAATTAAAGACATTTTAAGAGGATTTTCGGCAAATGGTTGAAAAATCATACATACAGTAACTTATAAGATGATTTAATTGTTTATCACTTTCGACCAATAGGTGGCGCAGTTACGAACTCGATGTGATGTGGTCAGAGTGAATTGACAATAACACATACAAAGTTTGGTGTCAATATGTCGAGGCATTGCAGATATAAAGCCTGAATACTCATTTTTGCATCATGCCTCAAATTTGCTGCTGCGGTATACGAAAACGGTTTCGTCTATCAACACGAAATCCATAACTTTTGGTCGGCACGGTCTGGAGATGATACGATTCGATTTTGGTGAAAATCGGACAAACGGTTTAGGAGGAGTTTGAAAAAGTAGGTATTGAATGAAATTCAAGATGGCGGACAGGAAGTTCAGCCAAATACGGCAAACTTGGTATCTATGTTCTCGTAGTGACCCAAGGAATCTACTAAGGCCAGTGTCATTACAATAGGCAAATATATTCAAAAGTTATTAGCATTTTTGGAAATTTAATTTTAACTTTTGACCAAAAGGTGGCGCTGTCTGGAAATCTTTTTTAATACCTTCAGGGCATGGTGCCGATTGCACATACTGAGTTTCGTAATGTTACAGCAATGCATTCATCAGGTATAGCATTTTACATCACAAAACTGTATTAAAGTCAATGGGGATTTTTATGTTTTGTTCTATTATAGCACCACCAAGAGGCAAAATCCCACAATTTTTTTTATGTGTCCTCAGAGTGAGCCCTTACAAATGTGTGTCAATTTTGGTGAAAATATCTCAATTCGCTTCAGAGTTATAGACATTTATGTGAAAAAACACATAAAAAATGACTGACACTTGACTTTGATTGAATTTTACGACCCCTTACTATCAATATTTTGGCATTTGGGCATTAGCATTTAGCTATCGACCTATGTTTCCAAACTTCTGACGGTGGTTTCGTCTCAATCGGACTAGCGGTTTCGAAGATATAGCCACATGTTTTTTAAGCGCTAAATCACAACGCTACACAGACCGTAAGTCGAAACCTAGCATGTTTGGTATCTGTGGACTCGGCAAGGATTCAGGACCTCAACGAGATGAGTCCCGTGAAAATAAGTCAACCACAGCCAGAGTTATAAGCATTTGAAGAAAAAAATTCCACTAGGTGGCGCTGTTTCGAAACTTCTCAGGCTCCTTCAGGGCATCGTACTGATGACCCATACCGAGTTTCGTAACAATTCGTTCATGCGTTCAAAAAATACAGCATTTTAGCACGTAATTCAAAATGGCCGATCTAGGAAAATTGGATATCAGTCGACTCGGCATGACGCCCTGAATCTATCAAGACCACTTTTATGATTTTTGGACAAACCGTTCAGAAGTTATGAGCAAAAATAGCCTTTTTTCGTATCTCCGGACCAGTAGGTGGCGCTGCGCCGAAACGCAGCATGTTGCCTCAGGTCATGCTTGTGATGACATGTACCAAATTTGGTTTGAATACGATAAAGCGTTGCGGAGATACAGCCTTACGTCTGTTTTTGCTAGCGCTACGTAAAATTTGTTTGCGCGTTTATCAACAGACGAATCAACTTGAATTCCATAACTTTTTGTCGGCACTGCCTGATGATGATCTGGTGCGATTTTGGTGAGAATCGGACAAACCGTCTAAGACGAGTTCGCAAAAGTAGGTTTTTTGGACAATTCAAAATGGCGGCCATATTTTTATGAAGGAAAATGACGTCATAGGGTGCAATCGAATCGTCCGGAGCTCAGGAATCAGAAGAAAAAAGAATTTTGTTGATAGGCCTTACGGTTCAAAAGTTATTAGCATAATAAAAGTGAAACTTTGGACAGGTGGTGGCGCTAGAGGGAATAAGTTAGAAACATCAAAATTGGTGCAATTGATGTTGGGACTGTCCTCTATCAGAATGTCAAACCAAAACAACTTTCCCGCAAACGGTTCTATGGGCTGCCATAGACGCCCAGTCGGAAGAAACGGAAGAATAATAAGAACGGGAACAGATACAATAGGTGCCTCCGCACCTTCGGTGCTTGGCCCCTAATAAATGCTGTAAACTATATTGCTCACTGTTGGTTTGTTAGTTAACACATTAATTAATATTAATAAATGAGATCTTATTGAAAAGTGTTACTGTAATGTTACAATAGTATGTAATATCTTAAAACAGATCACATTGATTATATCAGTACATTTACAGATGATCAGATTTACCCTATAAATATATATTTGCATATTATATATGTATTGTATTAAATTGCTCTCTCTCTCTCTTTCTCCAAGGGTTTTCAGTGGCACTCTGCTGCATGGTCTTGAGGCTGCCATAAGAGGGGGTCACCAGTGTGAGTCTCTGCTTTCAGGGGACTCTGTTGCTTGGCAGCTCTATTCCATCCTGCTAGAGGCGTTGACAGGTCCTGCAGTATCAGCAGCGAGCAAGGGTAGAGGAGGGGGGCAAAGAGGGAGGAGCCATGGGGGGAGAGGACGGGGCAATCGAGGAGGAGGGAGGGGCAACAGAAGCAGAGGAAGTAGAGGAATGACGTCTTCTGACAGTGCTTTGGACAACAGGTTTGCACTGTTGACCTTTGATGGCTGTCAGCAGTGGTGGTCTTGAGATGGAAGAGGAAAGTGATAGATTAGATCTGAGAGAAGTTAATTTGGTAGAGAAGAAAAAATTATTTCAGAGATCGTCTATTACTACGATCTTGTGCGGCCTTACACTTTATAAATTCATGATGTGGCCGAGGATGTACCTCTTTTCAGATGAAAGTAGGTTTTTACCAACACTTGATTTGTGTCATACTATGAGAGCTGTTTATGCTTTAAGCTTACTTGCACTAAAACTTTTTTGCATTTATCATAAAAATGATCTATTTAATGGAGCCTTTTATACTATTTAATTGATTGAACTTTTATGAAGAAAAAAAGAGTAGACTTTGAATATTATCAAATGCCTCTCTTACATTTGGGACCAATGTTTTTGGTGCACTACTGCTCTGTTTATGAATTATTTTACGGTGCTTAATGTAATTGGCTAATATCATTAATGTTTTTAATCAGAATATGTTCTTCTCAATTATGTAATGCTTGATTATTGTATTTGAGATTACACTCAATATGCTGTAATCTTGAGTGAGTACAGACCTTCAGTGTCATTCTGTTTCAAAACAACACACAATCTCTTGCTTCTTACTGCTTTTCTGTTGCTCTCTGTCGTTCAATCACATTGAAATGAAGAGTCAAAATATATAGGCTAGGTTTACACCGTTTTATTGGAAAGTGTCATTTTGTTCCAGTGGATGCCAATTCTTACAAGAGACTTGCCTTAAGTGTCATATCTCTTGGCAGAAGCAGAAGTTTTAACCGTTTTTCATAAAATTGTGTTTCATAAATCGGAAGCTTTGCCTTGAGGTAACAACATTACTGGGGTTCTTATATATAGTGAATGTATCATTTTTATTTGCAAGTACTTGTTTTTGAAATTTCTGATTGCACTTAACCATGAAAAAATGTGTTGAAGATTAGACAAGGCACAAGTTAATTAGTAACACAACTATAACATTAAAATAGCTATATTACTCTTTACAAGCAAAAATAATCATGGACATTTCTTGGCTTGCCCCATGATGTCAGATCTGGTCTATACATTTTTGTCTGGAGATGTGTTAAATGTAACTGACTTGTTTCCTTGTCCTGGCTTTTTTAAGATTAACAATTGAATATAATATTGTTGTATTCAAATAAAAATCCATATGAATAATTTACAAGTAGCCTAAGTATTGTGTTCAAATGTGTATGTAGAACTTGAATACATTGAAAATCTGTTAAATTTTGGGTTCATTCAATAACATTGAATTGATTGATTGATTTGTAAGGGAGATCAGAGCCAGTTGTCACAAAGGCTATTAAAAGGTTTTTAATTGGCTCTTACCCCATGTAGTGTCATCCTATCCCAATAAATGGACACAAAAATATTCAGTAAAAAGTGTCAAAGCTAGCTCTGATTTCCAACAAAATATGAACTGTTTCCAACATTGATAGTGATATAATATTCTTTATCAGGAATGATTTCTACAGGTTCGTGTGACACTGAAGACAAGAGTAATGGCAGCTTTTCATCACAGGAATACATTACATTTTAGAATATATGAAAATAGAAAACAGTTATTTTAAATTGTAATAATATTTCACAATATTACCGTTTTTAACTGTATTTTGATCAAATAAATGCAACCTTGGTGAGCATAAGAGACCTCCTTTAAAAGATTCCACCCAAACTTTAGAACTGCGATGCATATGGACGAAAAAACATTTTGCTTACGAGTATATAGCCTGCCTAATTTTATAGACACTAAATGTACAAATCATGTGACCTGCTGCCTAATAAACCTTGCGAAAGTTTCCACAGTGGAGAGCCATCAGCGGGTGCGTTTTTAGGATGTGAATGATGTTGATGATCGACAGATGCAGTTCGTACAGTGATATGTTTCTTTTCTTAAACTATGCGTTTTACAAATACATTTAAGAGAGCCGTTCATCACATGCTTGCCCTGAATTATAGCTGGTCAGTTTGTTGGCGTGTGGAATGAAGTGTATAGTGGGTAGGACGGGGGTCTAATCTTGGCATGAGGGGCTGGAGAGGGTGGATCAGATGTCAGATCTCTGACTGTAACAGCAGTCGCGCTTGGAGATTCCCACAGACTTCGTGGGAAGCATTCTTACGACTTAATAACAGCTACAATGACAGACGAGACCGAGACAGCAGAAAATAGGGTGTGAGAGAGGGAGAGCTGCTGTTTGAAACTGGATGGGAGAGGGATTGAGCAGTAAAAGGGCGGGCACCGACTCAGATCTGTGTATTTTTGACACTCATATAGGAACATGGCCATGAGCAGGATTGGGATACAGCTGCAGTTTCTGCTGTACTCTGTGTCAGCCTACCTTTCACCGTTCAATCTGGATAATATCCTCCCGATTCCTACAGGTAGGCTATGAGAGAGATTGAGAGCGCGGATGCGTGTGCGCGCTCGTAAGTGATTGTCAATTTGTGATATTGAGAACGTGTGGTTTGTTTTATATTTGCGTACGTATGTAGCCTACTATGTAGCCTATATTATATAATATATTTTTTGGAAAATGTAAATAGTGTATGTGTGTGTGTATTATATATACTCACACACGCATATACACATATATTTACATCTATTTTCCAAGAAAATATATAATATATTATACACACATACATGCTGAACTGAACAATTTACATGAATTGCTTTGTAGGCTTTTTGTTATGTCCCCCTTTTTGCTTTATTCACAGCTGCATGAACCCCACAAGTTTGTGCTAAATATTTAAATGGGAGTTTCTTATGGTGCAATTAAATATTAAAAATGGAATATTAAAGCTTAAATATTTGTATTAATTAAACATCATTTAATGACCCTATACTGTATATTTTCTACCTATATGTTATGTGTAGCCTATTACTGTTTTCTTTTATATGCAGACATTAATTGATTCCCATTACTGAAAATTATTATAAATAAAACTATTAAAAGGCTTGTTATTCATATATTTGCACTGTCTGCGCTGTCATGACCTTCATAAAATGTATGCTTACAATAATTAATGCAGTATGGCAGTATGTGTATCATGTGATTCATTCATATATTAATCATAGCTTAATATTTTCAGAAGTGGAATTAAGTCTTGTTTGAGTCTCATGTTTAATGTCATTCATCCATAAATGCACATATCCATATGCATCCGATCCATTCTCTGTTAAGTCATCGATATGTATGGTGATTTTTCTTATCGATGGTCCATTAAAGAGCACTTCACCTAAGTCACAGCGCTATTTCACTCCAGGTATGCTTGCCAATAAGATTATTGATTATCCTTTATTCTTCTCTGTTGTCTTTTTGGTTGTGTGGTTTATTCTTTAGCTAGGAATCCATATGATGTCTTGAAAAGATTTGACCCTTGTTGTCTGCTGGCCCCGCCTCCCCCTCCTTTGTTCCCGCCCCCTCCTTGTGTCTGGAAAAGAGAACCTGTGAGTGACACAATATTATAATTCTAGCTGCAAGAAATCGCAGCATGTCTGCTAATCTACGATTTTTCTGTTTTTCAAGGCCTTGCCCAGTCCTGTGGAAAGGATAAGAGCGAGAGAGGAGGATGAGGAGCAGGTGAAGGAACCTTGTGTGATGGGACCACCAGGCCCTCCTGGACCCGTTGGACCACAGGTAAGGAACAGGAAGAGGTATTGAAGTCCCCTAGCCAGACAACTATAAAAGATGAAGAATAAAATACAACTCCTCATACATACATTCAAAGGTTTTTCTTTGTTTTAGGGTCGCAGTGGCATTCCAGGGATGGAGGGACCCAAAGGAGATAAGGTGAGATGGTTAAACATCTGGTTAAAGGTGCAGTAAGTGATTTCTGAGAATCATTGTTGAGCACTGCTGATATTTGAAATCAATCCAAACAAACACACACCTCCCTTCATTGCTCGAACATGCAATGCAAGAGTGGATGTCTCTTTACCATAACAGAAGCGAAGCAAAATAAAGCAAGAGTTTGTTGTTAAAGCACATACTCTAAACCAATGTTACTCACGTATGAAGCAGCAACAACGCAACCTCTGCATCGGTTTTCAGGCTTTCCTGCTTAGGTATCTCCAGCACTGGAAAGCTTTCCTAATATTAACGCAGATCTTAAAGCTCTTGCCTGATCATAACCCTTCTTTTTCCAGTGATATTCCTCTGAGCTTTTCTCTTTTGTAAAGTCTCTCAGCCATCTCTCTTTCAACAGTCTTTCTTCAAATCTCCCTCTCTCCTCCCCCATCATGAGTGGACACGCCACCTACTGCTGATTGGCCACAAGTTTGTTGTGGTGCTCAGTCCGATCCACTTTCAACAGCGTTTTTCAAAAATCGCTTTTCAAAAATCGTACTGCACCTTTAAGAGGAACCAGTTGCTTCGGGGTCTGTTAGTTGTGAAATCTATTATGAAACTAAAATTAATTGCTCTTTCTATTCACTTTAGGGTGGCATAGGACGACCAGGGTCAAAGGTCAGATTCTCATCTTTGATCTCCTGAAGTGCTATATTTGTGCCAGATGCATGGATACCACCAGTAAAGATAAAAAGTCACGGATGTGCTGGGATCTTCATAGAGCACATATGGAGCAGAAGTCTTGGTTCACAGTTCCTTTCTTTCATATAAAATGTCTGTTTATGATGAGACAGGTTGAATTTTGCAGTCCTTTACGCAGTTTATGACATGCTCTCTTGGTGCATGTAATAGTTTTACAGGCTGCTGTTTGATTGGCTGCAGTCCACTGCAGTTCTGCCCTGTAATATCACTTAGTGCTGAACTCAGACATTAATCTCAGTCCTGCACTGCTGCTCTCAGTCTAAACACACACTGCTATTTAATTGCACTGAACTCTCAAGCACCTCAAGCAAAAAGAGGGGAAGGAGTTTGGAACACATGCAGGATGATTTATGGGAGATGGCAAACATATTTCTAATCATAATAAGTGTTTTGATTTTGATTTCCAATATAAATAAAAATTAATATAATGAATAATGAAAAGTAATTTACACGAGAAGCACAATTGCATAAGATTATAACACTTTTTTTCCTCCAGAGAAAATATCTTTAAGATATATGTATTAATTCATAAAAATTATCTTTTACTGTTTTGAAAAAAAGTGTCTTCTGCTCACCAAGACTGCATAAGCCTATATCACAATATTGTGACAATATTGTGACCTATTATTAGAATGTAAATGAACTGTTTTCTATTTGAATATATTTAAAATGTAATTTATTCCTGTGAGGGCAAAGCTGAATTTCCAGCAGCAATTTCTCCAGTCATCCTGAAATAATTCTAATACTGATTTGGTGCTCAAGAATAATTTATTATTATTAATGTTGCAGTTGTGCTTTTATATTTGTGTTTTTTTTAAATGAATGAACTATGAAATGAAAGTCTTGTACACCTGCTGAATAAAACTGTTAATTTTCTTACTAACTAAATTCTTACTGTCTAAAAAATATGAACATTTGTGCATTTTACCATAATGAAGTTGCTGCCGTTTTATAACTTATGTTAATTATGTCTGAGCGTTACACTTATTTTACCATGGGTAAAGGCTTTGCGTTATGCTAAGAACACCCCTTACCCATGAAACTCACAACCTCTCATAGCCTATTACTGTATTATTTTACACAATTTTACTTCTCAAGTAAATTATTTTACTTGAGAAGTAAAAATTATTTTAAATTACTTTAAATTATTTTAATAGTAAATAATATCTATTATTTTAAGGATTCTTGGATGTTTTTGTTGGAAAACAAGACCACAAATAAAGTTATAAAAAAAATTACAGTACAGAGGGGATAGAGATCTAGTGTTAAAAGCAAGAGAAAGAGAGTGTTTGAGTAAAGAACCTGGAAGGCATTCAAAAAGAAACAGAAAGATTAGATGGGCTGATGTTTTAAAGGAATTAAAGAGGACTGCCGAGAGGCAGGGATGCTGAGTAGATGGTTTGTGTTCGATTAAAGCTGCTCTGTACACTCAGCACTTCAGCCACACTGCCAGATCTGGTTGGGTTGTGGTTGCGGTGAGTGTATATAAGCAAACTAGCAATTATTTCTTCCCTTTGTCTTTGTAGGGCCGTACTGGACGTCCAGGTCTGCCAGGAAAACCAGGCGCTGCAGGACTGCTCGGCCCAGAGGGACCTAAGGTGGGTGAGTTTTGCCTCCGCACTCCAACTGACCAATGTAATCGAGCCATACACTGCGCTAACCTAAGTAAAATGACAAAATATCTGTTATCACCGTCTCCTTTGGAGTGTCTGCATTTCAACGTTATTGCTAATCACTGTATCACAGTAACCGCTAGGTCTGGGATCAACTCTTTTCCCTCCAGCGCTTAGTAAAAAAGTTTCCCAAAACTTTCATGGCCCCCAGAATATTTTGCTGTATGAATATCTGATCATGAAAAGAAACAAGAAAGAACAGAGCTTTTCCACTTTTTCAACTTTAGTTAGTCTGTAATGTTGCTGTTTGAGCATAAAAAATATCTGGATAGTTACAAAGCTCAAAGTCCACTGCAAAGGGAGATATATTATTTAACAGAATCCCCTTTTCAAGAACTACAACGAATGGCTCGTTTAGGCTACAACATGGTTTTCTCCGAATCTTATGAAGTCACAGTGTTACTCATTTAAATAATCCCCGGACACAGAATACGCAAAAAAAAGAATGAGGGCTGGTTGAGCTGCATTAGACAAGACAGTGTTGTCGCTATGTCAAAGAGACACTGTTTCCAGACTTAGAGTGGCTAAAATTTATTTTAAACACTGTTTTAAACCTGAACATTATAACTCCAATGCTTATCTGTGCCCTCCACATTTCATGGAGAACAGCTTGTTGGTTTTGTGATCGATTACTGTTTCTATTACTTTAGTTTTCTGACAAATATCACGATTAAATGGTGGATAACATCGTATCTATAATGTATTAGAAAATTACAAAAAACATACCACACTGAAACGTCCTGTGAAATCCGTGCTAGCAAAGTCTGCATGAAATCCATTCTGCACGATCCTCTTATTCGTTAACATTGTCAGGGTCTGAATCGGGCTCGAATTGGTTGAAATTGATGCCATCCTTATTTATATCTACACAAGAGAAGTGCTGTAATGTAAAATAAAATATTTGTGGCAGTGGCCTGCCAGCCCTGGTCCGGGGAGGACACGCAGAGTAAAGGGTGTGAGTTGCGACAGACTTCTTCTGCCTTAGGAGAAGTCGTTGTGCCAACACTCCTGAGGTTGTCATTTTCAGTTGGTAAGGTTGCAGTTTCTGGATTGAAGAAAAGCAGTCTGACTCCCTTTTGGGAGCATGAAAGCATGGCCAATGGTGCTCACGGCCTGCTGGGCCCTGGGGCTTCAGTGAAAGGGCCCCAGTGAAAGGCTGGTTGGCTTGCCGATGAGCAAAATAGGAAAGATTCTTAGCTATCGCAGCTATAAACATATCATATACACAATAATTTAGATCTTCAAAGTATCAGTTTATAAAGACCAAACATGTTATAGGGGAGGTAACATTGACGTCTGGCTCTTATTATAAAATGCATAGTATATATACACTCACCGGCCACTTTATTAGGTACACCTGTCCAACTGCTCCTTAACACTTAATTTCTAAGCAGCCAATCACATGGCGGCAACTCAGTGCATTTAGGCATGTAGAGATGGTCAAGACAATCTCCTGCAGTTCAAACCGAGCATCAGTATGGGGAAGAAAGGTGATTTGAGTGACTTTGAACGTGGCATGATTGTTGGTGCCAGAAGGGCTGGTCTGAGTATTTCAGAAACTGCTAATCTACTGGGATTTTCACGCACAACCATCTCTAGGGTTTACAGAGAATGGTCCGAAAAAGAAAAAACATCCAGTGAGCGGCAGTTCTGTGGGCGGAAATGCCTTGTTGATGCCAGAGGTCAGAGGAGAATGGCCAGAATGGTTCGAGCTGATAGAAGGGCAACAGTGACTCAAATAACCACCCGTTACAACCAAGGTGGGCAGAAGAGCATCTCTGAACGCACAGTACGTCGAACTTTGAGGCAGATGGGCTACAGCAGCAGAAGACCACACCGGGTGCCACTCCTTTCAGCTAAGAACAGGAAACTGAGGCTACAATTTGCACAAGCTCATCGAAATTGGACAATAGAAGATTGGAAAAACGTTGCCTGGTCTGATGAGTCTCGATTTCTGCTGCGACATTCGGATGGTAGGGTCAGAATTTGGCGTCTACAACATGAAAGCATGGATCCATCCGGCCTTGTATCAACGGTTCAGGCTGGTGGTGGTGGTGTCATGGTGTGGGGAATATTTTCTTGGCACTCTTTGGGCCCCTTGGTACCAATTGAGCATCGTTGCAACGCCACAGCCTACCTGAGTATTGTTGCTGACCATGTCCATCCCTTTATGACCACAATGTACCCAACTTCTGATGGCTACTTTCAGCAGGATAATGCGCCATGTCGTAAAGCTGGAATCATCTCAGACTGGTTTCTTGAACATGACAATGAGTTCGCTGTACTCAAATGGCCTCCACAGTCACCAGATCTCAATCCAATAGAGCATCTTTGGGATGTGGTGGAACGGGAGATTCGCATCATGGATGTGCAGCCGACAAATCTGCGGCAACTGTGTGATGCCATCATGTCAATATGGACCAAACTCCCTGAGGAATGCTTCCAGCACCTTGTTGAATCTATGCCACGAAGAATTGAGGCAGTTCTGAAGGCAAAAGGGGGTCCAACCCGTTACTAGCATGGGGTACCTAATAAAGTGGCCGGTGAGTGTATATATATATATATATAAACAATAATACTAATAGTATCAAAAGACAGTACACAAGACAGTAAATTATCACACAGTTTCTGGGATGCATGTTCATTCATAGATCAGTTAGTCTATGACTAATGCAGCAAAGTCTGTTTTAAAGAGGGTTTCTGTCTTCCATTGTCTCTCTGTTGCGTATGTGGCCACATTCCTTTCAGGTCGTAAAAGTCTGCTATCAGTCTTAAGGTGCTCTGTAACAGGACACCCGGCCGACATAGGAACTTGATTTGTGATGTTAGTTTTGGGGGAGTTTCATAGACCTTTATATTCATTAAATATAATGAATATGAATAATTAGTGTGTGTCTGATTGGTCCAGACCCTACAGTGCCATTATCGTTATAGCTGTGGTGTGAACTCTGCTATTATTTATTGAGAACGATTTGGTGTGTGAATGGGCCTTTATTCTAGCTTCATGCAATCTTTTTTTCCATCAACACTTGAATGTGGGTAAGTTTCGATAAAAAAAAGCAACATTTTGGACAAAAAGCTGAGAAAATTAAATTTTTTCAAAGACTACAAGATGCATAAGCAATGCTTTTATCGCTTGTTTCTGCTCCTTTTCCCTGTGTTTTGATCCGGAGATTCTCTACACTTTCAGAAATTGTGTTATAGCAGCCCCTACTGTATAACCAAGTGTGGTTATCTGCTGGTTGGAGCAATGGGCATGACGAAAGGTTGGGCGTGGAGAAAGCTGTCTCTCAGGGTGTGGGGTAGGGTAAGGGGTTAGTAAATATCTTATTAGAGCCCCTGACTGTTTATATGACCTTATTGACAGGGAGAGAAAGGAGACCCAGGACTAATGGGAATGCCAGGAATGAGGGGACCAGCCGGACCTAAAGTAAGTCAAGTTCTTCAGGAGTAACTGGTGTACAGTAAAAGGAATGGCGTCTTATTATTTTTGTGCTTTTTTGGTAATTACAGAAATACCTTTTTATCTCACTTATCAATGAGAAAAGAACCAACATGGAAATAATAATTGCCTACTTTATCCCATTAGGGCTTGTCAGGCTACAAGGGTGAGAAGGTACAGTATGTCTGTTAAACTCAAATAAAATGTTTATTTACCTTTGTACAATATAGACCTAAACTCTAACTTACTGTACTTACTTCTCTGAACTTATTCGTATGGTTTCAGGGAGCACGGGGGGATTTTGGACCTGCAGCTCCAAAAGGAGACAAGGTTAGAGATTAAGGATGCAATAACAAAATCCCCTAGCAACAAAATATAAACACACTAAAATACATAGAACATACTCAAAACCACCTAGAAACCACCAACAACCATATAGCAACACACTAGCAACCACCCAGAACACCCTAGCAACCCCATAGCAACAAAATAGCAACATGCTACCATCTACAACACCATAGCAATGAAATAATAACAATCTTAAACACTTAGAACACATTAGCAACCTTCTAGGAACCACAACCGGACACCTTAGCAACATGTTAGCAACCAACCAGAACACCCTGGCAACCATGTAGCAACACTTAAAAATGCTTACAACACGCTTGCAACACCTAGAAATCACTCAGAACATCTTAGAAACCAAAGAGCAACACGCAAAATCATTTAGAACATCAACCTCTAAAACATGTCGAATACAAGAGGAACCACCTAGCAACCTATTAGCAACATGTCAAAATGCTTACAACATACTAGCAACCACCCAGAACACCCTAGCAACCCCATAGCAATAAAATAGCAACATGCTACCATCTACAACACCATAGCAATGAAATAATAACAATCTTAAACACTTAGAACACATTAGGAACCATCTACCCAGTAAACACATTTACGTTGTGGCAACGTCTGTGGAACGTTGCATTTCTGCTAGGGCAACGTCGGTGTCTACGTGCTCGCAACATTGTAACAACGCACAATTATAAGACGCGGCAGGGCTGTAGCAACGTTGTTGCGCGACATTCAGCAACTGAGAGACGACGTTCTGACAATTACATTTTTTAATGCTAGATATAGATATCCCTCATTTACCATGTTATGTTTTGTAGTTAATTTTTAATTAGTCATATGTTAGATAATTATATACTTTTTAAATATTGTTTATCATTAGTAACAATAAATTAATAATCAACACCTGCAAGTGTACACTTTAAAAAGTAAAAACGACAAAGGTTAGCTAATTCAACTTTATTAAGCATATGTTCTCTTCCAAGACAAAAGTCATACATTTGTGAGAAAAAAAAACATATTATGTGGGAGTGACTAACGTTAACTAGCATGATCAGACATGATCAAATCTAGCAACGAATGAGACGACAGATCAAATGAAAATTAAACAGGTGTGTGAGCGATTACAAACATTTTTACAAACATTTTCCAAAAAAAAAAAAAACGAAAGAAAAACATTAACGTGCATATGCATGCTTAACGTTAAGTCGCTGCCTGTTTAAGGAGAGCTGAAATCAATTACTCATCATTAAAGTCATTTTGGCTTGTGGCTTTTAACTTTTGGCATAAAGTTAAATATTTCATACCTGACCAGAAGATGTTCAAATAAATATCACATTAGACAAGGAAGTTGTAGGTTGTGTTTGTATAAGTCCGTATCTTATTTAGCTGAGGTAAATTAAATGCAATTCTCACGTATCCTTGCTTGATGATGAATGAGACAACACAATGAGCCCAGCGGTTGGTTGAAATTTAAAACGCTGATTTTGCCGCTTCAGGGTGGTGACGAGTACATATGTTGTCCAGTGGTTGTCCAGACACCCTAGGCACAACCTTAAGCAACGGGCTTGAACGGTGGTTCAATGTCAACATTGTGACAACGCCATAACAACCTTCACCACACGTAGTTATAGCAACCTTTTGGCCACGTTGTTAAAACATTGTTAGAAGGTTGGTTACGTTGTGACAACGTTCTGTGTTTGTTGGGTAGGAACCACACCAGGACACCCTAGCAACATGTTAGCAACCAACCAGAACACCCTGGCAACCACATAGCAACACTTAAAAATGCTTACAACACGCTTGAAACCACCTAGAAATTACTCAGAACATCTTAGAAACCAAAGAGCAACACACAAAAGAATTTTTAACATCAACCTCTAAAACACTTCGAATACAAGAGGAACCACCCACAAAACCCATTTAAGCAATCCCATAGCAACATGCTTACAAAATGCTAGCAACCACCCAGAACACCCTAGCAACCACATAGCAACACATAACAATACTTACAACATGCTTTCAATCACCTTGCAATCCCTCAAAACGTCCTACCAACAAAAGAACCAATGAGAAACATGCAAAAACATTTTAAACACACCAACAACCACCTAGCAACCATCTAGATCACGCTAGCAACCAAATAGCAACACTCTAAAGCACTTAGAATACACTGGAAATCACCCAGATACTGATACAGCAGCTCCTAAATCACATATATGTAAGATTTACATATGTTTAAGATTTCTGTAGAGTCTAAGTTTAAACATATATAAACTGATCTATTTAACCCGCTCCGAGCGGGATTCGAACCGGCGTCTCCTGCATGGGAGGCGGGCATGCTAACAAGGAAACTAAAGACCGCAGCCTCTAGCGTGCTTCTTGAGGCGAGGAGTGAGGTTCACATGTACAGCTCTTACAATCCTGTCTTGTTACACTCACCCCCACTAAACCTCATTCCCATCTGGTTCACGGCAACAAATGTAATCTGTCTCACTCAACCTGCTCCGTGCAAGATTCAAACCATTGTCTCCGGCACCGTCTAGTGTGCCTCTTGTGGTAGGGGAGTGAGGTTCACACGCACAGCTCTTACTAACTTGTTTTCGTTACACTCACACCCGCTAAACCTCACTCCCATCCGGGTCACGGCAACAAATGTAATCTGTCTCACTCAACCTGCTCAGAGCAAGATTCGAACCGTTGTCTCCGGCACCGTCTAGTGTGCCTCTTGTGGCAGGGGAGTGAGGTTTACACGCACACCTCTTACTATCTTGCCTTGGTTACACTCACCCCCGCTAAACCTCACTCCCATCTGGGTCACGGCACCACATGTAACCGGTCCTACTCAACCCACTCTGAGTGGTATTTTAATCGGCATCTCCGGAATGGGAGGCAGGCATGCTTACAAGGACACCAAAGACTGCAGTCTCTAGCATCAGTCTCTAGAGCACCTCTTGAGGCCAGGGTAGTGAGGTTTACACACACAGCTCTTACTGGCTTGCCTTTATTACACTTACACTCATATTCACGGGTGTATCTGGTCTGCTCTCTTTAGGGAGCAAATGGACTGCCTGGGATGCTGGGGCAGAAGGTATGATGTGACATTTTAACCATTAAAATCAATGTGATAAATGTAACGCTAATATAGCGTTGGATGTTTTGGATGTCACTGATCTGACTCGCTCCTTCTCTCTGAACCTCCCCCTCCTCGTCACTCCCCCAGGGTGAAATGGGACCCAAGGGTGAGCCTGGTGTCTCAGGGAAGCGTGGTCCTACAGGACGACCAGGCAAGAGAGGCAAACAGGTGAGGACCCACACAGCATTCGACACCGCATCAGATCTCCTCTAGTATGTTTTGATATTGAGACCTTGAGTCTTTGAGTGATAATAAGGGAGTGGATTATTGGCGGAAGAAGCTTCAGACATATTTAAAACCCACATGTGCACACAGTTAACCTGTCTGCCTCAGTCAGCAGGTCAGTCTGTGAGTGTGTGTGTCATTTCGTAAGTAACATGAGAAGCTGAAAGTCTCATCATGCTGGTAGCTGGATTTGGACCAGCAGTGCCTCTGATGTTGAGGCCAGCCCTGCTGATCGTGTTTCTGAGCTCTTGTATTACGCTGTGGATAGGCACTTCCCGGGAATGTCTTTACTAACTGCTGGGAAATACCTGGACTGTTACCGTAGGCCTTAGATTCCTACTATCAATCAGCCCAACGCCGTGACACATGCACATTTAATGTTCCTTAGATCACTACACAGGCCTCAGACTTGAATGTCATTTCAACAGCAGCAATTAGCTTGATGACTTTTTTTGTATGCTACCATTTAAAAGTTTGGGTTCAGTATTTATTTTTTTCATCAATATTTTCTTTCAGCAAGAATGCATTAAATTGATCAAAAGTGACAGTAAATTATTGTATAATATTGTTACAAAAGATTTATATTTCAAATAAATTCTGTGCTTTTGAACTTTCTATTAAAATAATTCTACAAAATGTTAAGCTGAGCACCAAATCAGCACATTAGAATGATTTCTGAAGGATCATGTGGTGAGCATGAGAGATTTCTCAACATTTTTTTTTTTAAAAACTAAATATTATTGACAGGGGCTTGATGGAGAGAAAGGTTTTCCAGGGCCAGTGGGTCCCGTTGGTCCACCTGGACCTCGAGGCCACCCGGGACCTCCTGGGGTACCTGCATCAGGTGACATAACATTCATGCTTGCATGCTCTCACTCAAGTCAAGTCAAGTCAGCTTTATTTATATAGCGCTTTTTACAATACAGATTGTATCAAAGCAGCTTCACAGTGATAACATGAAAATAATACAACAAAGTTTGTTTCTTGAAGAAAATTGCGTTATCATCCACCTTAAGTAAGGTAGATCAATAATATTGTTGAATATTTAAATGTCCCCAACTAAGCAAGCCAAGAGCCAAGGCAACAGTGGCAAGGAACCAAAACTCCATCAGATGACAGAATGGAGAAAAAAACCTTGGGAGAAACCAGGCTCAGTCACACAGACATGTATATTTAGCTATCTAAACAAGGGCTTTGTTGTTTTTTTATATGAAGCTAATTATAATTACTTCAGACCATTATTCAATTGTCTCTACCTTATACATAAATAAAAAATAAAAAATAATTTATGGATCACATATGGATGTCTGCAGATCCAAAGTGAGGTTTTGTGAAATTTCTGAAGGTATTTTTTCAACATACAGGTCTTTTCAGCAGAGATTTGAACAAGTAAATCAGTGCATTATACTGCTCTAGATTAATATTCATGTCTGATCTATTTCCTTTTGTCTGTTGGCATCTCATGATGTACAGGGCTGTTTGTAGTTGGAGAAAAAGGTGAGAAGGGATTTCCCGGTCCTCCTGGAGTCTGTGACTGCAGCTTGCCTTCTCTCAGTCCAGCCAGTGCCCCATTACAACACCGTAACAAATATGACAAAGTTCCAGCGGTAAGCCACACAAACCCGTAAATAATGTTTTCATGCTGAGGACTTTCCATTTACTTCTTAAGGTTAAAGATATTCAGTAAGAAACTTGATTTTATCCATTCGGAAGTGGTCGCTACATACAAGAAATTAACCCGACTAAATGCAAGTTTGCTAAAAGGAACGTTATTTACGTTGGAACGTATATACTTACGAAAGGATAAGCATGTTATTACATTTTGGTTAAAAATGACAAAGACAAACCATTTTTTCTTTGAAAAAAAAAAAAGCATGGATCACAACATTTACAAAAGTAAACAGGGTTAATTTCATGTTGTCGTTAAGTGAATTACTAACCCTACTACACCTAGTCCTTAATGAAACATTTTGGTATTTTTAGATTTTTATTAAGACAGTATTTAGTACTTTAATTGAGCAGTTTTCATTGCGAGGAGCTCCAGATGATTTCTGGTTTTATCATCATTGTGGGTACATTTGCTCCTACACACACATTTTGCCTGTTACTAATGGAATCAATATGCCTGTTTGTTCACTCTTTACATCTGCTTCTTCATCAGTTTGTGTTTCCTGATCTTCCTGGTCAGATATTCGTTGTGAGCAGTGAGGAAGAGCTAAAAGGTCTCCATGAAGATAATGCACTCGCCTTCAGAAAGGATCAGAGGTCTCTTTACTTCAAAGATAAAAATGGATGGGAGCCCATTCAGGTACCAGGACAGTTTTGAATAAAATGCCACGAAACATGCTGCCAGACTGGCATTTCGGGAATGGGAGCGTTTTTGTTTGTATTCCAGCTGATGCCACTCCAGGCGACAGAGAGGATGAGGGATGGGAATGGAGTCTGTGGTGATGGAGAGCTGCAGGAACTCAACGGGGAGGAATGCGACGACAGAAACAAGGTTGTTACGGACGACTGCGTAGGTGAGTCATGTGATCCCAGAAACCATCACATGCTGTAGCTAATAATGAATATTCCAAAACATAAAATGAATTAGCCGTATTATATTTATCTTGTTTCGAAAGTGTGTAGATAACTTACATTTTACACAGAAAAGCAGCATTTTTCCTTGTTCAGTCTTATCAATTGTTCACTCAGTCCACTTGACCACTTCTGTGTCTTTCCTGTTGTTTATCTCTGTCTCTGTGAGTAGGCTGTAAGAAGGCACACTGTGGTGATGGATATCGTAATGAGGGTGTGGAGGAGTGTGATGGGAAAGACTTTGGCTACCAGACCTGCAAATCATATTTGCCAGGGTATGCATACAACACATACACAATTTCACATGCATATTGGGTAGACTTTTTGAAATCAATAGATTTTAAGATGAAATTACATTTTTTTAAATGTAATTTTAATTGTAATTATTTATTTTTTTAAATGACATTTTAATAATCTTTTACCTTTTCGATTTTTAAATGGTCCGGGGTGTGACTAAAATTGTCAACATACTCATTTCTATCCTTTCTATTAATTTTAGAGATGCAAAATCCTTTTTACAAAGTAGTTTTAAGTGGAGTACGGCATCTCACCCCTCAGGACATGCCAACTACCCAAAAGTATTTAAGGATATGGATTATTAACACCCAATATAATCAACGTCTCTGTCTTTTTGTACACATAGCACCTTTGGGCAGCTCAGGTGCACCGACTCCTGTTTCATCGACTCAACCGGCTGTAAATACAGGACCTAAGGCCTACAAAAATGTCACACAGACACACACACAGATATGAGAGAGAGTCTGCTGAGATCAACAGTATTTAGCAGATGATCTGAGAGGATTTGGCTGTTTCTGTCCCCCTTGCCTCCTTCACTCTCATCTAGACACACACACACACACACACACACTACACTATAAGGTACAACTCAGCGGATACTGGACCATTTGCAGCACATGTTCTTTGATGCTAGTATGTTTTAATGGCAGCTGAGCGGAGGTTAAATATTTAAAGTTTGGAGCTGTGTTATGAAATAATATTTATTTAAATGAATGTATAATATGTTAATATGAAACTTATTTATTTGTTTGGTATTGCAAATGCATGATTAAGTTTGTGCATGTTTCCATACATGTAACATGTTCTTATTCTCATGGAACAACAGTAAGCAGTATTTCATTGGTTCATGTCTTGTAAAGCATGTATTGTAAAACCAGGTATTCATTGTATTTATTGTTTATTTATTTATTGATCTGTGTCCAGACTTTTATGAAATGATACCTAATAATTCTATGCTTGATAATTTTTCACAGAAAAAAAGTATGTCTTGTAATGTTTATTTGGGTTAAATAATTTATTCAGTCAGAGCAATAAATTGCAAGCATGTCCAGTGGGCGGCGCTGTTTCCCAGTGTCTCGCATGAGTATCTTCCTCCTTCAGATTCAGAGCTTTAATACAATATTTCATACTGGCAAAGATTTCAAATACAGGTAGATGTAAAAAAAGAAAAAAGGAAATATAGATTGAGGGAAACCTAAGAGTATTTTTTTTCTTTGGTGTTTCAGAAAGTCTTGATTTGATGAAGACTCAGTTACATAGGGCTCCAGCAGCCACAAGAAATAAAAACGTGTTAGTTTTAGCAGATTAATTCCATTTATGTACTATTCCATCAATAGTTTCATCCATTTCAACCATTTATTCTGATCACCTTAGGCCTAAAACACACTGTTTCACTTTTACTGGTGAACTCTCTTCCCTTTTGCAAAAAAACAGATGACCTTTATTTGAAACCGTAAGTCAGTGAGATTTCTCACATCTGTATGCACAGATTCAACACTTTTTTTCCTTTTGCTTTATTTTGTTAAGCCATGATTGAAAACTTACTAATTTTGATAAGTAGTTATTAATTTGCCCTTTTACTCCATTCAGTGTATGTTGACAGCTGATGGGATAATTAATAAAAGCCTTATCAGGTATGATAAGCAAAATTAATAGGAATTATTAGGAAAACACATTTGTTCCAGATATATTAAATGTTAAAGCACTTATTATTGGATGAAGAAGATTAATAAGACAGGTAAGCAATTTTCAATAAGAATCAGAGGTTTTAACAAGGGCTGCAGCTGTAAAGGGGAAACTCATTCTTGAAATGTGGATGACTGGTTTTACATCAAGCTAAAATGTTTTCACAGATCATGTGAGTTGATTTTACCTACAGGTTTGGCTGCTGTTCTCCCTTTTTCCATGAAAATGATGCTTAAAAAAACTGTCCTGATAAAGGTTAGCACCAAGCTTCATATTTCATCTTAAATGAGTCCTCATAGCAAGTGGTTGTGGGTTGACTGTGAAAACAAAACAGGATTAGTTCAATTTCAATAAGACAGGTAGTTTCTGTATTTTAAATAAAAAACAATCAACTGAGGAACTGAGAAAACCATTTTTGTATGCACATTGCACAATTGTTTCAACTTTTGAATCTGATAATAACTGGTTCTGAAGCTATTTGCATTAAAACAGAGACTTACAATTTACACTATTATACTACAGCGGTTAATGTTTTAAATGTTTATGGAAGAAGTATCTTGTGCTCCCTGCATATAATTTATGGAGGAATTATTGGGTCAGATTGAAAACTAAAAGTCAAAAACTAAAAGTCTTAAACGAAAACTAAAAGTCTAAATCTTAAACTAAAAGTCTAATTCGAAAACTAAAAGTCTAAGTCGAAAATGAATTTGGTATTTAGGATTGGGCATTTAATCATTTAGGATTGGGCATTTGAGGATTGAGGAGTGTATGCAAATAAGGAGGCGTGGGCCAAATACTGGAGGCTGGGTTTGAAATGGCTGGTGCGCAGAGGCACTTATGGACAGCAGAGGGAGCGCCCAGTGCTAAGGAGCACACTGTAATGAAACCAGTGTGCACGATTTTGCTTTCACCTGCATATATATAAAGATCATCTGCCTCAAGCCTGTCTAAATGAACAGAGGCAACATTGTGAGCACTGTCATTGAAGAGACTTCACCTTTCTACACATACACTCTTACACACAAAGAGTTTGTTGTACCTCTGTTCTCCTTGCTGGGGTAAGTACGTGGGAAGGGCCTGAACTCTTCAGGAGGGGGGAAGTCCTCTATCGGATGGAAGTGAAACTTTGATTCAAAGTCATCTGAAAAGTAGACAAAGACACTTCTGTGAGTTGAAAACCCCCCCTAGAAATGCCATGTTAAATCGAATTGCTTTGCAGGTGATCACAAACATACAACTAGCTAATCATATTGACACTGTAGTTCATTTCCAACTGCTTGTTGCTGTACATCAGAGGGTAATAGCCCGTGTAGGCCTTTGGCTTCATCAGAAATGCTCACCTAAACTGAGCAGGTGTCCGTTGCGTACTGAGCTGGGCGGAGCCGACAGTGGGAGAGGGGGAGGAGGCGGAGTCCTAATAGAGAGTTCAGTGTTAGGAGAGCGAGCCGGGGGAGCAGGGGGTGGAGCCATCCGTGGAGCACCTGTCAATCCATAAATCTTGATAAATGACTATTCATTTCACTTAGGTTTTCAGTTCAGTTCAGTTTTTTTTTTAACATTTATATACATATTTATATATACATTATTTGCAAATAGACTACTGTTCAAAAGTTTGGAGTAATTTCAAATTGAGCTTTTCCATCAAAGGGTTAATTACATTTTAAAATATACTAAAATAAAAGTTATTTTCACAATATTACTGTTTTTAACGCTTTTAAATGCAAGTTTTTTACAAATTTTCCTAACAATCAAAAGCCAACAGTAAATAAAACTGAAATGTAAATTAATGAATTAATAGATACATATCCTTAAAATATATTTTCTCTGGAAACAAGTGTTATAATCTTATGCAATTGTGCTTCTTAGCATAGATTTCTCTTGTTTTAAGGATGTTTATATTTTTCCTGAAATTCCCCCAAAAAAATGACTGACACCAAACTTTTGAAAAGGGATGTGGCGATCTGATACTCAGTATCGGTCCGATACGGAACTTTTTTGCTGGATCAAGTATCGGTCAGCACAGGAACGATCGAAATTCGATACCGTGCGTTACCCATGGTTGTTACTAAGGGTTTAGTGCACTATATTTCAAGTATTCTGAAGCCATACAATTGTCTTATTTGAGGAACAGACAATATATCTTCTATTTGTGCTCCGTTATGAACTTTTCATTGTGGAGCCAGGCTTGCCCGTAACTCCAAGTTGCTTTAAGCACATCATCATGCATCTGGGATTCACATAAGCGCTTTTGTGCCGCTCTGTATTAGAGCCTTTCATACTATGATAGCTTTGCGTTTCAAAAGAACATGCATTTCAAAAGAAGAGCATATAATAGAAGATTAATAGTAATTTGTATTAGTTTTTAAAATCAAGATTTTACCAGATGTAGCAGTAAGAGGTGTGTGTGTGTGTGTGTGTGTGTGTATGTGTGTGTGTGTTGTTCAGGTATGCCCTACATTACGAAAACATGAAAAAGTGGTATAGAGCCATCCCTACTTTTGAATGGTAGTGTACATATACAATATTTGCAAATGTATACAACAAAGGTCTTCTACCTGAAAATCGTGGCACTGCAGGGGGGCGCCTACTGGGTGCACCACAGGGGTAGGACGGTGGCAAAGGTGGTACACTGGGCCTGCATGTAGGTGAAGGCATGGGAGATATTTTCTGAGGTAGCGGAGGAGGTGCTGATGAGGGGTGACTGCACGCAAACGAAGCAGGAAGAGGAGGTGGTGGGGGAGGAGGTCCAAATGTACTCTCCTTCACTTCTAACGGCCCTGGCGAAGGGGGCGGAGGGAAGAAGACTCCAGATGAGCGGTTAGGGTGCGAGGATGGAGGTGGTGGAGGAAGCGGTGGGTAGAAGACACCAGATGACCTGTCGGGGAGCGAGGAAGGAGGGACTGATGGAGGCGGTGGAGGGGGTGGAGGATAGAAGACACCAGATGACCTGTCGGGGAGCGAGGATGGAGGGACTGATGGAGGCGGTGGAGGGGGCGGAGGGTAGAAGACACCAGATGACCTGTCGGGGAGCGAGGATGGAGGGACTGATGGAGGCGGTGGAGGGTAGAAGACACCAGATGATCTGTCAGGAAGTGAGAACAGAGGAACCGAGGGAGGCAGTGGAGGAGGCGGAGTTGTGGGCATGGGAATGGAGTGTGATTGGACAGGTAACCAAGTGGGTTTGGCCATTTGAGGAGGAGGGGGTGGGGGCGGGCCGGTGGGCAGAGAAGGTGGTCTATTATTGGGCCGCTCCTGAGGAGGAGGTGGAGGAGGGGCAGAGGAAGGAGGAGTAGAGGATATTTTGAAAGTAGGATGTGCAGGTTGGCTGGGGGAGGGCGGAGCTGTGTATGAGGAAATAGGCCGAGCTTTAGACAGTGAGGAGGTTCTCTCCAAAGGCCTGTGGGAAGGGGAAAGATCAGGGGCGCTTCCTCTGAAACCATCTCCTTGTGATGGGGGGTTCCAGAGAGGCTGTTTCAGGCTGGCGGTAGAGCCGGAACGAGACACTGAAACACAAACAAGCCATATCCAAAAAGTCATTCAAAAAATGTCCAGCATTTATTTAGCATGACAATAAATAGATCTGACTTCAATACCCGGGTTGTGAGGTGACAGTTTCTCTCTTTGTCCGACTGGTTTGAGCACAGGGAATCCTCCTGCAAACAGTCCACCAAGAGTTGGACCCACTGCAGATGGAGTAGATCCTGCTGTGTTTGCAGAATTCCCAGCAGACACATTTCTTCCACCGTCATCCACGCTATTCACTTTAGGTTCTGCAAATACACACATCACCGTTGTGTTTACAGCCATTACACCAAGTAGCTAGAACATGTTCCTGGATCTATCATATATTGTACATTATACAATCAAGTCAAGTATATTTATATAGCGCTTTTCACAATACAGATTGTATCAAAGCAGCTTCACAGTATCAATCAAAACAACATAACAATGTTCGACCTCCACGTTTGGTAGGGCTGATCAATGATATTAATGATTGGTTAATTCATTTGAATATCCCCACACATAATACAATCACACATAATATTGTGCAGTTTTTTTAATGTGTGTGTGCAATTTAGGAGGGTACTGTCCGTGACTGTAAAAGAAAGGGAGCGTTGTAACTCATAACTTAATACAAATGTACAGTAAGCGATTTTTGAAAAACACTGTTGATATTTGAAAATGACACCCAAACAAACACACCCCTACCCAAAGGAAACACACCCCTCCCCCAAAAAACAAACACACTACGCAACACAGGAAACATCAGACTGCACGCGCAAGTATGGATGAATCAGCTTTGATTCAACAACAACAATAGCAAATATTGGTTCTAGAAACATACCGTAGCAAAACAAATGTTACTCACGTATCGAACATAAACAAAGCAACCCTGACCTCCGTTTTCAGGCCTTCCTTCTCTCTAACTGTTGTGAATTCTCTCCCTTTAGATATTGTGTTGCCATTCACTAAGCGACTCCAGTAGAGCGATCATATCGCGTGCACGCGTTCATGTGCAGTGTTTATGTGCAAGAGAAAGTTTGTGACAAAGAAAGTTTCCTTCTGTATATTGTTAAAAACGCATATTGTCACTGTATCCCAACTGCGCTAAGTTAGAGCATGTTTGTGGTGTAGTTGATGTTTAGCGATCTTTCTTAGTGTAATTTGATCCTGCTAGCATCACGGCTCGTATTGTTCATATTTAGGCCTACTAGTTATTACTTTTTAAGTGAATTTCTCTGTGGATAATATTTTTCACTGATTGTCATTTACCTGTAATAATGAAGACAGTCCAATTACATTTTGGTGTTTTGTCAATTTAATTGCATTATGCAGTTTATTACAGACTCATACTAATATATATTTCTCGATATATATTTCATGTATTAGTGCACTTTACCGAGATGTTTATCTAAGTTGTTGAATAATTCAGTGAGTGAATATTTATTTCTGTTATATTATTTATTTCAGAAACTACCTCAAGTACACTATTATGTGTATGGTCATTCTTGTGCAATAAACGGCTAAACTCTATCTGATGACTCCGACTCCCTGACCAGAGTTCTGCAGCGGTCAATAATATAATCCACCAGTTTTCAGTGGGTCAATCCCCAAAATCCCCCAAAAATACTAACATCTCCCCAGAGATGTTTTGGGAAAGCTGTTCCAATATTAATGCAGGTCCTCTTGTTTCATCGTAACCCTTTTTTCGCCAAATATATTTCTTAAGACATTTTCCTCTTTTGTTAATATCTCAGCCATCTGTCTTTCTACAAATGTCCCGTTCACTCACTCTCTCTCTCCTATTGCTATTTGGCTACAAGTGTTGTGGTGATCGGTCCAATCCACTTTGTTTTTCTCTATTTACACAGCCAGGACTATGTACAAACACGTTTTTTTTTCAGGCTCACACACAGAACAGAAATTAAATATTCACAAAATTGTTTGTTTGAGTGTTGATTTAAATTTTCAACAGGGTTTCTCAGAAATCACTTACTGCACCTTTGTGCAGTTCTAATGAGTTTCACTGTCCCTTTAGTTTTCTCTGCAAAACAGGAATTGCAAGTTGAAGTGAACCAATGACTTTTTAATGAGCATGGCATGTCCTGAGAATAAAGAATACTGCTGTCTTTTGTAATAAAGAGGAAGACGAGGAGCATTGTCACCCACCAGTTTCTGTGTGCTCCTCACTCCAGCACTTTCTGAGGTCTTGACCCTTTATCTACCACTGTGCATTTCCATATAGATAGAAAACCTATGTGTCTTTGTGTGCACACGAGTGCTTTGAAGTGTGAGAACCCACTGGCTATAGACCTTGAGCTCAAAGATAGCTCTGCCACTGATAAGCCCTTACAACTTATCAGCTATTCAGACTTTCTCTGACGCCTGGTTTTCTCTTCATACTTACTCTTTCTTTCTCAAACTTCTTCAGTTTAATTTTCACTAGAGAGTAATTTAATACAGGTTCTCATGCTGATACAATGCTCTCATCCTAAATCAACAACTGCTGAAAATGAATATGCAATGCGGGTAGTTCTGGTTAGTTACACCAATAAACAACATTCCAGTGTTGCCATCATACAGCAGATATATGCCAAATCAGATGATCAGGAAATGAACCTTAAATAGTATCAGTTTAGTATTTATATTTCCCATGCTTGCAAACAGACAGATTGTTGCCAAGTGACACGTTTCACCTGAGCGGTTAACTCATCAGTTGTTACATTGTTTCATTCTGAATTGAAAATTGAGCTTCTGTGAATGAAATTGATTTGAACTAACTGTCAAAGACTGGTGCGCTTCTGTCTTTGACCTGTGTGACCTTTTTCAGCCTCGCCCCCTTCTGAATGTCAGACAGGAGTGCACCGCGACCTGCTCCCTCAGAACGCTGGACTTTAGGAGGGTCTGACTGCAAAAGAAAGAGGAAACTTAAAAAGATCGCAACTTAATTCATTTTGTGCAATTCTAATGAGTTGCAATATGCCTTTAAACTGCATGGCAACAAATAGTCTAACCTAATCAGGTACTGAATTCTAGCATGACTAAATGATATGTATAACACTAACAGCATAACATGGGTATGACTTAGAAAGCTACAGGATTCATAAAGCGTTTACAGTTCTGAACTCCATTGACTTTCACTGTATAGATATTGTATAAAATTTCTTCTTTGTTGTTCCAGAGAAGAAAACAAAAAGTCATACAGGTTTGGAATAACATATGGGTGAGCAAATGAGTCACATTTTTCACTTTTAGGGGAGCTTTCCCATTAATGTTGGTTTCAAATGTGCATTTTTAATTGTTCACAAATGTCATTAGTGTGCGCATGCATTAAACAAGAAAGTCAAATCTGAACATGTGACACCTGTGCTGTATATCCCTGTGTGTGTAATTTTATCTCTAATTAATAATGCAAATCTGTCCAGGTGGTTGCCAGGAGGAACTGGGTGACGGTTACAAAGAGGATGACAGACAGAGAGAAAGAAACACACAGATGGAGAAAAGAGCTATTATATACAGAATGTTTAGAGTCTGATGAATTGTATTACATTAACAGGTATCTATGAGTATGTGTGCGTGTGTTTGTGTGTGTGTGTGTATCTCACTTGTGCAGGAGCTGCAGCAGGTGGAGGTGGGGGTGGTGGTGCTGGGGGAGGTGGTGGAGGAGGGACAGGCATTGCTTAGGAACCTGAAAAACAGTCCCATATTAAAGCATACAGTTACAGTATCTGTGACCCTTACCTACTGGACCACATTTAACCTCTTTTCAAACTGATATTTAAATTAATATTATATCTAAAATGTTTTTTTTTTTTTTTGTAATACAATGATTCAATTAATGCAATTGGAAAATGCTCATTTACAGTTAAAGCTCCAGCTAAACATAAGTGTTAAAGAATTTCATGGTGGTTTTGAGATGACAAAACGATCTCCCCCACATTCCCCTCTCTCTTCATGAGTCATCTACATGTTCCTCTTGGCAGGAAGTGTGTCCATCACAAGATTCACCCAACAGGAACCCTCCCTTCTCTTTTAGGAAAACCAATCTCCTGCTTCCACAATGGGCCGTAAGAGGTCCCAAAGATCATCTTTTGTAGAATCTGCATTTAACCCTGAACTAGGGCTCTCTCACATATAAAAGACTGAACTTGTCCTTTAAAAGGAATAGGCATTAAAATGATCTCAGATCAGAGAGAAGTGGAACCTTATCAAGAGCTGGTAGGCTCCGGAGATAACAATGGAGTCTGTTGTTTGAGGAAAAAAGCTGCCCAACTTCTGGCGAGCCAAACAGCCAATCAGAGCTATAGTGTGAGAAATAGAAACATGCTAAACACAGCTGAGAAATGTAGAAAGAATTTAGTTAATATGTTAATTTCCAGGAATGTTTATTCTTGCCAAAAAAGAGAAACATTGTGTTATTGTTCTATTGCTCTATGGAAGCACAAAAGGACAAGTTGAAGCATTGGGGGAACTCTAATGTCAAATTAATGATCATTAATAGGTAAAATCCCAACATTGTTTAAGAGTCACATGAAGAATCCAGCTATTCATTATTTGGCCTCTTTCATGATATGATTGTCCAAGATATTGTGGTTTACATTTCATCCAGCAGCATAGCTCTCTCTCTCTCTCTCTCTCTCTCTCTCTAGAGTCCCATTAACAGCTTTCCCATGATGTTGACACACAGCTGGTCCACCCATGTGGGAACAGAGACATGATGTATAATATCTGGCCAGTGTTAATATAACACTTGTGAATGATTGTATTCTGTATTCTGATTGTTTCACTTGTATTCTGTTTGCTATCATTCTGTTAGTAATCATAATTCCTATACCGGTCAAAAGTTTGGAAACATTACTATTTTTTTATAATTTTGAAAGAAGTCTCTTATGCTCATCAAGCCTGCATTTATTTGATCAAAAATACATTAAAAAACCTGTAATATTGTGAAATATCATTACAATTTTAAAATAATGGTTTTCTATTTTAATGTACTTTAAAATATTTTATGTAATGCAAAGCTGAAGATTTTATCAGCCGTTACTCCAGTGTCACATGATCCTTCAGAAATCATTATGCTGATTTATTATCAATGTTGGAAATAGTTACGCTGCTTAGTATTTTTTAAATAACCACTTTTTTTCAGGATTCTTATATGAATAAAAAGTTTTAAAAAAGAAGAAAAAAAAAGAAAATAAGAAAAGGATTTGTTTAAAATGGAATTCTTTTGTAACAAAATACACTACCATTCAAAAGTTTGGGTTCAGAATTTATATATATATATATATATATATATATATATATATATATATATATATACATTAATACTTTTATTCAGCAAGGATGTGTTAAATTGATAGAAAGTGGTAGTAGCCTACAAATTTATTTTGTTAGATAATGTCTATGAAGTTGTATCTATTGAATAAATGCTGCTCTTTTTAACTTGTTATTCATCAATGAAACCTGAAAAAGTATCACAGGTTCCCAAAACATAGGAGCACAACTGTTTCCAACATCAAATCAGCATATTAGAATGATTTCTGGATACAGATACTATACGAAACTCTGTCATTCGAAGAGGTGTGAAATATGACCAGGCTGTTTTAAGGCTACTACTGTCCTGTCATTGACACTCACCAACAGTGTCCAGCTGCAACGCAAACAAAGTAGTCTTTTAGCCAACTAAACACAACGGAAGTGGTTCACTGTTAATTATAATGTAGTTTTCAGAGGCTACTTTACCTTAGTGGTTTGGAAAGTTGAACTTTCGTGCGTTGTTCTGTTCCAGTGGACGCAGGGAAGTTGTCAGAGGCCAGTCGTGGCGCGAGGCTGGGTCCGCATAGCGCGCCGTTGACCCTCGAGATATAGTTACTGACCGCGAGCTCGTGTTATAATTAGGAAGAAGCCGTTTCACAACGTCCAATTTTCCGTTAAGTAGGCTACTATACGAACCGCACAAAAGTAGGCCTATAAATTGCTTGTCAAACAAATATAGCCTATTTGAAGAAAAGATTTGGATTGGATCCTCTCCACTTGGTAAAAAAAAAAAAATCCGCTGGAAATTTTTGATTTTTAAAACACTTCGTGAATCGTGACACTTTCCAAAAGCTGTCCTGTCCTCCTTTTCTCGCCTAGGAATTTATTTGTGAACTGAACTGCACGCGCACCCTGTGGTCCGCCTGTTGCGTCCAGGGTATACGCGCAACGCGAGCGCGTGCAAAAAACAACATACAGTATACAGGCTGCGTGGTGGGAGGTTGTCTTGACCATGAGCCTAGCTGGCTGTTTCATATCTTTTATTTACAATTCTAAACCAGGCAGCGTTCATTAAAATGCATGTAGAGATAATATGCCAAGTTTATATAATTAAAATAGAATAAAAATAAAAGGTCAATGTTTATATTAGTAGTTTAACAGCACAATAAATGTTTTATGGTATAGGCTACTTCAGATGGCTGTGTGTAGGCTACTGAAAGCTGTGCGCGACCAGATCGCTCTCTAGTGGTAGTTTCTGACAAGGTTGTGCTTGTGTGTGTGAGAAGAGGCATGGTTAATTAAAGATGACCTACAAACCAGATTTAATCAGAAATGGGGTCAACACTGTATTTGAATGTTTCATTGAGTGAAAATCAAATCAGCTACTGATAAAAAAAACTATTAAGTGTGTCACAACACTAAAATGTACAGTCACAAAAAAATAATAAAAAAAAACAACAACATTGAATAGGCATAATTTCTGATAAGAAAGAATTTGTACTAGTAAATTCATGCAAATTAGGCCTATCTATTTTCCGACTGATTAGGGAAAGACAGAATAGACATTCTGGCTCCCTGTGAGGAACCCGTCCTTTAAGAAGGAGGAATGTTGTGACACAGGGTTGATGAGGTTAAAGATGACAGCCTCAGGCGAGGTGACGAGCATTATAGCACACAGTTTCAAATAATGTAACACTAATGACCAATTGCTCTCTGTTTACCCCACCCATTAAAACACTCACGTAGGCCTACATGTAACCACATTCAAAAGCAGTAACACTTCAGTATACATGCAGAACAAATGGATGCATTAAATGGAAAATCATCTGTTTATTTAAAATCTGATGGAGTAACACTTCCCAAAGCTGAATTTGGCAAACTAATGCACAGGAGTCGACAAGACCAAAGTATATTGTAATGTAAACTTGCCTGTACTTGCACTGAAACCTTTTTTTTGGTTATATTTTATGGACACAAATCTCATTACACAAGCTCATTGAATCTGAACATTTGAATCTTACCCATTTTTCTTACAGCTTTGCTCATAATATAAGATCTCATATTGATCACAGTTTTTAAACCCAAGTAATCAGGTTCAGTTTTGATTTAGAATTCAAGGCATATTTAATATACTCACTTTGCTAAACTAACAGCTTATCATTTCGTTATATTGCGTTTCTTGACTGCTCTGTTATATCTTTAGATATTTAACTAAACATATATTATAAGAATAGAATCTTTGGTTTGTCTTAGCACAACTACTTTCTTTCACAGAGGGAGAGCTAAATAGTATCAAGGTGTCCTGGATTCAATAGTTTTATTTAAACTACATAGGAAAATGCAGGGCTTGTTGGATCTAATGTCTTATGGATGACTATCATGACATAAACAGCCTTTGATTCTGGATGGATAGGACCACCACCCCAACCCCCTCAGACAAAAACAAAAAAAGTCTGCAGCAAGCATCCACAAACGTCATGCTAAAGCTGTGCACACTGAACAGCATTAAAATAATTTCTTCTAAATCCTTCTAATGTAAATTCCTTCATAAAAGATTGCAGTAACACCACAAAACAGTGCAATTATATAAGACAAAGTTTTAAGAACCATGTTGTATCCTTCACAAAAAATATAACCTATCATATAACCCTGCTGGGGGGAAAACAGCTTATAGTTTCTTGGTCTTAGCAGGTTTTGACTGGTCTGGTTAGTCTACCAGACTGGCCTAGCTGGACTGAAGTGCACAAAATCCCTTTAAAACCTGCAAAATGATAAGCCTGACTAGAGACTTTCAGCAGGAAAATGTCAATATTTCCAGCATTTGGAAAAAGCTCCTGTGATATGGATAATTTAGGCTATTCAAAAGAGTTTATACCCTTAACTTCATATAAGTGCATTCATAAGTCAAAATGTTTAAAAGTGTCAGTCAGGAGGTAGTGCCATAGGCCTATATCGTGCTCTACCATCGGGTGTAAACCGAGGTTGCAGTCAGTGCGTTGACTGAACGTCGGTGGATTTGACAGCTGCAGGTTTCCCATCATCTTCGTTGTTCTGTGGAAGACTCGCGCGCGTCTTCCGTTTCTCTTTGAAGCGACCGGAGCGGGACACAAGGAGATTACGGCGATTGGAGAGCTCGTTGAAAGTTGGCTGAACACCTGAGTCGTCATAGGTTTCGTCGCTAGGTAAGCAGTTGCCTGCTTCTTTCGCTTGATGTGTGGGTGAAGTGAGTTGTTGGTCCGGCTCCTGGTCACGGAGGTCCTGTTCCAGTATCGCTGCCGATTCTCTGGCTGTTTTTCTCCTCTTGCCCACGAAAGACCTCCACCAGGGGGCTGTTTTCTCCGTCATTGTGAGAACTAAACAGATAATAAACAAGCACAATCAATGTACTACTTCAACATAAAAAAAACCTGAAACGACTATGCTTGTATTGCTATATTTAGGTGTAGCTAAATTTCAATTGTAATCTATTAACCCACGCTTATGACGCTATATGACGTCAGAACAACAATAGACACCGCATGTCTATTCAAGAATAACAACAACACAGTGTAATCCGAGAGAGCCTATCTGATCTGACTGTAATAGATTTAATATGCTTTATTGAAATAGGCTAGGCCTACATCTCCACCCTTCACTGGATCCATTAATATTATAAAATGGAAATTGCCTAGGGGTCAATGACAAATAATGTCCAAGATGGAGAAAACTTTAAAAAATGTAGTTTAAGTTCTTGAAATAGCACATTCATGTCGGTATCATATGCGTATACCATCTTCTACCAAAACCTATTTTGATGCCTATTATTTAGGGCTGTCAAATGATTAATCACGATTAATCGCATCCAAAATAAAAGTTTGTGTTTACATAATAAATGTGTGTGTACTGTGTATAATTATTTTATATATATAAATACATACACATGCTTGTATATATTTAAGAAATATTTGCACATATATACTATATATAGATTTATATATAATTTATAGGCTATTATATATAAATATAAATATTTTATATATAAATAACACATTTTTCTTAAATACATAAATGCACGTGTGTGTACTTATATATACAAAATAATTTTACACAGTACAAACACATTTATTATGTAAACACAAACTTTTATTTTGGATGCGATTAATCATTTGACAGCCCTACTATTATTATATAAAAATATAGCCTATGTTATGTCACAGAGTGTAGATAAGCTATAGCCAATTAAACTTGTTTTATTTTCTGAAAGAATTATAGGCCTATATAAAATTGTATATAATATATATATAAACACTTGTGTCCTTGTTTCTATACAGGGGTATGGGGTAGGCCTATCCTTATTTTAGGATTTTGTCACATGACAACAATATGGCTTCCTTCTTGTGGATTACACCATTTACATTAAAAATGCTTTACTGTTTTTGAAAGAAATAATAATAATAAATCATAAAAAAACTTTATTCCAAATTATTTATGCAAACGTTTGATTATGTTACTTTTTTTGGTTTTAAATCTCCAAAGAGACTATGCACCTTGACATCTTTATAAGCAAAAAATAAATAAATAAAAAAATCGAAATGACTTTTAATTCAGAAATTGAAAGCATGTAGCCTATATAATAACTGTATTCAAGTCATATATGGGATTTTAAACATATGTTTGAATAACTTCATACAAAGATCAATACAAAACGAATGAGCGTCACGTCATACATGACAAACAAGGATAATTGTCCTGCGATGCAGAACAGGTTTAGAGCGCCATAACCTCAAGAGAGTATTTTACAGATGATTCATGCAACAACAACGAACCTGATCATCAGCTTGAGCGACTCACCTGGACAAAAAATGATGAGAACAAGATAAACGCTGCCCGAGGTTCCTCTAAATGAAAGGTGTGTTGAGACAACAGAGACGCCGAATCCTCAGAAGAAATCACGGTGCGTGAAAATCATCTTTTTTTACTCCCACTTATCCGAAGACTTCAGTCTCTGAGACGCAGTTTTGCGCAAAGGATATCTTTTTGTCTCTGAGAACGCGTAATATCATTCTTTGCCCAACTTCACCTGGAGAAGATTCTGAACATAGCCTACCACGCAAAATTTTAACTTACGTGAAAGACTTTATAGTGCCGTCGCAGTTTACAAGAGCACCTGAGATTCCACCTCCGAAACTACAATGAGTGCACCTGTCCTCTCTTCTAATTGGTCGACTGGTCTGGGGATCGGTCACGTGAGGAGAATTCAGGTAATTCTACTATAGAGATAGGTTGGACTTACGGTTGCCCTGGCAACGAACAGCGAGTCGCTCTTTCTTTGTGAAACTTTTTTTTTCAAATTTTTTTTTTTCAAGGTGGGGAGCATTCTTGTGTGATCTAAACAAACGAGCCAAACCCTCATCTACTATGTCAATGTCTATTGATAGACAAAACCTCAAAATTAATCGACACTGTAGCTTTTTTAAACTATTTCATATTGGACAAAGGCAATAGGCTATCAGCTTCACATAGAAGAGTAGTGTTCCCACGAGTGGAGTGATGCCACATGCCGGTCTTAAATGTTACAGAAATGACAATGGAAAGATTATTTGTCTGTCATTCTTATAGCCCCACATGAATATAGAATGCAGCGTGTAGGATAGAACAGTGACTTGTTTCATGTTTGACACCACTTTACTGTGAATAGCCAACTAATGGTGTGACAACTGTGGTGTAAGTTATATTTCACGTCTTGTCGACTGCATTAAGATTTTCTGCATTAAGATTAAGACAAAGAAGACATTTCAGAGCTAAACAATCCAAGACCTCTGTATATATCAATATAGATTTCATTTGTTGGCAATCTCAGGGTACTGGCATTGTTTGAGGGAATCCCTTGAGGTCTTGCAACATTGCAACTCCCAGCTTGTCCTGAAGTAAGTGTTTAGTGTTAAACGGAAGTGTGGAATGATGCCAGTTTCTACTGTAACAATGTTCCAGTACAGTCACTACACACATGCTGGTACACAGTGAACCTTCAAGATTTACGGCACATTTTTATTTAAGTATCTATTTCACTCTCAGTGTGTTCCTCTCTCTTTAACAAAGACAATCACAGATATACAATAAATATAAATCACATTTGCAACCGAAAGATAAACATAGATTTGAGCATTCATAATCATTTTAATAATTTTTGAATCATTTTCATTTTCATTTTAAACCCTAAAGGCATAAGGGTTAATATGCATTATAGGGTTAATACAGCAGTATTTTAATATTTAATATCAAATTGCAATAATTTTATGTTCAATAGTATTGATAATAAGTGATTATAATGCATTTGCTACCGAAAATCTGCTTATATATATATTTATATATATATATACACTCACCTAAAGGATTATTAACACCTGTTCAATTTCTTATTAATGCAATTATCTATCAACCAATCACATGGCAGTTGCTTCAATGCATTTAGGGGTGTGGTCCTGGTCAAGATAATGTCAGAATGGGAAAGAAAGGTGATTTAAGCAATTTTGAGCGTGGCATGGTTGTTGGTGCCAAATGGGCCGGTCTGAGTATTTCACAATCTGCTCAGTTACTGGGATTTTCACGCACAACCATTTCTAGGGTTTACAAAGAATGGTGTGAAAAGGGAAAAACATCCAGTATGCGGCAGTCCTGTGGGCGAAAATGCCTTGTTGATGCTAGAGGTCAGAGGAGCAGTGGCGGCTCCAGACAATTTTGATTGGGGGGGCAATGGGGGGTCCTGGTCATTTCAAGGGGGGTCTCATGAAAACCAACAAAAAAATACAGTGGACACGGCTAATAACTGCATATTACTGCTACTCAGGGGCGTTTCTAGGCTTTTCATTTTAGGGGGCTAATCCCCCAATGATTATGATTAAATTTTTTTTTTATTATTATGATAAAAAACACTTTAGTTTAGGGTCTAATGCTCACTATTAACTAGTTTCATTACCATGCAATGTCAGGGTTTTATAATCACTGTGGTCCCGAATGTGAAGCAGGTTAGTTAGGGGAGTTCTGGGTTTCCCAATATGTGCATTTTAAGATGTTTTGAAGGTCATAAAATTGGATAACAACATTGATCTTATGCCTAATACAGGGCAGTAGACAGGGCTTTATAATCAAAGAGGTCCTAAATTTGAGGTGCGTTAGGGCTTCAAATTTTTTATTTCTCTGATATGTGCATTTCAAGACGTTTTATTATTTTTTATTATTTGCTTTTATTTGAGCATCTAGTATCCACAAAGTGTCACGGTATACAAATTCATTGCTTCCTTCTCGTCTCGTGTGTTTGTTGTTATATGAAAGCGCGTGTGTAGTGGGCGTGAATGAGTGTCATTCCTTGATCCGCTCCAGCTGATCATCATTACATCACCAGCTGCAGCCGATCTCATCTCACTATATATACTCACCGTTTTCTCATTCCCATTGTCAGATCGTTGGTTGATGTCCCGTGTTCCAGTCCTGTCTCTCTGCCCTTCTCGTCTTGTGTTCTTGTGGATTCGTCTCGTCTCGGTGTGGATTCGTGGTTCGTGTTTGTCTTCACCTCACGGATACCTCTCATCACCGCACAGACTCTTCACTTCACGGACTCTTCACGCTGGCCATCTCGTCCCTGTGTCACCTGTCCACGCCCGTGTCTGACCACCACATCTTTACCCCAATAAAGTCTTGAGTTTCACCTGCAACTGTTTCCAGCTTGTATTTCATTATGACAGAACGATCTGACCCGGCTATGGAAGCAGCAGGTGGGTCAGCTACCACACTAGAGGAGTTCGTTCACCACAGTGTAAGGAGAATGGACTCGCAAGAGAGGATTCTTGGTGACACGGGTCGTGCGATACAAGCCTTGGTGACGCAGGTGTCCGAGCTCACCCAACAAGTCCAACTACTTCGAGCTCCCACTGCGCCGCCCACACCGGCCGTTCCCCCCACACCACCGGAGAACCCAGCGCAACTGGAGCCACGCCTACCGGTTCCGGAAGCCTACGCGGGTGAGTCCGCATATTGCAGAGCGTTTTTAACAAGATGTGCTATGCATTTCACGTTGCAACCCAGAACGTTCAATAACGAACAGGCCAAGGTGGCGTTTGTCATTACCCTGCTAACCGGGAAGGCGGCGTTATGGGGAACGGCGGTGTGGGAGAATCAAGATCCCTGCTGTGCCTCGTTCCAGACTCTCTCCGCGGAGATGAGGCGAGTATTCGATCGAGCCGTCGCGGGGAGAGAGGCCGCCAGGGTGCTGGCCGACCTTCGTCAAGGGGAGAGGTTGGTCTCGGATTTTTCCATCGAGTTCCGAACCCTGGCGGCCGAATGTCAATGGAACGAGGAGGCGCAGTGGGACATGTTCCTGCATGGGTTGGCTGACCGTGTCCAGAGAGAGATCTACGCCCTGGACCTCCCTACGTCTCTTAATGGACTTATTGACTTGGCTCTGAGGGTGGATGCCAGACTCACCAGAGCCGGAGGTAGAGTTGCATCCGTCCGACCTTCAGGAGGAGTCGAGGCTCAGCGGTCCAGCGGCAGGGACGCGGTCGGCCCAGTTTTCGATCATGAACCCATGCAGGTGGGTCGAGCTCGGCTTTCCCGGGAGGAGAGGGAGAGGCGGAGGTCCCAGGGTCTTTGCCTATACTGTGGAGGCTCGGGACACTATGCTTACAACTGCCCGGTAAAAGGCCAAGCCCGATAGTAAGTATGAGGCTACTATCGGGTGGGATCTCCGCCGAGAAGACCTCATCCACATCTACCCTCCTCCCGGTAAGATTGAGATGGTCAGTTCACCAGCACGACTGTCGAGCACTTCTGGACTCTGGGGCCGAAGGTAATTTTATGGACTGTTCTTTCGCGCACAAGTTTCAGATTCCCCTCAAACCACTCACACAGAAGATTGCAGTTCACGCACTAAACGGTCAAGACCTCCCCACCATTTCACTCATCACTGAGGACATTACGCTCATCACTTCAGGCAATCACTCAGAGACTATTTTTTTTTACATTCTGGATTCACCCCTGGCACCCATCGTTCTCGGTCACCCTTGGCTCATCCGTCACAACCCCCGAGTGGACTGGCATCAAAAGGCTGTACTGGAGTGGAGCAAGGAATGTCATAAGTCTTGTCTTGTGTCTGCTTGTCCGTCTGTGCCTGTTTGTGTGTTTCAGGAGGAGGCGGGGGATTTGTCTAACGTGCCCGAGGAGTACCATGATCTGAAGGAAGTGTTCAGTAAGTCTCGGGCTGCTTCTCTCCCTCCGCATCGTCCCTATGACTGTGCCATAGATTTACTGCCAGGTAAGTCTCCGCCTAAGGGCAAATTATATTCACTTTCTGTTCCAGAAAGGGAGGCTATGGAGAAATATATTTCTGATTCTCTGGCAACCAAATTCATCCGCCCTTCCTCTTCTCCAGCGGGGGCGGGGTTCTTTTTTGTGGGGAAGAAGGACGGGTCTCTGCGACCTTGTATTGACTACCGAGGGTTGAATAACATCACGGTAAAGAATACTTATCCTTTGCCGTTGATGTCTTCAGCTTTCGAGAGGTTGCAGGGAGCGTCCGTCTTCACGAAATTGGACTTGCGTAACGCTTATCATTTGGTTCGCATCAGGGAGGGGGATGAATGGAAGACTGCTTTTAACACCCCCAGGGGGCACTTTGAATACTTGGTCATGCCGTTCGGGTTGTCCAACTCCCCAGCAGTTTTCCAGGCACTTGTCAATGACGTGTTGCGAGACATGATTGATCAGTTTATATATGTTTACCTGGATGACATATTGATATTTTCCTCGTCTCTCCAGGAACATGTGCAACATGTCAGACAAGTGCTTCAAAGGTTGTTAGAGAATGGGCTTTTTGTCAAGGCGGAGAAATGCGAATTTCATGCACAGTCTGTTCCTTTCCTAGGGTACATCATTTCGTCTGAGGGAATGCGTGTGGACCCTGAAAACGTTAAGGCTGTGGTAGAATGGCCAAGTCCAGATTCCCGTAAGGCCCTACAGAGGTTCCTGGGTTTCGCCAATTTCTATCGGCGTTTTATTCGCAATTTCAGCCAACTAGCCGCGCCTCTGACTGCCTTGACCTCCCCCAGAACTCCGTTCAGGTGGTCAGATACAGCCGAGGCTGTATTTACCAAACTCAAGAGCCGCTTTGTTTCAGCTCCCATCCTCGTTGCCCCTGATTCTTCACGTCAGTTTGTGGTGGAGGTCGATGCGTCAGAGGTGGGGGTAGGAGCAGTTCTGTCCCAGCGCTCTCCCACAGACGACAAGATGCACCCCTGCGCGTTTCTTTCTCATCGTTTGTCCCCAGCCGAACGCAATTACGACATTGGTAACAGGGAGTTGTTGGCAGTCAAGTTAGCATTGGAGGAATGGCGTCACTGGTTAGAGGGTTCGGGGGTACCTTTTATCGTCTGGACCGATCACAAGAATCTAGAGTACATCAGAACGGCTAAAAGACTGAACTCCAGGCAGGCTCGGTGGGCACTTTTTTTCGGTCGTTTTGATTTTTCCCTCTCATACCGCCCGGGTTCCAAGAACATCAAACCCGACTCTTTATCTCGCATTTTTGATCGTTCCAGACGCCCGCCCACTCCAGAGTGTATTTTACCGGAGACCCTATTTGTTTCCACGCTCGTATGGGAGGTCGAATCGAAGGTCAAGACGGCCTTAGAAGGGGTAATGCCTCCGCCCGGTTGCCCACCGAATCGCTTATTTGTGCCGGAGGGATTACGGTCTGACGTTATCCAGTGGGGTCATTGCTCCAAAGTGGCTTGTCATCCAGGAGTTTATCGTACTAAGTTCTTAGTCAAGCAACGATTTTGGTGGCCACTTATGGCTCGTGACATTCACAATTTTGTTTTGGCTTGCTCGGTTTGTGCCACTGGTAAGACTTCCAATCGACCCCCAGATGGGCTCCTTCAACCGCTGCCTGTCCCTTCGAGACCCTGGTCCCATATCGCTCTAGATTTTATCACCGCCCTCCCGCCCTCACAGGGTAACACGGCCGTTTTGACTGTGGTGGACCGGTTCTCGAAGGCGGCTCATTTTATCCCCTTACCCAAATTACCCTCAGCTAAGGAGACAGCATTGACAGTCGTAGACCACGTGTTTCGCTTACATGGCCTCCCGATGGACGTGGTCTCCGACAGAGGACCCCAGTTTGTGTCCAAATTTTGGCAAGAATTTTGTAAGTTACTGGGAGCGACGGTTAGTCTGTCCTCAGGGTTTCATCCCCAGAGCAATGGCCAAACCGAGAGAGCCAACCAAGATCTGGAAAGGGTGTTGCGATGTTTGGTTTCCAAGAATCCTTCCTCATGGAGCCAACAATTGTCCATGGTGGAGTACGCCCACAACATGTTACCAGTGTCGGCCACGGGCCTGTCTCCATTTGAGTGTAGCTTAGGTTACCAGCCACCTATTTTTCCTAGTCTGGAATCCGAGGTCGCGGTCCCCTCCGCCCACGCCTTAATCCAGAGGTGTCACCGCACTTGGACTAGAGCCCGTGAGACTCTTCTCCAGGTGGGGGCGCGCACCAAGGCCAAGGCCGATCGCCACCGGTCAAGGCCTCCCGTATACGTCGTTGGTCAAAAAGTGTGGCTTTCTACCAAGAACATTCCTCTCCGATCCGTTTCTAACAAACTTGCTCCCAAATTTATTGGCCCGTTCACTGTCACCAAGATCATTAGTCCGGTGGCAGTCCGCCTTAGTTTACCTCCGGCGTACAGGAGGGTTCACCCCGTCTTCCATGTTTCTAAAATTAAGCCCGTGTTTCATGCTCGTATTAATCCGCCAGTTCCGGTTCCCCCCCCGCCGCGTCTCGTAGATGGGGATACCACCTATTCGGTAAATCGTATTCTGGATTCTAGGCGGAGGGGACGTGGATTTCAGTACTTGGTGGACTGGGAGGGTTACGGTCCGGAGGAGAGAAGTTGGGTACCTGCTAGAGACATCCTGGATCACTCTCTAATCGATGATTACAATCGACAGGTAAGGGAGCCTGGGAACGCCAGGAGGCGTTCTTAGGAGAGGGGGTACTGTCACGGTATACAAATTCATTGCTTCCTTCTCGTCTCGTGTGTTTGTTGTTATATGAAAGCGCGTGTGTAGTGGGCGTGAATGAGTGTCATTCCTTGATCCGCTCCAGCTGATCATCATTACATCACCAGCTGCAGCCGATCTCATCTCACTATATATACTCACCGTTTTCTCATTCCCATTGTCAGATCGTTGGTTGATGTCCCGTGTTCCAGTCCTGTCTCTCTGCCCTTCTCGTCTTGTGTTCTTGTGGATTCGTCTCGTCTCGGTGTGGATTCGTGGTTCGTGTTTGTCTTCACCTCACGGATACCTCTCATCACCGCACAGACTCTTCACTTCACGGACTCTTCACGCTGGCCATCTCGTCCCTGTGTCACCTGTCCACGCCCGTGTCTGACCACCACATCTTTACCCCAATAAAGTCTTGAGTTTCACCTGCAACTGTTTCCAGCTTGTATTTCATCATGACACAAAGGTCTATCTAGTAACAAGGGTCAGCATAGTAGGCCAAACTAAAGAAGGATACATGCGCAATAAATATGTAAGAAAATAAATAAAAACGTGAATATGATGCTCAAAAGGAGTAGGCAGAAGCTTAAGCTTATTAACGCCTACCCCCTTTTATACATTTGTGCAGTAGTTACATTACTACAATCAAGAAAACAATTGATACATATTTATGTTGGGCTTTTCCAATGCCCATACAATCAACAAAATTAACTCACAACCATTCTGATGATTCCAAGAAAAGAAAAGAAGAATCGTCAATTAATACCCTTTCCACATTTAAGGATATTCTTCCGTCCTGTACTTAGACAGTAAGCCTTGTTTATACTTGGATTTGAACTGATAAATGAATGGGCACTGCTTGAGTTGAGCTCTCAGGTTATTCCAGAGCCTGACGCCACACACAGACACACACATACTTTTCCTCGTAGTTCTGAAAGCTGGTACTTTAAGTTGGCCATAACCTCTCAAATTGTAACAACTATCTCTTTTTTTGAATAATTTTTTAATATTTGCTGGTAGTACGAACCGATTCGCTTTATACACTAATTGTACAGTATAAAAATCAATTAAATCCATGAATTTGAGCATGTTACTTCTTAAAAACAATATATTTGTGTGTTCGAGATATCCTACCTTATGAATAACTCTGATTGCTCGTTTTTGAAGTATTATAAGCTGGGCTGAGTTGAGTGGGGGACGGAGGGGGGTGACTCTGGGACGCCAGAGTCACTGTCGAGCCCTCTTGAGGTGTCGTGGGCTAGTCGACGAAACACTGAGGACGGAAGGTGCCCACTTGAAGACCCTAGAGATGTCCCCTACTCGGCTCAATCCAGACGGTTGTCGTGTTGGTCCACTAGGGAGACCACACTGTAGTTGCAGCCGTCGTGTGTGCTGACGCGCCAAGTACACTGCAGCCGTTAACGCCGGACAGAAGGGGAGTCACACCCTCATATGGAAAGAAGCGTAAATGGATGGAGAAGCATAGTTTACTGTAAAGCTACGTCTTAGTGTTGCTTATCTTGGCGAAAGCCAAGTACAAATCAGCATGAAGTTTTAACATCTACTCTCGTGTAATGGAAATCAAGGGAATGAAGGGAACTTTTATAATTATTACCCCAGACCTCAATTCCATAAGTTAAGTATGGTAAAATAAGACTGGAATACAATATATACAGCGCCTTGTAATTTAAAACGTACTTAGCTTTGTTTATAATTGCAATATTTTTTGATATCTTCCTTTGTATGTGTCCAATGTGTGATTTCCAGCTCAGTTTGTTGTCTATCGTGATTCCCAAGAATTTGATTTCTGTTACTTTTTCTATTTTAATACCATTTATATTTATCAGTTTGAAGGATAAGGATAATGTCACGGATGATACAGGAGACAGACAGGTGGTAAGTGATTAAGTGTTTATTTTCAGAATAGCAGAAGCAGACGGAGTTATGGTGAGTATTCAAACAGATGATAATTGAATGAGAACTTATCCACTGGGTAATCAGAGTCTCTCTTTCAGATGCAGATGGGTAGTCACTGGAAAGGGTTGCCGTTGGATGGCTGGAGACTGAAGAAGGCATACGGTGATGAAGACAGTCCAATGGCATTCAGGTGGGTAGCAGGTAAGTAGCAGGTAAGTCTCTGGTTGTAGCATGGGAGAGTCTGTATGTCATGAATCGACGAGACCAGACAATGAGTGTGAGACTGAGTGTGGTATATAAAGGTGGTGGAATGATGAGGTGCAGGTGATGGTGATTAAAACTCAGGTGACAATGAACGAGTGAATGAATGAGTGGGAGGAGTGAGTGCATGAGTGGGAGGAGTGTGTGGATCAGCTGGAATCCTGACAGTACCCCCCTCCTCCGAGGCGGCTCTTGACGACTGAGAAGAGGGATGAGTTCGGCGACGAGGTCTGCCACGGGGCCTGGGAGCTGGACGATCGGGATGATTGGTGTGAAACTGTTGAAGGAGAGCTGGGTCCAGGATGTCGTCCCGAAGAACCCACGACCGTTCCTCAGGACCGTAGTCCTCCCAGTCCACTAGGTACTCCAGCCGAGGACCTCGTCGCCGCGAGTCCAAGATGGTACGGACTCTGTAGATGGATTTGTCCTCTACCGGGATAGGAGGAGGAGGTTCGATGGCCGGGTCAGGTTCTGTGGGAGGAGAAGTGACAGGTTCAGTGAAGGGTTTCAACAGTGACACATGGAATGACGGTGAGATCCGGTACTGTCGAGGGAGATTGAGTCTGTAAGTGACCTCGTTCAGCTGCCTCTGCACGGTGAATGGACCGATGTATCGAGGACTCAGCTTACGGCAAGGCAGGCGGAGGCGAATGTCCCGGGTCGAAAGCCACACCTTCTGTCCCGGCACATACTGAGATGGTTCCAGACGATGACGATCTGCTTGGTCCTTGTGCCTCCGCACTGCCTGCTGTAGGTGCACGTGAGCCGAGTCCCATACCCCCTCGCTCTGCTGGAACCAGTAATCCACTGCTGGTACATCTGACGGCTCACCGGACCAAGGGAAGAGAGGAGGTTGATAGCCGAGGATACATTGGAAGGGGGTGAACCCGGTGGTGGACTGTCGAAGGGAGTTTTGGGCGTACTCGGCCCACGGAAGGTACTGGCTCCAGCTGTCCTGGTACTGGTGGCAATAGGTTCGCAGGTAACGTCCAATCTCCTGAATCTTCCGCTCAGTCTGGCCGTTAGTCTGAGGATGGTATCCAGAAGACAGGTTGACCGTAACTCCGAGAAGCTTGAAGAAAGCTCGTCAAACTCTTGATACAAACTGTGGACCTCGGTCGGACACTATGTCCTCTGGGATGCCGAAGTTTCGGAACACGTGATTAAAGAGGGCTTCGGCGGCTTCAAAGGCGGTAGGGAGTCCAGGCAAGGGGATCAATTTACAGGCCTTTGAAAATCGATCGACCACAACGAGGACACAGGTATGGTTGTTGGACCTGGGAAGGTCTGTCATGAAGTCTACTCCGATGTGAGACCAAGGACGTTGTGGAAGCGGGAGAGGGACAAGCTTGCCTTCCGGGAGTCTTCTGGGAGTGTTGGTAACGGCGCAGACTGAGCATCCTTTGACGTACCGGGAAACATCCTGAGAGATGGTTGGCCACCAGTACCGGTTACTGAGGAGCGAGAGGGTACGCCTGCTACCTGGATGTCCAGAGCCCGGAGTAGTATGAGCAGAGTCCAGAAGGGCCGTACGAAGGTGACGTGGAACGAAAGCACACCCCTCTGGACCTCCCGGCGGAGCGGGATGAAGGCGGTTCTCTTGGGATATCTGCTGGTCGATGTCCCAGACGATCGGGTTTACAAACACGGCTGGAGGGAGAATAGGTTCAGGGAGAGAGTCTTCACATGATGGATGATGTAGACGGGATAGAGCATCTGCCCTACAGTTCTTAGAACCGGGTCAGTAGGATACGAGGAAGTCAAAACGGGTAAAGAAGAGCGCCCATCGGGCTTGGCGAGGATTCAGCCTCTTCGCTTCTCTGAGGAACTCCAGATTGCGATGGTCGGTGATGACCTCGAACTGATGGTTTGCTCCCTCCAGCCAGTGCCTCCACTCCTCTAACGCCAGCTTGATGGCGAGCAGTTCCCGATTCCCAATATCGAAGTTCCGCTCCGCCGGGGACAGCTTCTTAGAGAAGAAGGCACATGGATGGAGTCTGGGAGTGATAGGCTGTGATAGGACCGCTCCAACTCCGGTAGAGGAGGCATCCACCTCCACGACGAAAGGGATCTCAGGGTTCGGATGAACTAGAACGGGAGTGGTCTGGAAGGCTTCTTTAAGTTGTTCGAAGGCTGAAATGGCTTCGGGGGATAAGGACAGAGACTTGGGCCGGCCTCTGAGGGAAGAAGTCAATGGAGAACTGATGTGACTGTAATTATTGATGAATCTTCGGTAGAAATTGGCAAACCCTAGGAAACGTTGGAGATCCTTTACCGTAGAGGGTTGAGGCCAGTTCTGGATTGTTTCCACCTTCCTCTGGTCCATCTGAACTCCATGTTGGTCGATGATGTAACCCAGGAACTGAACAGAAGTGGTGTGAAACTCGCATTTCTCAAGTTTGAGATAGAGCTTGTGAGCTCGCAGCTTCTCCAGGACTAAAGAGACGTGGCGTTGGTGTTCAGAAAGAGATGAGGAATAGATGAGTATGTCGTCTATGTAGACCGCCACAAATTTGTTAAGGTATTCTCGAAAGACTTCATTCATGTACCCTTGGAAGACTGCTGGGGCGTTGGACAGTCCGAAAGGCATTACTCTGTACTCATAGTGTCCGGAGGGTGTGATGAATGCCGTCTTCCACTCATCACCCCGACGAATTCGGATCAGATTATATGCACTGCGGAGATCAAGTTTCGAGAAGATGCGGGCTCCACGCAGCTGTTCCAAAGCTGCTGGGACCAGAGGAAGGGGATAACTGAACTTTACTGTTTGAGAGTTGAGATGGCGATAGTCAATGCACGGCCGCAAGCCTCCGTCCTTTTTTGCCACGAAGAAGAAGCTGGAAGCGGCAGGGGATGTAGATGGACGAATGTACTCTTGTTTGAGGGCTTCCTCCACATACTCCTCCATGGCCTTCTGCTCCGGGATGGACAGAGGGTATACACGGCCTTTAGATAGAGTAGCTCCAGGTAGCAGGTCGATAGCGCAGTCCCATGGCCGATGGGGTGGAAGTTTGGTTGCCAACTGCTTGCTAAAGACATCCTGGAACGCCCTGTACTCCACTGGAATTTCCACCTGGTGTTGAACCTCGGGACTCTCGATGGAAGTAGAACAAACGGAAACCTTGGATCTTCCCTCAGGAGGTGAATAAACCACGGAGGATTCTTTACTGACTTTCTCAACCGGAGCTAGACAGGAATGGAAACACTGCTCTCCCCAACGAAGGACTTCCCCGGATCTCCAGTCGATGGTAGGTTGATGTTGGACCATCCAAGGGCGTCCCAGGATGAGCTCAGCAGTTGACTCCTCCAGCACCATAAAGGAGATCTCCTCCGAATGTAGACATCCTAGACAGAGCGTTAGTGTGGGGGTAACGTGACGAATTCGACCTCGGCCCAGCGGCTTACCCTGAATAGTCTGTACACGAAGGTCCTGATGACTTCTGAGCTTACGGACGTTCAGTCTTTGTAGGAGTTGCGTGGAAATGAAGTTCCCCGCCGAGCCTGAGTCGAGGAGAGCTTGTGCTGAGACACATACACGAGAGGTTAATAAATGGACTGTGATTCGGTTCAGGGTAGCAATCTTGGGTGGAATTTGAATTGTACTCACCGCTGGGCGTTGAGGTCGAATAGGACAGGCGTTGATGAGATGTCCGTCACCCCCACAGTATAGGCAGAGGTGGTGCTGAATACGTCGCTGTCGTTCCGTGGGCGAGAGATGCGTGGAATCGACTTGCATTGGCTCTGGTGCTGGAGAAGCGACTGATGGAGACGAGGGCGGAGGATGTACAGCGGTAGCGAGGGTTTCACAGGCAGTTAGACGTTGAGGCACCCTGAGAGTTTTCTGGATGAGACTTTCAATTCCCAACGAATCCTCGTAGACCACAACTAACTGTCTGATGTTCGGATTGAGGCCATGACGAAAGGCAGTAATCAATGCAGTTTCATTCCAGCCACTTGAGGCCGCCAGTGTGCGGAATCGAAGAGCATATGTACTCACAGAAGATTTGCCTTGACGAAGATTGAATAGTTGATCGTGTACCGTTAAATCCGAGACAGTCTGTCCAAAAACCTCCTTGAAGTGTTGAATAAAACTTGATAGTGATTTAATCACGGGTGAATCTGAATTCCACAGGGACTGAGCCCACTGGAGGGCTCGGCCGGATAGCAGGGAGATGACAAAAGCTACGCGAGATGAATCGTTGGTGAATTGATGTGCCTGAATTTGGAAATAAAGTGAAACTTGAAGCAAAAAACCGCTGCAATCCTCCGCCTCTCCGGAGAATGTCGCTGGTCGGGCCATGGGACTTGCAGAGGCAGCTGACGAAGCAGCGGGTGTTTGCGGAAGTGGCAGTCGACGGGCAGAGTGAAGGATATCCTCGAGAATTATGGGCGGATTAACTGGTGGTGAGGGAAGTAGAGTCTGTCGAACAGCTTGCACGAGTTCCATGAATGGATCGGGTGATGGATTTTCCACAGGCTCCGTTGGGTTCTGCATTTTTGGTCTGGTCTTCTGTCACGGATGATACAGGAGACAGACAGGTGGTAAGTGATTAAGTGTTTATTTTCAGAATAGCAGAAGCAAACGGAGTTATGGTGAGTATTCAAACAGATGATAATTGAATGAGAACTTATCCACTGGGTAATCAGAGTCTCTCTTTCAGATGCAGATGGGTAGTCACTGGAAAGGGTTGCCGTTGGATGGCTGGAGACTGAAGAAGGCATACGGTAATGAAGACAGTCCAATGGCATTCAGGTGGGTAGCAGGTAAGTCTCTGGTTGTAGCATGGGAGAGTCTGTATGTCATGAATCGACGAGACCAGACAATGAGTGTGAGACTGAGTGTGGTATATAAAGGTGGTGGAATGATGAGGTGCAGGTGATGGTGATTAAAACTCAGGTGACAATGAACGAGTGAATGAATGAGTGGGAGGAGTGAGTGAATGAGTGGGAGGAGTGTGTGGATCAGCTGGAATCCTGACAGATAAGAAATAGCTTTAAAACCATGTTAGCGGGCACTATGTCAATACCTGCTCTCACTTCATCTCCATCTATCATCCTTTCTTTTTTCTCAGTAACGTTATCCTCATCGTGCCCTTTCTCTTCCCGTCCTAAAGCTGAGCTTTTTTAATTTACTAAAGGCTACAATTTGTATTATATTCTCAATATTTACGCAATACACATTCATTATTAATCATGTGCCTAACATGATGAAAACGGCTTTGTTAATGTTTCTTCTCCCCTCACAATGATGGTAAACTAATTATTAGCCTACATTACATGAGTCACGTTATAGGCCTATTTTCAGTTCAAAATGGTGAAATTAGACAAAACTATATTAGTTTGCCTGATAATTTTTGGTATTCATTTTACATTTATGACCTAAAAAAAACTGTCCAATATGAAATGTTTAGTTTAGCTACTTACATCTTATCTCGCACTTGACCGTACTCTGTCGAGTCGCTCTGCAAAAATTCGCGCTCAGCAGCGTCTGTGAACATAAAGCCCGTCTACTGTGATTTGATTGGTCATCTCAAATATTCTGACATTGACGAGCAGTGACAGACCAATGAGGCTCAGATGAACACACGCGCGCGCACACACACACACACACACACCCTCCTGTCCTCTGTTTCTGATTCTGACGTGCGCTTTGCTCGGCGCCGCTGCTGAAGAGAAATATTTTTAAATCTTTATTCCGGATATATTTTTTAATCAGGAAGTGGGTGGGGGGTTAAATGGGGGGTCAAAGCGTTTTTTAGGAGGGTCTTGAGACCCCCCAAGACCCCCCCGGGCGCCGCCACTGCAGAGGAGAATGGGTCAACTGATTCAAGCTGATAGAAGAGCAACTTTGACTGAAATAACCACTCGTTACAGCAAAGCATTTGTAAAGCCACAACACGCACAACATTGAGGTGGATGGGCTACAACAGCAGAAGACCGCACCGGGTACCACTCATCTCCACTACAAATAGGAAAAAGAGGCTACAATTTGCAAGAGCTCACCAAAATTGGACAGTTGAAGACTGGAAAAATGTTTCCTCGTCTGATGAGTCTCGATTTCTGTTGAGACATTCAGATGGTAGAGTCAGAATTTGGCGTAAACAGAATGAGGACATGGATCCATCATGCCTTGTTACCACTGTGCAGGCTGGTGGTGGTGGTGTAATGGTGTGGGGGATGTTTTCTTGGCACACTTTAGGCCCCTTAGTGCCAATTGGGCATCGTTTAAATGCCACGGCCTATCTGAGCATTGTTTCTGACCATGTCCATCTCTTTATGGCCACCATGTACCCATCCTCTGATGCCTACTTCCAGCAGGATAATGCACCATGTCACAAAGCTCGAATCATTTCAAATTGGTTTCTTGAACATGACAATGAGTTCACTGTACTAAAATGGCCCCCACAGTCACCAGATCTCAACCCAATAGAGGATCTTTGGGATGTGGTGGCCCTGGATGTGCATCCCACAAATCTCCATCAACTGCAAGATGCTATCCTATCAATATGGGCCAACATTTCTAAAGAATGCTTTCAGCACCTTGTTGAATCAATGCCACATAGACTTAAGGCAGTTCTGAAGGCGAACACAGTATTAGTATGGTGTTCCTGATAATCCTTTAGGTGAGTGTATGGGTCAGTGATGTGCCGCACTGATTTGCACTTCCAGGAGCAATAAATATTATATATTTATATAAAATAGGTTTAAAATTATATATATGTTTTAATCTCACATCATTTGTCCTCCTCACTGTTCATAATTGTGTGAAAATCTCAAAAATAGGTAACTTTTAGACTATTAATGTGGTCAAATGTCATACGGTCAAACGGAATTCACTTAAAAATATTTAAGACAATTGCATTTAAAATTATTAAAAATGTTTAAAAATGATACTTTTCTTTTGGCATATTTTTTCAAGTCTTAGGATAAGCATATTAAAGTATCAGTAAGATAGACCTTTAAGAAATGTCATTATATCTAAAACAAATTGTTCCGCAAATACACATTTTCCCTATGTCATACGGTAAAACAAAGTTTAGAAGCCATTTTGGAACTGAATATTAATGACTTAAGTCATGTGACATTTGTTGACATCACTCAGAGGACCCCTGAAGACCAGCTAAGTTGAAGTTAAGTTTAAGATTTTGCTCCTACATTTGAGGTAATTTCACCTTTTCCAAGTGTGTTACCATGTGTCACAGATTTGGGTGTCATATGGTAAAACGTCAAAAAAGGGTTTAATACATTTAAAATTTAAAAAAATATTGATTTACAGGTGAAATATAACGTTTAAAAGTCAAGGTCAAGGGTAAAGGTGGAAGGAGGTGGCCAAGCAACTGCCTGTTATAAATGACAAAGCATGACAAACCATAAAACTGTCATAAGGGCAAACAAAAAATGTCATACAGACAAACGATTTTACCGTATTACATGTTGTTATACCATATGACACAGAGCATTTAACTGACTTATTTAGTTATTTCTTAATTGTTATATCACTTATATAGTTTGTACAACTACTATGAATTAATATTAAAGGATTAGTTCACTTTTTAAAAAACTTTTGCTGATAATTTACTCACCCCCATGTCATCCAAGATGTCCATGTCTTTCTTTCTTCAGTCGAAAAGAAATTAAGGTTTTTGATGAAAACATTCTAGGATTTTTCTCCATATAATGGACTTTACTGGTAGCCAAACCGTCCAAGGTCCAAATGACAGTTTCAGTGCAGCTTCAAATGGCTTTAAACGACAACAGACGATGCATAAGGGTCTTATCTAGCAAAACGATCGGTTATTTCTAAAATAAATAAATAAAAAACTAAGTTTTATGCCTTGCTCTGTTCTGTGATCCGTGGTCGTGACTCTCCTGTTCGAACTCGTTCATCAAAATGAACAAATCTTTTTTTCGAGTCATTTCGTTCATTTTGTTCGTTGAATGAATGAAATGACTCAAAAAAAGATTTGTTCATTTTGATGAACGAGTTCGAACAGTAGAACAGAGCAAGCCGAGCATTTGTGCTAATAAAACTTAAACTTTTTTATTTATTTTAGAAATAACCGATCGTTTTGCTAGATAAGACCCTTATGCATCGTCTGTTGTCGTTTAAAGCCATTTGAAGCTGCACTGAAACTGTCATTTGGACCTTGGACGGTTTGGCTACCAGTAAAGTCCATTATATGGAGAAAAATCCTAGAATGTTTTCATCAAAAACCTTAATTTCTTTTCGACTGAAGAAAGAAAGACATGGACATCTTGGATGACATGGGGGTGAGTAAATTATCAGCAAATGTTTTTTAAAAAGTGAACTAATCCTTTAACATATATAATATATTTCTGCCTATTTTAAGCATTTATTCACATTATTACAGATGCCTCTTTCTAGTAAGGAGAGGGGTGCACGTTTCCGTGCAAAGCTAAGGGCAGATCCTGCAGCTAGAGAGGAGAACCTAGCCAAGAGGAGGGAAAGGTATAACTGTGAGAGTATATGATGTCAGTAATGTCAGGATGTGCCAGTTTTGTCAGTATAGGCAGTATTTTATCCATAGGCCTGAGTTGAAGTCAGCATCACAATGTTTCTGGAAAGTGGCTTCATATATAGATATATTATTCACGTGTGTGTGTGTGTGTGTGTAACTAAATGTTAAAAACTGATTTTTTCACAAGTTATCTCACTGTTGTAAATCTGACTGATATTGTCATGCATTACATATAGCACGTCCTATGTGTTCCTTGTACTGAAAGAGAGTTGAGTTAACTAAAAGAAATGTTCATGTGTTGGGAAATATACAGTGAAGAAAATAAGTATTTGAACACCCTGCTATTTTGCAAGTTCTCCCACTTAGAAATCATGGAGGGGTCTGAAATTGTCATCGTAGGTGCATGTCCACTGTGAGAGACATCCAAAAATCCAGAAATCACAATGTATGATTTTTTAACTATTTATTTGTAAGATACAGCTGCAAATAAGTATTTGAACACCTGAGAAAATCAATGTTAATATTTGGTACAGTAGCCTTTGTTTGCAATTACAGAGGTCAAACATTTCCTGTAGTTTTTCACCAGGTTTGCACACACTGCAGGATGGCCCACTCCTCCACACAGATCTTCTCTAGATCAGTCAGGTTTCTGGGCTGTCGCTGAGAAACACGGAGTTTGAGCTCCCTCCAAAGATTCTCTATTGGGTTTAGGTGTGGAGACTGGCTAGGCCACGCCAGAACCTTGATATGCTTCTTACAGAGCCACTCCTTGGTTATCCTGGCTGTGTGCTTCGTATCATTGTCATGTTGGAAGACCCAGCCTCGACCCATCTTCAATGCTCTAACTGAGGGAAGGAGGCTGTTCCCCAAAATCTCGCAATACATGGCCCCGGTCATCCTCTCCTTAATACAGTGCAGTCGCTCTGTCCCATGTGCAGAACCCCCCCCCCCCCCCCCCCCCCCCCCCCCAAAGCATGATGCTACCACCCCCATGCTTCACAGTAGGGATGGTGTTCTTGGGATGGTACTCATCATTCTTCTTCCTCCAAACACGGTTAGTGGAATTATGACCAAAAAGTTCTATTTTGGTCTCATCTGACCACATGACTTTCTCCCATGACTCCTCTGGATCATCCAAATGGTCATTGGCAAACTTAAGACGGGCCTTGACATGTGCTGGTTTAAGCAGGGGAACCTTCCATGCCATGCATGATTTCAAACCATGACGTCTTAGTGTATTACCAACAGTAACCTTGGAAACGGTGGTCCCAGCTCTTTTCAGGTCATTGACCAGCTCCTCCCGTGTAGTTCTGGGCTGATTTCTCACCTTTCTTAGGATCATTGAGACCCCACGAGGGGAGATCTTGCATGGAGCCCCAGTCCGAGGGAGATTGACAGTCATGTTTAGCTTCTTCCATTTTCTAATGATTGCTCCAACAGTGGACCTTTTTTCACCAAGCTGCTTGGCAATTTCCCCGTAGCCCTTTCCAGCCTTGTGGAGGTGTACAATTTTGTCTCTAGTGTCTTTGGACAGCTCTTTGGTCTTGGCCATGTTAGTAGTTGGATTCTTACTGATTGTATGGGGTGGACAGGGGTCTTTATGCAGCTAACGACCTCAAACAGGTGCATCTCTAATTTAGGATAATAAATGGAGTGAAGGTGGACATTTTAAAGGCAGACTAACAGGTCTTTGAGGGTCAGAATTCTAGCTGATAGACAGGTGTTCAAATACTTATTTGCAGCTGTATCTTACAAATAAATAGTTAAAAAATCATACATTGTGAATTCTGGATGTTCTTTTTTTTAGATTATGTCTCTCACAGTGGACATGCACCTACGATGACAATTTCAGACCCCTCCATGATTTCTAAGTGGGAGAACTTGCAAAATAGCAGGGTGTTCAAATACTTATTTTCTTCACTGTATTCTACTGTTAATAAAAGGTTCACTTGAGATGCCTTGTGTTTCTTTGAAATCATTTTGAATTGGCCTACATCAATTTATTACATTAAAAATGCAATGAAACATTGAAATTGTACTATGTCATACGGTAAAACAAAATATGGTAAAACATTGAATTTTAAAAGAAATAAAAATAGATACTCTGTTTGTTTACATGGTTCATGAAAATAATGGAGGAGAGCTAGTATGATATACTTATATATATAACTTCAAGGCATTTTTGACTAATTTCTTTTGGCAATTTGAATTTTTGGCAATTTGAACAAATGTCCATAGATGACATGCTGTAGTTGTACAAAATATCTAGTATTTGTTGTGTAGGTGTTTATATTTTGCAACTTGTTATAGAATACTTACAGATCAACTATTACATTCATGGTTGTATTTAACTGTCATGAATATCAAATTTAATTTATTTCTAAAAATCACTTCGTTTTACCTTATGACATTTTCAAGGACTGTATACAAAGAAACACATTAAAATGTCATATCTTGTTATTTTTTATAAAGGGCACTAATAAAAACAAAAAATATACACATAGATTTACACAAAAAATGCTATATTTCATTTGTCCAACACTTTTGTTTTTGCCCCCATTTTTAACTCAAATTTTTCTTTTTCTATAAGACAGAGACTTTTTCTATGAACACAAAATACCTATTTCTCTCAAATATTGTTCACAAATCTGTCCCTATTATCACGGGATAAGTATTACCTGGTGTCTGGACTGGTGACCTCTAGTCATTTGTAATAATTGTGGAGGTTGTCTGGGATCTTAATCCTGCACGAATCGGCGATGTCTGTAATTTGTAAAGTAAAAATTCCCCCGCAAATTACCTACCATATTTCGCAGAACACAGAGGTCCTGTGATAATATTAGTCCCTTTAGTCCCGGCATCTCTGTGATTTGGCAGGATCGTACATCATTTTTTCAAGGTTTTTGTTTTCTGTGTGAATTTCTAGATCACACGAGGTCCCCAGATATTACTAATCCCGTGCGAATAGGGCTTAAATCTGTGTTAGTGAGCACTTCTCCTTTGCCAAAATAATCCATCCACCTCCATTATTGCACAGGTGTGCCTTAGGCTGGCCACTCTAAAATGTGCAGTTTTACTGTATTGGGGGGAGGGTCCGAAAACTAGTCAGTAGCTGGTGTGACCACCATTTGCCTCACGCAGTGCAACACATCTCCTTCGCATTGAGTTGATCAGGTTGTTGATTGTGGCTTGTGGAATGTTGGTCCACTCCTCTTCAATGGCTGTGCGAAGTTGCTGGATATTGGCAGGACCTGGAACACACTGTCGTATACGCCGATCCAGAGCATCCCAAACATGCTCAATGGGTGACAAGTCCGGTGAGTATGCTGGCCATGCAAGAACTGGGATGTTTTCAGCTTCCAGGAATTGTGTACAGATCCTTGCAACCTGGGGCTGTGCATTATCATGCTACAACAGGAGGTGATGGTCGTGGATGAATGGCACTATAATGGGCCTCTGGATCTCGTCACGGTATATGCATTCAAAATACCATAAAAAAAATGCACCTGTGTTCGTTGTCCATAACATACGCCTGCCCATACCATAACCCCACCGCCACCATGGGCCACTCAATCACCAACGTTGATATCGGCAAACTGCTCACCCACAACATACATGCTGTCTGCCATCTGCCCTGTACAGTGAAAACCGGGATTCATCCATGAAGAGAACACCTCTCCAAAGTTCCAGACGCCATAGAATGTGAGCATTTGCCCACTCAAGTTAGTTACGACGACGAACTGCAGTCAGGTCGAGACCCCAATGAGGACGACGAGCATGCAGATGAGCTTCCCTGAGACGATTTCTAAAAGTTTGTGCAGAAATTCTTTGGTTATGCAAATCAAGTGTTGCACCAGCTGTCCGGGTGCTGGTCTCAGATGATCTTGGAGGTGAAGATGCTGGATGTGGAGGTCCTGGGCTGGTGTGGTTAAACGTGGTCTGCGGTTGTGAGGCCAGTTGGATGTACTGCCAAATTCTCTGAAACGCCTTTGGAGATGGCTTATGGTAGAGAAATTAACATTTTATTCCCGGGCAACAGCTCTGATGGACATTCCTGCAGTCAGCATGCCAATTGCACGCTCCTTAAAAACTTGCGACATCTCTGCTGTGTGATAAAACTGCACATTTTAGAGTGGCCTTTTATTGTGGCCAGCCAAAGGCACACCCGTGCAATAATCATGCTGTCTAATCAGCATCTTGATATGCCACACCTGTGAGGTGGATGAACTATCTCGACAAAGGAGAAGTGCTCACTAACACAGATTAAGACAGATTTGTGACATTTGAGAGAAATAGGCCTTTTGTGTACATAGAAAAAGTCTTAGATCTTTGAGTTCAGCTCATGAGAAATGGGGCAAAAACAAAAGTGTTGTGTTTATGTAATGAGAATCCATGTGCAGAGAATCAGGCAAGCTCATACACAGGTAGACAGGCAATGGAGAATGGTCAAGACGCTTGGTAAGGCAGGTAAACTGGCACTTCGCAAATGTGTGCAAGCATGGTCTCTGGTTATAAAGGAAGGCAAACAGGAAATGAGTGTAGAGGAAGCAGAGGGCATGGATCACAGTCAATAATACTCTGGTGAGAGCTCCCTCTGCTGGTTAGGCATTACAGTTTATAATTTTGTTCAGTGTGTGAATATATATTGCCTTCAGTTTTATATGTATACAGTGTTTTATATATGTAACACTTTGAAGGCTTATAATGAATAGTATTGAGCATGACATGCCTGGAATTAGATTTTTGTTCTCCTATTCTTTTAATAAAGGTTTCCTGAGGTAAAATATAGATAATGATTAGAGAAATGCTAATTTTATTTGAAGCATTTAAAGACAAAAATACAGTTTTGGAAGCTATGCTATTTAATAAAATACTATAATTGCAACAATCTTTTAATTTTGGATTTTTGCTCACTTTTAATAACATCGATCCAAACTTTACCATTACAATGCTGATTTAATTATTTAAATGTAAATATTTTTTTATATTTAAATCAGCATCGTAATGTGTTTGCATCGTAAACTCTCTTTGCTGGGTGGCCTGCAGGGTCATGGGTTCATCTGAAAGGCAGATGGAAATCTCCTGGTTTCAGAAGAAGACTGAAAGTATTGGGACTGAGAAGACTGGGTCAGAGGTGAATGCCTCTCTAGTTAGTTTCTCTACACCACCAACAGGAGGTTAAGCCATGCAAGGAATGCCATCTGAAATAGTCTCTGCTCCATGTGAGCTGGTACTGAGTACAGTGAGGAATGTCACTCATAACAATTTCTAATTTTTTCTGTGTGTGTGTGGAACAAAGAGAAAGAATGAGTGAATGAAAAAAAAGAGGAAATATCCAGGAATGTGGTTTCCGCAGTATCATTCAACTATGTGAGCGAGAGGCTGTCCTGGAAGAGTTCACAACATATATTTATGTCACCAGCCCGGCTACTTGAGGGACTCCCTTTCTTCCACACTTACTAGCCATATTACATGAACACATTACAATTAATATGCACTGTACACACAAATAGAGTTGAGCAATGTTTATATCACAAGTATGCATGCACTCACTGCATGTTTTGTATTGTATTGCCAAATATTGCAAAATTATTATACATACATTTTTGAGAGTATATACTATTTATCTTAAATAGACATGCATAAACCGGGCATGCACACATTAACACCATCTAGTATTTGATTAGGAGTAAAACATTTACTGACATATCTATCTATCTATCTAAAAATAATGGAAAAAGTGTCTCAGAAAGGTGAAGTCCTGAGAAAATCTGTATCATCAGTTTTTTTTTTGCTGCTTTGATATTTTATATATACTGTAATAACATAGGTACAAGTGTGCAAAAGTGTACAAATACTCTGTGTATATATATAACTCTAAATACTTTTCAAACATGTACCATCACTTGCCTGTAGATGTACTAATGCATTGCTGAAGTAGTTACAGGTTCGCCATTCAATGTTTGCCTCTTGGTGTTTTATTTCAAATGGACATCAAAACAAAAAGGTCTTGGCTGAAATATGTCATCTTTCTCTTTCTGTGTTACCACTCCCTCTGTCTGTCTTCTCTCTCTTTCTCTTTGAGCATGAGAGAGGAAGATAATATAGAGAAAAACAGCCTGTTGGACTGGTAAAGTGGGTCTCTTCATTCGGAAACAGCCATTTATCTCACTGTACAATGTGCTTACTGTGTGTGTGCGTGCGTGCGTGTGTGTGTGTGTGTCTGTGAGAGAGAGAGAGAGAGAGAGAGAGAGTCATCTGTATTTTGTGCAGTTGTTATTCCATTGTGATTTTTAATTTAAATGATCTAAATATATATCTATTTAATTTAAAGACTTTTTAATTTAAATAAATTATTTTTATTTTTTTTAAATCGGAAACGTTTATGATTCGGTCACAACTTATTTGAACAACATCCATTGAAGCACAAGCATTTTGGATCATCTCAAACCATGCTGGAGAACAAGATCATCAGGTTCTGAACAAACTTGTAGAGTTTATGTATTTTGAGTGCTGCTATTCAACTTTTCATGTTTAAATTTAGATGCTGGCTATATCATTTGTAATGGGGGAGAAATCATCAAATTAGGCAAAAAGTAAAATAGAAGCATTTTACCCAACTGCATACAAAGACAGAGGGAGGGAGGTCTGCATACTTTGCATATACTCATGACATTTCTATGTCATTTAGTTATACAGCTGTTTTTCACAACAATTGAGTCCAGAAGCACAATACAAGGTACACACATCATCGGTAGCTTTTTATTAAAAACAATTATCCTTACACAACCTCAAAGATGATTATAATGTTGTTTTTTTTGTCATAGTTCAGCCATGCTAAATGTGTCAGAACTATACTAAAAAAAACAACAACCAGCAGATGTCACTGCTCGCATTTACTCAGCAAATCGCCCACTGGCAAAAGGAACAACATCTTGAAGCTTATGCACTTTTTTGATTCTTATCAGCATTATTTAAAACCTCAGATTTGTTTTAGTTACTCCTTTGTGCATAATGGTGTTATCTAAAAAGAGTAAAGAGATGAAAGGAATCATTTGGTACAGCGCAATGATGTGGAACATCAAACTCAACAAGAGCTGCTTGCATTCCTCTCTCTCTCTCTCTCTCTCTCTCCCTTTCACATCTCTCTTGGTGTAAAGGTTTTAAGTTTTTCCAGATGTATCCCTTTTCACTGGTAACACAAAGGAGAACAACTGATACTTCTCTCCAAACCATCTGTGGCTGACTGTTACAATGTTGTTGGTTTGTTTCTTTCACGCCTTACCAAAGTTACAGTATTTGCATAAAACAAAAACAGCAGTGGAGTTTAATAGTCACGAAACGTAATATAAAATCACTGGGACAAGGAGGTGCTGCTGTGGTTATTGTTGTTTCACTGTTCACCAACCACTGTGGCATGAGAAACAGAAGTGTGTGTTTTAACAGCCACAGTTCAGACACTGTGACCAGAGAAAGAAATGTGTTTCTACCGCCTCTTCAACATACTGTTATCCTTTTTAGAGGGGTTTTGTGAGATTGCATAGTATGAATGTATACAGACAAGAGGTCATTTTAATTTATTCTTTTTTTTTTCTTTTTTTTTTGTCAGGTATATAAGCTAATTTTTATATTATAGTTTTATTAAAATCTGAAATATTATTTAATATACAGCAGATAAAAGTCGGAATACTATACAACTTTTATTACTTTTTCAAGTATGAAAAGATTTAAGACACAGGGCATCATACACTTTACGGCAATTTACTTTTTAAATTTATAGAAAAAAACAGGGCATCATACTAATAATACACTACAAGACTTTCAAGTCATTTTGAACACAACAAATGCTTCGCTTTGAGACACACCACAAATGAAAACAATATCTAAAAACAGCTCAAAATATCAAACATAGGCCTACTTAGTAAACTGAATCTGAAGCCTAAAATCAGAATCTGTGCTCATCACTATGTGGTTTTCTGTTAAATCTGTCAAGTCCGACTGCCCAAAACCTGAAGTCTGGCTTGGACTTTCTGCAAATATTGAAAAATCCAAGCAAAATGCTGTGTTTTCCAGCCTTAAGTGAAATTACATCTTGAGGATCATATCAGGTAGAAATCGCTCTTTTTAAAGGTTGTATCAGTGATTTCAGGCCCAAAAATAAATGATCACATTAATCTAATCTTTCCTAACTATCCGCTAGCTGCCCGCCTCATAAGCAGGCTGTCAAAAACCGCGTATCTGTATGCAGCCTAGGCTCTGAGATCTGCACACAAAAACAAATGGGTACAACCAAAATAAACAGTGTTCCAACCAATCACCGACAGGGGCGGGTTTTACTCCGACTTCGCGTCCAGCCGTGCACAAGCTCAAAACCTCACAAAACCCGCCCCTGTCGGTGATTGGTTGGAACACTGTTTATTTTGGTTTATTTTGGTTTTGAGTGGTGGTTGTACCCATTTGTTTTTGTGTGCACATCTCAGAGTCTAGGCTGCCTACAGAGACACAGTTTTTTGACAGCCTGCTTATGGTGCGGGCAGCTAGCGGATAGTTAGAAAAGATTAGATGAATGTGATCATTTATTTTTGGGCCTGAAATCACTGATACAACCTGTAAGGATAGGTCTTCATAAAAAAGTAAACTCATCCTCATTTAGTTTCAAACTTTTTCCAAGGTGGTCATCGGATGCCCATTTTCCACAAGTTGGGAATATTCTTTAGGGTCTTTAAAGGGGCATTAAGTAAGAATTACTCCCATCTAGCGGTGAAATTGTATTTTGCATTCAAACGAATTGTGCTCTCCAGCGCCTCACGTTTTCAAATGCGTGTTGCATCTACGGTAGCTGTTATGTACCAAAAAGCTATGACAGGATGTCTTCTAATAGCACTTCGTCGAGTTTTCCTTCGGGTGAACAGGTTTGTTATTTCAAACAAACTTCAAATTGACACAACGAACAAACGAATGTTACAGTATGAATTAATGAGTGTCAAAAACATGAACTATTGTAATTAGTAGTTATGCCTTGTTTACTCGTTATATTTTCTGAAGTGCATTGTTAGATATCATCAGATGATTCAACAATAGGGAGAGGAAGTAGAGGTAGAGGAAGAGGACAGAGGCAGTGGATCAGTGGGATCTAGGCGAGGAGGTGGACGACGAGGAAGAGGAGGAGAGCGAGAGTCAATACAACGACGACAAAGATGCCCGGACGATCTTGATAGAATTGAAAGTTTCCAAAGGCAGAGAAGAGAAGCGACCGAGGTTTGTACAATTTATTTGGCTAGCAGTAACTTTAGCAATTCATTTTCATTCTCTGTACAATCTTATGCATGTAGCAAAATATTCACAACTTGAGCTAATTGATTGTTTATGAAAAAAGAGAGCTATAGAAAATGTTTCAGAGAGCAATGTTTTCTTTTGCGTCAGTTACGTCACGCTGGCTCTGAACGAAAACGCGTTGTGGAAACACGTTGGCGTTCTTTTTGTCCCTCTCTGCTATTATAGTTTTTCAAGATGGCGGAACTACATGGAAGCCTCCGTGGACTTACCCGTCCCATGTATATAAATATAATAAATTCTTCGTTTACGAGGATAAATCAGACCATTGGGGACATATTTATGAATACAAATATTGATTTTAGATAATAAATTACCTAAAAAGTTACTCATAGTCCCTTTAAAGTTTGTAACATACTTTGGTTAAAATTCCTCAATTGGTTGTGTAAAACAACACCCTTTTTACCTCCTCAAAAAAAGCTCTGTTCACAGCAAGGGTTTCCGTGCATGTTTCTTTAAATGATAATGAGCAACTGCTCACCCCACCCCTCTCTTCTGTGTCAACACAATATGGGAAATATGCTAATACGGGACAGTCCGTCAGTGGTGGTGGGTGGAGCATGATGAGCAATATGACATTTGGAAAAAAAAATCCCAAAAAAAATCCAAATGGCTTGATTATTGAGAGTGAATGGATTTGTTTCCATTGTATGGTGGTTGTGTCCACAAACTGCAAAGACACATTTATATGCAAACACCATATAAAAGTGAATTTTGCATCCGATGACCCCTTTAAAATATATTTTGTAAAAAAAATTTTTTTTGTCCGAAAGAGAAAGTCCAGAGTTGTTTTTGACCCAATTTACTCAGTTCAAATATTCTTCAAAATATCTTCTTTTGTCATTCTTTTAGTCATGAAACGGCATAAAGTTAAGTAAATTATTTAAATTTGAAAATTTCGTTTTTTTGGATGAACTGTCACCCTAAAGGATTTTGCATGATGCCAAAAGACGAAAATGCATGCATTATAGTGCCATAAGTCCACTATTACCTGTTTTACTGTGTCAGAAGTTATTAATACATACAGTAATTGTTTTGTGCATTCACTCCACAGATAATAAACACACATTCACTCATACTGTGTAAAGGGCAGTAGAGAGTTAAAGTCTGTGGAACTTAATGACCCAACCAGCTGCTGCTCATGTCAACCCCTCAAATCTCTTTTCCTCTTCTCCCCCTGTTTTTCTTGTTTTCACGAATACCGATATAGAGATATACACAGTTGCAAGCGCTAAAAATCCTGCAGACAGACAGGAATGTAAAACAATTCACACTTTCACTCATCATAAGAGAAAGAGAGAACCACAAACGCATTCACAGACGTGCATAAATATGCCATATTTTATAGTCAGGATTTGGGAGTTTATCATCTTGCACTTGGATTGTTTGGGTAAATGAATGACTCTTAATGAGTGATGTGTTTTTATGGAAAGCTATTGTTCATCAATAAGACAGCATGTGTTTCCAATAGACAACTGTCCTGCTTTCTCGGTGAGCGTTAGACATATGCTCCCATGAGAGAGAGACTGAGAAAGAGATCTGTTTGCATGTGTGTATGCATATATGTATGTGTGTGCTGTAGCGACACTATGCAATTAAACATACTGTAGAGATGCGACAATGATGATGTCAGAACAGAATACATATGTATACATACGTATATATTTATATATATTCATGATTTTTTATAAATAAAAAAATTCTGTGGTTCTGATAAGATAACAAATTTAATTTATGTTGATTAAACCAATCTCCTTCATTGTATTAACTCAAATTAGTTTTTTAAATGAACTCAAAATTTTAATTTAACTCTTATTTTTTTAAGTTAAGCAAGTGTACTGTATGACTTTGTGCATATATTGATTATTTTACAGTTAGCATAGAGATGCTAAACACTCTGATTAGCTATTTTTATGAAAACCATCTGCATCAATCTCTAGCATCAGGCACTTTTTTACACATCCTGCCATTTCTCATTCTCTTTCTGTCTCTTTCTTTTTTCTCGTAGCCTATTTCCCCTTGGCCCCTTTCACTTTTTTCTCCTCCTTCTCTCACTCCTTTCCATATCTATTATGTTCTTTCCATTTCCCATGCTATCTGTTTTGCAGTTTTCAAGGATAATGCCACATGGCTTCTTTCTCTGTCTCCCCTCATTTACCTCCTTCATCTGTTGTATATTCTTTCCAGTATAACTTGAAATGAGCCAGTTGTGTGTGGTCTGGGTATCATATTATTTTGTCTCACAAACACATTTTGTATACGCACAACAGTTTTCTTCATCATTGCTTGTCGACAAATTCAAGTGAGGACAGGAAGTGACCCCCGGGTGTAGGAGTTCCTGGGAACACACACATGCAAACACATTTCAAAGTGCAGAGATATAAGTATGTTTGTCCATGCATTTTTCTGCATCTTTCTATTGCTTTCAGGACCTTGAAATGTTTGGCATTTTGGCAAATAAAACCCAAAATGCGCCAATCAGATCCTTGCTAATCTATTATTTCTTTGACATATAAATATTGTTTATTTTTTTTAGAAGATCCAATCGGCAGTCAAAATAATTATCAACACTGCTCGTGGCAGCCCTCCTCCATGCTGAATGTTTGAGCTAAAAAGAAATATGAAACATCTGGACCTTTCGCTTAATTGAGTGGATGTTATTTATTATGTTCCTGTTAGATTTAGAAAAGTAATGAAACATTGAATTATTCCAAGATAACTTTTCTTTGACAAGCTATTTTCTACTTCAAACTTATAAATGCAAGTGTTTTGTAATTAAGTGAAGAAGAGAGCACGCTCTTCAATCCTTCCCACGACCTGGCACGTGGCCTGAGACAGAAATTTGGTCTGAAATTCCCTTTCTTTACTTTTCTATTTTCTCCCTGGCAGAGATTGAGTCTTACGGGACCTTCGTGGGAAGAATGTTCGTTTGCTTGGTCTATACACACTTGTTGGGTTGGGGTCCAACTTGTTCTTACAGAACTGGCTCCATAAAAAACAAATGTGGCAAATTAGTTCTAAAGAAATATTAAGAATCAATCATAACTTGTTATAATTGATTATGAATATCTGGATCAGTTAATAAAATTAACTTAATGTAGTAAAATTAATATTACACTCAATCGTCCCGTGAACACTCAGTGTTAATTGTTTATCAATTCTAAGAAATGTTCATTTCCGGGGGAGGGAAATGTCTTTCTTACTGTAGCCTACAGTACTACTAAGATCCTGTAGTCAAAATCTAAATCGTAAAATAAACTTTGTTGCAAGCAGAGAATCAGAACCAAATACATATTGGTCACAAGTTTTATTAAATTAATCACAAACGTAACTAAACACTCATACATACATGCATAGGTAAAATGGTGAATCACAGAATGAAACCGAAAGCAGGAAATGGAACTATGGAAAAGATCCATTTAACTATGAAAAGAACCATCAGCTTATCATTTTCAGAGCACCTCATTAAATGTATAGGCTACTTGCATGGCCTTTGCAGTGAAACATTTCGTGAAGTTCCTGAAGAAGGATTTTGATGGTCCCATGAGTCTCAATCAATTTCTTCGGCGTTGACTGAAGAATTAGTGATGAACTTGCGTCGCTGGTTTGACTCTGTCCCCATGGCCGGAGACACGCAGAGCAAACAGGAGAAGGGAGGAAGTTAGAAGAGTTGATGGTTGGAGTTGCGATGGACTTCTGCATTACAAACACTAATACACAAATTACTAAACCTGAATCAGCATTGCATGATCACTTCTCTGTTTACAGGAACACTTTATTTTAGTGTCTGTGTTACTAAAGTAATAACTATAAATAATGCATAATTGATGCCAGGTTTACCAGCGGTTCACAGCCGAGGAGACCGACGTTCTTTTCAACCAAATTTTCCGTTTTTATTTATTTTTTTATTTATTTATTATTTATTTTAAGTACTGTTTGATATTGATTTTTCATTTTGACAGATGTTAATAAAGAAATGTCACAAATAAATACTTTCGGATGTTTTGGACTCTAACTGCATGGTTATATTTTTTAAATGTATAGTCGAACATTAGACCGATATTAATTTGCTTTACCTCACTATAGATGACGCAGCAGCTCTTCTGCCAAATACGCTCTCCTGTCCAGTGCTGCTTGCTGGGGCATTTGGGTTAAGTGGCATCGGCACATGCAGTTCACCATCATGTCTCCTTAAGTCCTCTAATGTTTCCTCATCTATGTCAACAACACAAACTTGATTTATAGAAATGTTCTGTAAAACACAACATGCCACAAAGAATGCTGCAACTTTTTGAGGACTGTACTGTAAAGTGCCTCCTGCACCTATCCAAACACCTGAAGCCCATTTTCACTATGCCGAACGTTCGTTCAATTACACAGCTTGTTTTTGTGTGTTTTCGATTAAACCGTATTTCAATTATTGTTGCTGGCATCAAAAATGGTATCATCAGCCATGTCATTACTACAATTAGCCTGAAAAATGTGGGTAAATGTGTGAGCTAGATTTAGGCCTAAATTTTTTACATCTTAATGGACACCACAATGATTTCCATCATGTGTTAATATTTTTCCTTGTTATAATATATGATTTGCAAAAATAAAAACTGCTGCATCTGTGTTGATTAGAGAATCAAAGTGTATGCGCGTTGTGCACCTGCGACATTATGGCCAAGCATGGGCGCTTAAAATAGCATTATAAACAACGCGCAACGCACCATTGACTTTAGACTAGGTTTTTTTCTGGTCAGTGGCGGAATTGTTTTCTGGAACTGCAAAATAGCACTAGGGAATGTTTGCGCTGAAACACGCCTCCTTTTTGCGCCGATCCGCCCAGGGAACGCAAGTTAACTTCCTAGTTTACCGACGTGCGTCTGTGGAGGGAAAAGCCCGCTTTGCGCGGGTGCAAAATAGGAATGATACATGCGTCAGTGTACAAAGTCATTTGTGCCGGGTGCAAGATAGGGCCCATAGTATCAAAAGACACTACACAAGACAGAAAATCATTCACACAGTGTCCTGGGGTACATGTTCATTTACAGATCAGTTCGTCCATAAATTAATGCAGGAAAGTCTGTTTTAAGGACTGTGGCTCTTTCCTATGGCCTCTGCTTTTTCCACGTGACCCCATTTTTAACAGCAATAAATCCAACTTATCTGATCGTAGTCATGGTAACCAAGAACTCACTGCCCGGACTTGTCATCCATTATCACATTCACCTCTGTCTCATTATCTTGTTTAGCTCACCCCATAAAAGCCTGGGCCCGTATTCTTAAAGATTCTAAGAATCCTCTTAGAAAACTCCTAATTTATCTTAAAAATTTCCACGTAGGAGTTTTAGCTTAAGAGCGATTCGGGACCAATCTGAGAGCAACTCTGAGCAAGGAAAAGGCAAAAACTTTCATCTTAGTGAGGAGGCGGGGCTGACACCGTTGCTATGAATGACACAATCTTTTGAAGACTGTGATTGGTTGGTTGTCCAAGAAGGAAAAAAAAGAGAGATTTTAAGTATAGGGTCCCCCAGTGGAAAGGAAATGAACTGCGACACAATAAGAGGTTCTGAAAGTGCTGTAATGTTTGTGTGATCACTCTGCTTACAGAAGGTTGTGACAGACCCAAATCATCACTGCTGCATTGTTGCACTTTCCCAGTTGCCAAATATCTTAAAGTAGTGATTACTTTAATTTCTGGCGCTATGGCATTTCTGCACTGTGTCTGAGATGTCTCTATAAGATCTGTCACAAACATGATCCCTGCACGATCTAATCTATAGCTTAGTGATCTCACATCTAGTCTTATTAACTCACAGTCATCCATTGTCTGAAACACATTTCTTCTCCCTCTTCATCTTTCTGTCATTTTCTCCTCTGCTAAAGAAACTCTTAAGCCTCTTAAAAGTCCTCGTCCATACTCCTAACAATTTTGACCTTAAGACCTCTTTTAAGGGTTAATATGCTTTCTGAATTACTTTTTTCTTTACTAGGATTTTTTCTTTAATTTTAGGAGTAAACGCCCACATTTCTTAGAATTTTCTTAGAATTTTTTCACTAGGAGCTACTTTTTGCAATTAAGATTCTTTAGGAATACGGGCCCTGGTTTTCTCATTCATTATCTGTGATGTCTTTTTTAGTGTTACACTGCAATTCCAAGCATTCTCCCTGGTTTCATGTCTCTTGGTTTCGGATTTCTTGCCTGTTCCGTGGATTACTCTTTTGCCCGTGTTCCCTGCCTTGTTGTGTTTGTTTGTATGGACTGTCTGCCTGTGTCTGACCTAGCCTGTACTTTGGATTACGTCTTTGGATTACCCTGTTCAATAAATACTGCATTTGAATCAACCTTCTTGTAATGTATTGACTGACTATTGTAAGAATGAGGTTCCTTTAAGAGGCTAAAAGCCTGGGGAGGGCGTGGCTGTTCTGGGGGGATATAGGTGTTTTTGGTCAGTGTGTTTCCGGGTGTTGGCTAAGCTAGATGTAGCCCTTGTTATGTGCTGCCTTGAGTTCAGTAAAGATCCACAAGTTTACGAACGTCTCCTCATGTTCTTCAAAGATATAACACTTCTTGTCTCGGAGCAGTTCGTGACAAAAGGGAAGTTGCAAAAATCTTTTGCGTATAAAAAAATTGCAAAAATTGTGATGTATATCCGAATGAAACAGCTTCTCAAACAATGGACTTGATTTTGTCCATTGAGATTTGATTGGATCATTGTCATTTGTTATTGTTGCGTTCTCATGCGATGACAGATTGACCCACCCTCACGCCAGTAAACATGTTATCAGAGAAGAGACATCATTACAAAAGGGAGGGGAAGTTAGTTTGATTACATGAATTAAGAAAAAAATAATGATGTGAACAGATAAATAATTTATGAATACAGCAATATTTAATTGAGGTTTGATTTCATGGTGACTTTAAACATTCTGGAATGTGCATTTTTAGTACAGGACACTGCATTAAAAATACTCTGACCAAGTTTCCTGCAACACTGCTAGCAGGGACCTCCCTAGAGATTCATGGATGTGTTTGGCAGGTCTGGGCATATTTCCACAGGGGTTGTATTTTAGTAACAACGGGTGTAAAATTAATTTAAATAATGTTATTTTTGTCAAGGCTGGCTAAAAGCATACCTGCCAAAATAGTTTGTCTCCTAGACACTGATCTTTAATATGACTTACTTTATTTTTATCCCAATAAAGAATTTAAAGTATCCCATCCACCCAACAAAAGGAACAAAAAATACTGTACTAAAAATGGCTACTAGTCGCCAAAACACTTCTTGGATTCTCTGGATGTAATGGGTGGTGTTTGACCTATAGTCCAACTGTGGACCCAATGGGTAGAGCTTGACCAAATTAATAACAGCAATAGTATAGAGTGCTGCAGGTATGACGTCACTTTGTAGGCCAATCAGCAGTTAGCATCACACTGGTTACCTTGACAAACACCCAATAGGATTTTCCCATAGGCTTTTGGATTATCGTAAAAAAACAAGATCTTTGATCAGCAAAAGTTTATGATACTTGCACGTTTTGTCCATCAAGATACTTGTCACAGATGAACACAGCTTTTATGAAATTTGAAGCCTAAATGCAGTCGCCAGAGGTAAAAAGCTAAAGGTAGGCTATAAATGAACTACACCATGGACCCACAAATTCAACGTCACCATCACTAAGCTTCAGCCAACTCTTTCAGGTTTTATATAAAAACATTTTCCCAAAAAGTTTGAGTTAGATAATAAGAGCACAATTATAAGCATAATCAGGCTGTAAAAGCGGACTGAGTTCACCTGTTCAGCGTGATGACGTTTAATGTTCCTGACTGCCTCTGTAGTCCCATAGCCACTTGTTAGCAACCACCTTTTTCTAGACAAAAACTCTGGTAATACTGATGTATTTTCTGCTGTAGAATAAAACGTAAAATTGTCTTGAGCTTGTGTTCACCGCAGACCTTATTTCAGCCATTTAACCAAAATCCCATTCAAAAATACCTGCACCTCTCTATTAGGTTTAGGGATAGGGTTATGGGTAGGGCTAGGGTGTGGCTGGACCTTCAAGCTCCACCCATTACATCCAGAGAGATCCACCCTTAGCACCACTTCTTTAACTGCCTCTTGTCATAGGGCTGAAAAGATTGAGGAGAATATAATTTTTAATCTCACTGAATTTCCAGAATTGTTATATCCTTTAAAAAAAAATCTCATAGAAAAATGTAGACTAAAATTTAAATGAAGTTAAACCAGTGTCGTACAATTCTCTAAAGAATGACTCCAGCGAGCTGGTCGTTTTTTAGTGAATAAAAAACCTAGGCTACAGGTGACCAGTGAGGTCTGATTACCCAAATGAATTACTCTTAGGAGGCATTTTTTAGTGAATAAAAAACACTTATGTTATGAGTCTGTCTAAACAGTTACCGACCCACTAACTGATTCGCAAGTCATTTAGTCACTTTATCAGGTCCGTCCATCTAAAAATATATTTTTTTTTTATTTCATAAAATTAATGAATGAAAATTCCCTAATGTTATCACAGCAGTTCATACAGCCAACCAAATATTTAATATATCAGGAAAAACATTTGCAACTTTTTCATTGGTCTTCACAAAGATCACAAGCATTTTTGTACCATTTTCAAAACACAACAAACAAAACTCTGTGAATTGTAAAATAGTCAGTTGCACACCTTATGTCCTCAATTAACCCCAGATTGATATCTGATGAGTTAGTAATCCACTCAACACAGAAAAAGCCAATTTCCCAATTGTTCACACAGCTGTCTTAATTACAACAACTACAAAAGGGGAAGAGAAAAACAACAAAGAAGACAAATTAGAAAAGGAGAAAAAGGAGAAAAGACAATTAAAATTAAAGGAGAAAAGACAATTAAAAAGAAAAAGAATGAACAGTGGAAAGGGAAGAGGTGTAAGAGTGAGAGGTGGTGGACTGGGTAGAGGGAGAAGAAGAGGAGGAGGAGATGGAGAACGAGCAAGAAGAGCTGAAGATGTAGGAGAAGGAGCAAGAAGAGCTGAAGATGTAGGAGAAGGAGCAAGAAGAGCTGAAGATGTAGGATAAGGAGCAAGAAGAGCTGAAGATGTAGGATAAGGAGCAAGAAGAGCTGATGATGTAGGAGAAGGAGCGAGAAGAGCTGAAGATGTAAGAGAAGGAGCGAGAAGAGCTGAAGATGTAGGAGAAGGAGCGAGAAGAGCTGAAGATGTAGGATAAGGAGCAAGAAGAGCTGAAGATGTAAGAGAAGAAGCAAAAGAGCTGAAGATGTAAGAGAAGGAGCAAGAAGAGCTGAAGATGTAGGAGAAAGAGAAAGAAGAGCTGAAGATGTAGGATAAGGAGCAAGAAGAGCTGATGATGTAGGAGAAGGAGCGAGAAGAGCTGAAGATGTAAGAGAAGGAGCGAGAAGGGCTGAAGATGTAGGAGAAGGAGCGAGAAGAGCTGAAGATGTAAGATAAGGAGCAATAAGAGCTGAAGATGTAGGATAAGGAGCAAGAAGAGCTGAAGATGTAAGAGAAGAAGCAAGAAGAGCTGAAGATGTAAGAGAAGGAGCAAGAAGAGCTGAAGATGTAGGAGAAGGAGAAAGAAGAGCTAAAGATGTAGGATAAGGAGCAAGAAGAGCTGAAGGAGCAAGAAGAGCTGAAGATGTAGGATAAGGAGCAAGAAGCGCTGAAGGAGCAAGAAGAGCTGAAGATGTAGGATAAGCAGTAAGAAGAGCTGAAGATGTAAGAGAAGGAGCAAGAAGAGCTGAAGATGTAGGAGAAGGAGAAAGAAGAGCTGAAGATGTAGGAGAAAGAGCAAGAAGGGCTGAGGATGTAGGAGAAGGAGCAAGAAGAGCTGAGGATGTAGGAGAAGGAGCAAGAAGAGCTAATGATGGATAAGGAGCAAGAAGAGCTGAAGATGTAGGAGAAAGAGCAAGAAGAGCTGAAGATGTAGGAGAAAGAGCAAGAAGAGCTGAGGATGTAGGAGAAAGAGCAAGAAGAGCTAATGATGGATAAGGAGCAAGAAGAGCTGAAGATGTAGGAGAAAGAGCAAGAAGAGCTGAAGATGTAGGAGAAAGAGCAAGAAGAGCTGAGGATGTAGGAGAAAGAGCAAGAAGAGCTGAGGATGTAGGAGAAGGAGCAAGAAGAGCTAATGATGGATAAGGAGCAAGAAGAGCTGAAGGAGCAAGAAGAGCTGAAGATGTAGGAGAAGGAGCAAGAAGAGCTGAGGATGTAGGAGAAGGAGCAAGAAGAGCTGAATATGTAGGAGAAGGAGCAAGAAGAGCTGAAGATGTAGTAGAAAGAGCAAGGATAGGAGGGCAATGGTATAGTGGAAAGAGAAAGAGTAGAAAATATAAGAAGAGATGGACAGAGAGGAAAAGGGGGGCAAGGTGTAAGGGGGGGGCAAGGTGTAAGGGGGGGGCAAGGTGTAAGGGGAGGGCAAGGTATAAGAGGAGGGAGTAGAGGTAGAAGGATAGGGTACACACGCGTTTCAAATGAAATCAGAGCCACACTTATTGACCATGTCATAAATCATGACACAGAGTTCATCCCAATATAAACAGATCCACAGTGGCTTCAGTTATCCGCACATTTCAGAGGGAAAACCGGTAAGTAACTATATCATTCTACTTCTACAATGAGAGTCCATGTAGTCTTGTTTGACATGGGTCTAGATTTCTACAGTAAATGCTCCTGCTTGTCCAAACATTTTCAGAATTGAAGTTAGAGAACATTCAGGTGGACGAACAAGACTTCTTTCAATTGAACAAGAGCATGCCATTGTTGACATGGTGGTCCAGAACAATACCCTCCGCCTCAAAGAAATTCAGCAAAGAATAACACCGGAAAAACTGTTCCACAATATCCACCAATGCAGTCTCTCCACAATTTACCGTGTTCTAAGGAGAAATGCAACCTGAATGAAGCAAGTATACAAAGTGCCCTTTGAGAGGAACTCACGTTAGAGTGAAGGAGTTGTGATTCCAGTTTGTTCAAGTATGTGCAACCCAATTACTGCACTTTTACTGTCAACACAAAAATATATTTTTCCTGAATTAAGTATGTGTCCATAAACTATTCCATGCTACTGTAAGTGAAAAGATTTAGGCATATCTTTGTATACTGCTGCTTCAAAGTGTGAATTCAAACTTCAGCAACAGTTTCACAGTAGTATTGACTGCAATGAATGCCATTACTGTAAAACACTAACTTACTGTATTGTACCTTGTATTATTTTTACTCTAGAGAATCTTGGAGTTGAATCTTGGAGTTGGATAGCAGTGCAACTCATTATGAATACCTATATATTGATGAAGCAGGCTTCAATCTTCACAAAAAAAGGAGAAGAGGGAGAAATGTGATTGGCCATAGTCAATGTCCCTGGACAACGAGGAGGCAACATCACTCTCTGTGCCACAATTTCTACAACTGGTGTTGTGGCACACAATGCTGTCTTGGGACCATACAACACAGCAAGGCTCCTACATTTTTAAACCCCCTCAATGAAATCCTCTTTCCGCAGGGTGATCAGGAGCAAATGGTGTGAATGTTGTAGTTGTTTGGGACAATGTCCAATTCCACCATTCCGCACTAGTGCGAGAGTGGTTTGAGAATCACCCACATTTCAGGATGGTGTTCCTTCCACCCTATTCTCCTTTCCTGAACCCAATTGAGGAATTCTTCTCCTCTCGGAGATGGAAAGTACATAATCGCAACCCTTACAACCAAGTAAGTCTTCTCCAAGCGATGGAAGAGGCCTGTTGAGATTGGGGCACAAACATGTCAAGGATGGATAAAGCATTCAAGGCGTTTTTTCCTACGATGCGTGACTCGTGAAAATATTTGCTGTGATGTTGATAAAATTCTTTGGCCAGATGTAATTGAGAGGCATGATCAACAAATTAATTTATTCAATGAATGCAGTAATTTTTTTAATTTTTAAAAAAAAAAATTACCCTTGTAATTATTTGGATACATTTTGTGTGTGTGTGTGTGTGTGGGGTGACAACTCATTGTTAAACACCTGAACTCCTCATTAAAGAACTTAAAGGGGTGGTTTGGAATTTTGGACATTGGGCCTCATTTCCAAGTGAGCCTTAGTGTTATTTATCAGTGGAGACAGTTTTAAAAAAAATTCATCCAGTCGTCCCAGTTGCATAGTTCGCCGGTGCTAGGCTAGCGCGAGTCAACGGTATCGTTTTAGCCTGCCATTAAAAACAGTTTTACCCACTCCACAGTACACCAAAAGCAAATCAATTATAACGGCAGACTATCGATGTAAGTGTCTGTTGAGAGAATAATGTTAGAAATCGAACTATCCTTTCATCGCATTGCAATAGTTATATTTGTTTTACCTATATTTATTAGCACAGTCTACAGCAGCGGCGGAGTGATATGAAGTTACCTAGGCAACCAAGAGAGCCGGTCCACATGACAATCACGCAAGTGTATTTACAGTGTCGATCTATCAGTTATGAAAGGGACTAGCTTCATTAGCTAGCTAGAGTAGCCTAACAAAATAAATTACCTGTACATATGTAACGTTAGCTGTTGGTGCATCTGGAAAGATGGCTGGAACTGCATTCCTTGTCATAAACCTGTGACCGTTTCGATTAAATGGTTCTTTAAAGTCGTCTGGTCTAAAATGATCACTGCAAAGTCTCAATTGTTTTAGAGTCTCTGCCGGGTGTCTCCTTGTCCAAGCCCGCAGAAATAATCCAAAGTTGAATCCTTTCTGGATCTTTAGAAGGAAATTTGAGGAAACTTCTCGATGAACACTTAGATTTGTTCTTGCAATTGCGAAATGCACACCGAATCACCATGTTGCCACTTCTACAACTACTACTAGCTACCTAGACGTCCCGACTGTCATGCGCTTCTGTTCTGTGTTTACTTTCGGTGCAGTACTACCATAGAGAAGTAAAATTCCTCCGCTGCTGAGAAACTAGTTCCTGTAAATGTAATACAATCATTGAGATGAAAAGGATAGTTTGATTTCTAACATTATTCTCTCAACAGACACTTACATCGATAGTCTGGCATTATAATTGATTTGCTTTTGGTGTACTGTGGAGTGGGTAAAACTGTTTTTAATGGCAGGCTAAAACGATACCGTTGACTCGCGCTAGCCTAGCACCGGCGAACTATGCAACTGGGACGACTGAATGAAATTTTGTTAAAACTGTCTCCACTGATAAATATCACTAAGGCTCACTTGGAAATGAGGCCCGATGTCCAAAATTCCGAACCACCCCTTTAATGAAAAACATGTATTTTCATTTATTTATTTGTGTAGGCCTATCTTCAGCTGAATTTGTAATCAAATCAACAGAGAACACACTTTTAGTTTTGATGTTAATATTGAATTTTAATAAATGCATTACTAGAATAAAATGATGTGTTTCATTGAGCAGTGAATACTTAACTGTTTCGCCAACATAAGTGTGTGTTTAAGTTTGCGGTGTAAACTGTTTTGAGAGCAGTTACCTGAGTTTGGAGAAATGTACCAAATCGATTGAGAAAAACTGTACCTCAGCTAAATAAGAAAACTTAATTTTCTAATTTGAGTCTTTGACTAATGTAGCCTCGCTCGCACTGTTTAGTTTTCCTTTGATTTGTCTGCATTTAGTCTCATTTGTTTCTTTGCTCTTCAGTAGGCCTATTTGTTGATGTTTCCTGGACTCATTCCGGTTACTGACCTTTATCAACGGGCTTTCAACTATACGCTCCCTGTACAAAACCCGGTTTTGTTCATTAAATGTTCTGAACTTTGCTTTTTATGTTTTATTATACTTAAAATAAATGTCTATATTCGTTTATTTAGGTTTTTCTTCCTTTTTTTTTTTCTTTTTTTTTGTATGACTTTTGGAACGGCAATTTGATTACCATATGCAGTTGTATGTAAGAAATGTATTTCAGTGAATCATAAAATGGCCCTGATATGTCACTAGACATTAAGAAATCATGTTCATTTCAAATACTTATATCACTGACAACAGTAGTCCGGCCAGGATATTGTCATTTAAAAAGTGAAGTTGCAGCCCTAAAGAAGTTGCAGTTGATGTTGTCATGTTGTGTTTTGGTCTGATGCGCCACCCTCCACCGATCTACCAATCACGAAGTCAGTAGTGTTGCGGCATCCGGGTTGCCAGCTCTGCTCTAGTTACCCCAGCTGCAGCTACAAACGTGTCGGATAAAAAAAATGTCTAATGTTACGAATCCCAAAAAACCTTATGATTCCAAAATACTTTGTGACAAAGTCCGAAATAAAACAAGGATTTGTATAGGAGATGCCTTTGATAGATGGAGACGGCTGAAAACGGCGATGAATTTGAAGACTATCTGGCAACCTCGAGTCAGGGGGGAGGGGATACACCTCTACAGTAATTTGAAAGTGATTGCAGTACCAGTTTTGGCCACAATCTTACATAAGGTTCCTTTAATAAAGTTGAATTAACGTAACATTCTGTCGTTTTTACTCTTCAAAGTGTACACTTGCAGGTGTTGATTATAGGCTAATTTACTGATAGCCCCATTAATAATAAGGATAAACATAAAATAATTGTTAAATGTAAAAATATCAATCAAACATTATCTGACTAACTATTTTTAGTGTACCTCAAAACATAAAATGCTATGGGGGATGTTTATCTAACGAAAAAAAAATGGTCAGAATGTCGTTCTGAATTACAATTCTACGTTGTTACAATGTTGCGAGCACGTAGACAGCGACGTTGCCATAGCAAAAATTCAACGTGCCACAGATGTTGCCACAACGTAAATGTGTTGAATGAATGAATCTGAACCAGAATCTCTGTCGTGTGACTGTAATGTCGACATCTGGAGGGGACGGGGCGGGGTGATCCGTGCCTGAACTCGGAGATGACGGAGTGAGTGTGTGTGTGTGTGTGTGTGTAATCTGCAACAGATGACTTCTTGGGGGATGAGATAGTCTGACCCAGGCAAATGTTTCCTTGGTTGGAGCCAGATTAGTTTGCAACGGTTGTGCATGGATCTCTGAATGCAACTTCAAATCGCTATGCCAGCGTGCTACAACTAAACATAATCTAAATGTCTGTACTCGGGAGGCACTGCATCCACAAAGCTTTAATTCCCGACGAGGAAGAATTTGGCGAACCTGGACTTGAAACAAAGGAATGTATTGAGAGTGTTGTTGTTTGCGTGTCACTGGAATGGCATATTTGCTCTACCGCTTTCTTTTGTTGGGCAGTGGAGTGCTTTTATTCTTTGCGCCTGTTTTCACCATTTGCCCTGAAACATGCGACTGCCAGCACGCGCAGCATATCCTGTGCGCTAATCGCGGTCTGCGCGCGGTGCCCAAAGCGCCACAGGTGGAGCGCGCAGGGGACGTACGGGTTCTCGGTCTTGCGGGAAACTTCATTCACAACCTCAGCGCCGTCGACTTCATGCGCTATGGCAACCTAATGAGACTTAATCTCCAATTTAACCAAATAAGGAATATACACCCTAAAGCATTCGAGAAACTTTCCAAGCTGGAGGAACTATATCTGGGAAACAACTTAATCTCGGCAATACAACCTGGGACTCTACAGTCGCTGAAAAAACTCACAATATTATATAGCAATAACAACAAAATAAAGGACATTACTTCCGAATCGTTTAGTCACTTAAATAGTTTAGTCAAACTGAGACTTGATGGAAATTCTATTGAGTTTTTAAAAGAAACCGTTTTCAAAGGTCTGCCTAATTTAATGTTTCTGCACTTAGAATCGAACCAGCTTCACCACATTGACCGCAATGCGTTTTCGCGGCTCAGCAAACTGCAGTTTTTAAACCTATCAGACAATAAACAAACAGCACTGCGAGATATTTTTATGTTTTCCCATCTAAAGTCACTTACAGCTCTTCTAATAACAGGCAACCAAATAAGGCACATTGGAAATAACGTCTTTCAGAATTTGAAAAAGCTAACAAAACTTTCGCTGAGCCACAACAAGATAATAAAAATGGACAACGACGCGCTCAAAGGGCTTGCGCGCGTTAAAGAATTCGAGATTGGCAATAACGAGCTGACGGAGATCCTGGCCGGTCTGCTGGACCCGCTCGAGCGCATCGAACACCTCGACTTTAGCGACAATCACATATCTCGCGTGGACCCCAGTGCTTTCGGCCACCTTTCACATCTAAAAACCTTAAAATTGAAAAACAACCGTCTTATGAATCTCTCCGGTGGAATTTTCGCCACAAACGGCGTTTTGTTTCACGTAGAACTGAATGGGAATAACTGGACGTGCGACTGCCGGATGGAGAAGCTTAAAAGCTGGATGACGCATGCGCATTCTCAGGGAAAGCTGTTGACCGTGTTTGTGCGCTGCCATCACCCCCCAGTGCTGGCGGGAAAATACTTGGACTATGTCAGCAACTCGCAGCTGAGAAATATGAGTGACTATTGCGAGTCAGAACCTCTGTCTCAGCCAATGGAGAGCCGTGGAGCAGTAGCAGAGACATCTATTCTCAAAGAGGAAAGAGAGAAGCAAGAAGGGGAAATACATGAACAAGTTGGGGTCCAAAGGGATGAGGGGGAGCAAGGGCTTATGACAACATTTGAAAGAAAGAAGAAGAGGAAAATGGTCAGCTCAAGACCAAGACCCACAGCTGGGAAAAATGTCTCTTTATCTGGTTTTTCCACAACAATGTCCACGTTCCTGACAGGCCACATCCACAACCACAGCAACTTTGCTTTGGTCCAACAGGAGCAGTTCAACCTGCTCTTACAGGACAGAGCCAAGCATCATAACTCAAGAATCACATTGATCACTGATGCATGTCAATTCAACCATCACTCCATCCTGAATGTTAGCGTGGAAGACATCACTTCCAGTACAGCCACAGTCCATTGGAGCACAACTCCCGATGTTGGACTTGTTCATGGGAAAGAACTTCTCTTCCGGGTTTTATTTGACCGTTTCGGCCATTCTTTCCGTTTCCCACGCTATGTCTACACAGATGGATCTGACCGGGTGGTGACCCTACAAGAGCTTCGCCCAGACTCCACCTACATCACCTGTGTGGAGAGCGTAGTGGACGGGGCTGTGTGCCAAGTTGCCCCCAGAGATCACTGCACTGGATTCGTCACACTTTTGCCCTCTGTGACAAGTGAGGTAAACCTACAGCTGGTCACAGTAGCAGCCCTTACAGCTAATGCTCTGCTCCTGCTTCTGGTGGGCATATTCTGGCTGGGGCGTGTGTTGAAGAGGCGGATCAGAAGCAGGAAGTCGTCCGCTCATGGACATGTACGTCACATGTACTCAACCAGACATCCGTTTCGCTCGACTGTGGCTACCACCTGTGTCTCTTCTGAATTCAGCGGTTACCAGAGTGGAAGACAACTGGCTGAAGAAGGTGACCTCATCCAGTTCCCCGGAGAACGTTTCTTTGACAACAGCCCCACACGAAGAGATGATGATGTCATAATGCTCAGATACTCTGACTGAAGTGTCTTGTGTGTCTGAAAATAGACCATTTTGGCTAAATCATGTAGGCCACAATTATTTTTCTTTTTTTTTTTTGGTTGATTGTCTAAGCCTCAGCTGCTGGTTGGCAGAATTGCTTGGTTTTGGAATGAATGTACTTCTGTCCGTGTTAAAAATGTATTACTTATTTACCCTGTATAGATATACTGTATATCAATTGAAGTACAGCACAAAATTTGTTTGTAAAATTGTTTTTTTTCAACTGCTTACACAGAAATTCCTTACTTGTCACACGATTTCTGAAACCTGACACTCAAACATCAGAACCACACACACAATCTGCAAAACCACTAATTCTCAGCCTTCGACTCAGTTTTCAATTTCATTAAACACTTTTTGCAAACCACAACACACAATTCTCTAAGTAACACAAAAATCTAACTGGAAATATCTTGATTTCCTTTTTCAAACACAACCTATCAAAATGCCTCTCACTAACTACAGTTTTTCTCAGTTGCTTTGGTACATTTCTCAGATCAGAATTGTAATTCGCAAAACTACCCGTTCAATCATCACATCACTGTGTCACTTGTGCACATCAAAAAAGCAGTTTCTCATTTCTTTGAACAAGTTGCAAATGCTTTGGTACATCCATGCAAATAATTATGTACACTTCTCTGCTGTTTCCTACATTATCAATTGCTTATGTCATGTTCATCAAAATGTATTATAATGGGTCTCTGTTGAATAGTCTCACCCTACACACATTTAGGCATTAGTTCATAGCATGCAAAATGGTTGAACAAGTTGTCGTAATATGCATGTACAGTTTTCCCTGAGGAGATTGTCCTATGTTCACATTTCTATGTGGTGCTGTCTTTTCCTTTCCGTATTGCAATGACATGGTCTGTCAACAAATTACAGTACAAACAGTAAACACGTAAATGTGAATCTTGTCCAGTCTCTTGCAATCAAACTCCCGTAACCTACAATTTACAACAATTGTCATCAAAACTTTAGCCATAGTTTACTTTTGGCTTTTGCAGGTAATCCATGGTGTTTTGCTATTTGTACGAATTGTTTTGAGAAATGCACTTACTGTATTGCAAATGTCGAGGATGATTCGAGAAATGTACCAAAGCGACTGAGAAAAACTGTAACTCACTAACATGTGCAAACACACATTTCTTTACTTAACACCAATCAATCATGGGTTTAAATAGGCCAAAGGTCAAGTTATAGGTTTTTCGGACTGTGTATTACTGTATTCACAACCACAAATGCTTACAGTAAAAAAATTAATAGTTTGGTTTCAATCTTGTTTTCGTGTTTACCGTAAATTTGTCAACATCTCTCTGTCAATTAAATCTTGCACAGAAATGTACATAGGAGCTCATGAAAGAAGAGCTTTAGGTTTTGAATAACTGTGTGTATATGATGTATCCAAAAATATAACATTATGGCAAAGGTGTTTGCAACATAAGACAAAGGTTTGCTTTTGAGCTGTGTTTGTGATATTTTAAATGCAGTGCTTTATTTTGCACGAGATGTGAGGCATTTTGCATTTTGTGTGAATTCTTGGATTTGTGTGTAAAGTTTTGGGGAAAAAAGAGGCAAAGTTTTGAAAACGTGTAAGCAGTTGAAAAAAAAAATCCTGTAAATTGTATACATTTTCCCTTTATCGTTGCTTTTTTCCCCAATAAATATATAGATGTTACAGTTTTTCTGAATTGCTAAAACACATTTCTTGAAACCATCACTCACTTTCTCAAAACCTTATGTAAACGCAAAACCAAAATTTCAAGCCACATTCAGAGAACCTCTGACTCTTCCGGCAAAATCAAACAATTGCCTCAAAATTATTTTATCTGTGCTAAAAATCCAACCAGATCCTCCATTAGATGATTAGATCTGTGCTCCAGATCATCCATTAGAAACTACATAAAAAAATAGAGAATACTGAATCCAAAGCATGCAATTACAGTATCAAAGTAAACAAATTTTGCATTTACAAAAGTATAGTATTGACAACATACAGTAAGGTGAATAAATGGTATACTGTTTGCACTGCAAGTATAAAATTGTACTGAATATTGTTGAATGTCTGTATATTCAGCACTGTGAAAATACAGAGATCCAACTGCAAAAGAAAAAAAAAGTTACAGTAAGAAAACTAAATGAAAAGCATGTTACAGTACACTTAGAAGAGTTGTGCAACTGCAAAATCAAGGTCAGTGAGAGAGATTTGACATTTATTTTTCAATTGCTAAGAAGCGTTTACCAATACTAAAAGTACTTTTCCTAAACTCTTAACACAGCAACACACATCACACAATTAGCCAAATAGTTAATTATCTGGCCAAAACCATTTTGTTACATAAATACAAACTCTACATTTCTACATTAAAAACCTGTTTCTACATAACTCTATCAAAACACAGCAAACCCAATTCAAAATTGAATCATTCTGTCAAAACACCAGCACTAGTTTTCTATCCAACATTACAGTTTTTTACAGTCGCTAGGACCCATTTTTCAATACTTAAGTCACTTTTTCAAAACTCTTCACACAGTTCTCCTAACCAACTTTCAGCTCAGCACAGCAGTTCATTTCACATTCAAAATGCACTAAAACTACCAAATCACTTCATACATATCTCAAATCAACACTAGCAAAGGTTGACAGCTAACAAACACACTTTGTCACCCACAAAACAATAACATAAAAAACACTAACAACAGGTAACTTTATACAATGTTTTCCTATATGTAAATGCTTTCTTTCTTCTACCTCTCTACTGTTTAGAATTCACTGCAATATATGTTACTAGAATGAATCAGACATCATGCAGTTATTATATTTTATGCAATTCTAAAGTATAAAAATTTGTATACACACCATCCATCGATACAGATACAATAGGAATCAGCTGTGGTTGGTCCAATTGTTTTTATACCATTTAATTTTTAGAGTCTAAATATATTTCATTACAATATTACTGTAGAAATGTGGCAAAATGCTGTCTTATTCAGTTTTGTATTATGTTATTGTTTTGAACTTAAGTTTAACAGTTTTGAAATCAGTATGTAAGCATGTGCACATTGGCCTGTAGGTACACAGAGTTTTGGCGGTTGTTGTGTCGAAGTGAGAAAATAATTAATGTAATTTGAAAGATGTAGTCATTGAATGCATTTTGTGCCAAAGCACTGATAAATGATCCACAGTTTAGCCCACATATACTTCTGTTGTGCACACTGTGTGAAGAGTTTTGAAAAAGTGACCTAAGTATTGAAAAATGTGTCCTAGCGACTGTAAAAAAACTGTAACATATAGTTACGTAATTGTAGCACGATGACTATCAAAATACTTACAATTGGTGGCCTTATGAAAACTGCATTACTTGCCATCTTTCAGTTCTATATATGCAGACAATGCGAAATTATACTGTAAGTATTTATACTGTAAGCCATTCTACATTTTTGGATGTGTGCATTCTGGGCAACATACTATCTAAATGTGAAGGTATTACTTTATAGAATGTACAGTAGAAAAAAATAGAAAGTAACAGAATTGCTCAGGGCAGCCACTGGTCAAATGGGCCCCCTATGAGGAATTTAAAATTTGAAATCTCTATCTGGGGGTGAGGTGGAGTGTTGATGTTGTTCCCACATAGAGGCCGGGATGGTGTTCCCTAGTTAGTGCTCTACGCAGGGTGTATTATGGAGCAGTGCTACTGGAATCACGAGTAAAAGCTTTACATGAAGCTTTTACGGAAATGCAAACATAAAATTGCTGCCATTGATCAACAACACATCCAACATGCATGACCTTTGGTTACTATGGAAGCTTTTTTCTGCTATAGAATGAAAAGATATAAAAGGTAATTGTGACTTTTTATCGCACAAATCTTTTTGAGAATTGTGAGATATACAGTAAATTACCTTTATAATGTCCCAATTACCTTTTTTTATTTTCTCTACCATGGCAGAAATAACCGTAGGTTCCACATGTGTAAGGGGGAAAACATAAAGATGCAAAGTACACTACACACCCCTAACTCTTTTTCTCCCTTGTCTTGATCCAACTACTCCTGTCCTTCAACTATTACTCTCCTTTGCAGACATTATTTTTTCTCTCTGCTTCTCTGTGTTCTTCGGCATCCACATTGAACAAAAACAATTCAAAGATTCCTTTTTTTACTGTGTATGTCCAAGTAATGGAAAGAACTTCAACACCTGATATGCTTCTGACTGAGATTGGATTCAGCTATCAATATTTCAATGATCCGTTACCTTAAAATGCTTGAAAAGAGTCAATATTTTTAATATATCAATACTTTTGAGCTGATGTTGTTGCAGAAGTAAATGCTTTATACTATATTTAGGGTTTGGAACATAGGCTCTTCATTTCTGTCATGCTGTGTTTAAGCATTTGTAAATAAGACCAGCATTATCCAATATTTTGGTATTGGGTAAGCTTGTGTGAAAAGAAAATTTTAGCATTTCAGAAATGTGTTAACTGACTGCATATTGTGTGAAAACAACATGAATTGTGTTAATGGTATGTTCACAAAAGACAGATGTTGTGCTAATTGTGTTTAGAGTTTTGTAAATGTGACTACAGATTGGGCAACAGGATGTTAGCAATTGAAAAAAAAAAAACTGTATTCTGTTTCTGCATCATGTCTTCATGTTGAGTCCGGCCTGAGGACTTTGTCCACATCACAGACAATGTCATCTCTGCAGGCAAAGGGAAAAAAGCCAGATCCAGCCTTGACAACATTCTCCACACCTTGCTCATCCTCTTCCTCATCTTCCACATCCTCTTCCTCCTCTCCCTCTTATATTGTTTCCATCCATTGTTGGTATCAACATTCAGTGCAACATTTTAAGTCAATTTTGGCTGAACTGACTTGTATTTTGTACAGTTGTTTTGTTCACATCATTAGAAATGTGTGAACAATTTTGAGTCGTTGTGTGTAAACGATGACAACGGTGTTGTAGTTGTGTTTAACTTTTGCCCGCCTGTGTTTAGTGTTTTGAAACATAAGTGCATCACAGTGCGAAATGTGTTTTAGCGAGTGAGAATGTGTTTAGAGTTTTGCAAAAAGAGTGCATGAGATTTTAACTACCTGAACTTGTTTAATGTTTTACAGAAAGAGTGGTTTATTTGACAAATTGGTTAAGGCTATTGAGAATTTGGTTCAGAGAATAGTTTGTGTGTAATGGTTTCAATGTTTTTCCCTTTATAATTAATTCATATATTATAATCGTATATACCCTTCAATGACAAACTGGATACTGCCTAGCTTTTCTGCAAAACTCCACCATAAGATGGCGCAATAAACAATAAAAAGTTTTCACAAGACTTCAATCCAACACTGTCTATATAACCACAATTTAGCAATAATTTATTTAAACTAGCAATCATGCATTCAAACCCTCAGAATAATTCAGCAATAATTCAGGTAGTTGGAAAAACCCTTCATTTCTCATTGCCTACACCATGTTGTCATTTAGAAAGCACGAGCATTCAATATTGTTCACTCAAGTCAGCGCAGCTTCAGCTCAGTTGGCACACAATTCCCCAAGTGGAAACACTAAGAGTCCAATCACACACCAATCAGAACCTTGAATAGATAGATAAAAGGGCCAGAGTCAGTTCATTGGGTTTTAGAACAATGGATCCAGAAAGACATGAAGGAAGAGGTTGAGGACACTGGAGTGGTGGAGGAGGAGGAGTAGATGGGAGTGGAGGAAGAGGTGAACGAAGAGGAAAAGTAGGAGGTGGAGGAGGAAGGAAGAGCAGTAGGGACTGGAGGAAGAAGTGAAGGAAGAGGATGAGGAAGGTGAAGGGCAAGGCAAGGCATTGCCTCTCTAGTTGCCCATGTCTGTGTCCATGCCATGGTATGACCATGAGGGAGGCTGGGCAACGAGTACAGACAAACTTGAGTCGCTTCACCATCGCCTCGATCATAAGAACCTTCATGGAGAAAAACAGGTACAGTAGATGTACTTCAGACTGCTCTCTACTGTAACTTTTGAGTGCAGTGCAATGTGCTGTTACAACACATACACATACAGTACTGTAGCTGTTGCCCTATACTGCAATACAAATATATGCATCAAATTGCCTCACATACAGATAGAGTTTTCTGAATACTTCAATTTTGTACAGTAATCTGTACTTCTATTTTTTCTAGGACACAGAAAGTGAAGAAGCCTGCCAAATATTTCAGTTGATGCGTGCCAGCAGGGAACAGCCATGCAAGAGGATTTTACCCCTGCTGCCTAGCTAGGGCCAATATAGCCTGTGATGTGGACAAGATACTCTGGCCTGTCCCAGACCAAAGACCGGAGGCTGGGGCAGAGTAGTTTTTATTTTTTTGGGGGGAATAATTTTTTTTGCCAATGTATCCATTGGTTGTGTCTTTTGTGTCAATCATGTGAAAAGGTTTGTGAGAGGGGAGGGGGGGTTACATACATAACACACATTCCATACATAAGTTACATACATAACTTACCAGTTTTGGAAATGTTGTTTTGAATTTATTGCACCAGTGTGTGACTATGTTGTAGTGTGTGTGTGTTTGTGAGAGCTTGTGTGTCCTGAGGTCAAAGTTTGGCTTTTCAGCAAGAGTGAATGGTTTTGAGTGTAGAGCTTCATTTTGACCTAATAAATAGGATGTTTGGGGAATTGGGTGAGACGTTATGGATTTGTGTTTACCGTTTTGAGAATACGAGGCATAGTTTCAAGAATTGTGTTTAAGCAATCGAGAGAAACTGTAATGTACGTAAATGTCCTTATTTTATGTATGTAAACAGCGGGGCACTCCAATACACTAAAGGCAGTTGTATCACAGCATTATGAAATTATTACGATGAACCGTGAAAAAAGAGATCAGAACGTATGGATACAGATATTAAGTGCTTTAATTAAACAGGGCCACAAATGTGTACAAAAATAGATAAATATTTAAAAAAAACTGTACATGCATAAAAGTTTAAACCTGCAGTGTTTACAAACATTCTTTTTTTTTCCAGATTCATAATTCCATATTCCACAGAATGTATAGCCATATAAATGCTTTATCTAAGCATTTTTTATTAGAGATAGCACACATGCTTGCATGTAATTTCCACGAAATGTCTGACATTTTGATTGTCTCGTAACCAGTTAGTGTGAAATGATGTAGCTATGCCGTATTGAGAATACTGTAAGACATTCCTAGTGCCATGAGTGCGATTAGTAATACACAAGTCCTTTTCCATCATTCCTATACATAATTCTGAATTTGGCTATATAAAATGCATGTTGCATGTTCTGTCAATCCAAAATTCACATGTGACACACTTAGTATTAGGTAATGTGATACCTGATCATTTGCCAAGGGGCCACTGACAATATTTACAGCGAAGACAAACACGTAACAAAAGCTTTAGCTGCATCATCATTCATTTATAAAACTAGAGATTCCTATTTACAATTACAGATTTACAACTGCCCTGATTCAATGCATTTCACACAGCCTTGCCATTAGTTTCAGGATTTAGCACACACAGCTGTCACTGAAGCTAGCTAAGCATTTACACTGAAAGTGGCCAGAAAACAACACACATACACACTAATACGCACACATACTTCAGGAGTAAACTAGATGAGTGTCCCTGAGAAAGATCAGCTGTAAAAAAGCACGAGGAGGAGTGTAAGACAGATAGAGATACAAAGAGGGTGGGAGGCAGGTTTGATAATAAGAAAACTAAATTTAGTGAGTGTAAATGGACAGTATGTTTTCCAGCACTGTATTAAATCACAGTGAGGTCAAATAAAACCACTGGAAACATCCATCTGACCCTCTGCAAATTTCCTGAGATGAGGGATTAAGGGCCATAAATATAAACAAACTTTTGATGAATTATTCCATTGTTTAAAGAGTGATGCATACATTCCCTTTTAGTCATGAATCCAAGTTTAAAGGTTGTATCAGTGATTTCAGGCCCAAAAATAAATGTCTAATCTTTCCTAACGATCCGCTAGCTACCCGCCCCATAAGCAGGCTGTCAAAAAAACGTGTCTCTGTAGGCAGCCTAGGCTATGAGATCTGAGAGGCGGGTGTTGTGAGGTTTTGAGCTCGTGCATGGCTGGACAGAGCAACACCCGCCCCTGTCGGTGATTGGTTGGAACACTGTTTATTTTGATTTTGAGTGGTGGTTGTACCCATTTATTTTTGTGTGCACATCTCAGAGCCTAGGCTGCATACAGAGACGCGTTTTTTGGATGGCATGCTTATGGGGCGGGCAGCTAGCGGATCGTTAGGAAAGATTAGACATTTATTTTTGGGCCTGAAATCACTGATACAACCTTTAAACTCTGGATTAAACATTTTATTGTTCAGTTTTGCTTTTGCACTGAAGGTACCTACTAGGTTATAGGTGCCCTGACCATATGGCTCTGAAGATGAACTGTATTTTGTGTTCTCTTCATTCTGTGTCTATGTAGAAGCATGTTATAGTTGTGTGTTGTTAGTTATGATGGGAGTGTGTGGTGAGGTGAGTGTGTGATAGAGTCGAACTTGAGGTTGAGATGCTGTTGTGTTGAATGGCATGTTGCTGGACGGGACTTCCTGTTGGGCTATTTACTCCACCTAAACGTGAATATGAATATGAAAGTTAATTAAAATGATGGATTTTCAAAATATATAAAATAATATACACATTGTATGTAATAAAACACAATATAAATACACTACCACTCAAAGGTTTGGGGCTGGTAAGATTCTAAAAATGTTTTCGAAAAGTATTCTACACTCACCAAGGCTGCATTTTAATCAAAATACAGTGAAGCAGTAATATTGTGAAATATTATAAACACTTTAAATAACTGTTTTCTATTTTAATATAATTTAATATATTTTAAAATCCTTTAATTTATTTATCTTAAGTCATGACTCCAATTTTCAGTGTCACCTGATCCTTCAGAAACATTTATCTTCTATCACTGTAGAAAACTGCTTAATATATTTGTGGAAACTGTGTAACTGTTTAATAAGTACAATGTACTTATTGTGTTCATGCTGTATTGTCAAACATTTTTGCTGCTATTGAGATGTGATACTGTTAGGGACAGGTGTGGTGTATGGTTAAGGGTGGGTTAAGGCATAAAGGAAGGGTCAACTGTGTAATTACAAATGTAATTACATAAATTCATTACAGCTGTAATTACATACAGATATTTTTCAAAATATAAGTACAATGTAAAATCATGTATGTACACAATACATCCATTGTAACAAATTATTAATTTCAATGTAAGAACATATACTTAAAGCCACTTAATATAAAGTGGGACTGTTTTTTTGTAACAAAATTCTTTACTTGCATCCTTGATGAATAAAAGCATTAATTACTATTTTTTTATATAAAAAAATATATACGAATATCAAATTAAATAAATATTTTTTTTAAAAACTATATATATTTTAAGGGATGTTTGACATTATTTTCATAATGTGTGTCACGATGGGTCCGGACTTTCTTTCTTTCTTTCTTTCTTTCTTTCTTTCTTTCTTTCTTTCATAACAATTAAAATTATAATTAAAGAAAATGTGTTTCTTATTTACTTATTGTTATTCTTAATTCTATAAATGTACTGTGATATGTTTTTTATTTATTTATTTTTACATATTTTTATATATACATTTTTTTTCATATGGCATTTTAAATGACTATTCAATTGTTATTTTTATTTTCAATTGACTTTTTTCTTTGCAAAAAAACATAGTTGTCATAAAATAGGATACATTTTTTAAGCAATATATAATTTATTATTATTATTATTATTTTGGGGTGAAATATGAGATGCAGACGTTCTCCACAGGTTTTAATGTGATTCAACCAAAGAGAAGAAATGAGGAGAGAATGACAAAATGATTTATACTCACTCTGAGTTTCTCTCTGTCTCACAGAGACAGGACAGTCTTTATGTGCAAGAAGAATTTGCTTCAGTTGAGTGACTTCTGTCCTGAGTGATGTCACCTCATTCTAAGAGAAGACAAAAAATAAAATGAATACAAAGCAGCAAACGCATAAATCTATCATGAAGTTTCAACTGTATTTGATACGGCAAGGTAGATGTAAACCAATCGTGAATGTGTACCTGTAGCTGTAAGTTAGTGTGTGTAAGCTCCTCAGCCTTCCTCTCCAACGACGATACCCAGACTTTTCTCTTCTGTCTGCACCGCGTAGCAGCAGCTCTGTTTCTCTCCAAAAACTTCTGTCTGCGCTCATCCGGGTCGTCTCCTGCTGTCCGTCGCCGTCTGCTCGCGGTCGGCTGGGGAGGAGACTCCGGGCAGTGTGTGTGTTTTGGTGTGGAGGACATCTATAAAACACAAACATTGGATTAAATAACGCAATACTTTAATACAAATTGTAAAAGTCAGAGTTTGGCGCAAAAAATCTAGACCTGTGTAGGTATTGCCTGATGTGAAAGGGGAGGGGCAGTCTGGTGGGAGGAGCCAGGATGCAAGTGCGTGGGTGGAGAGTGGTGAGCATGGCTGTGATGTGATTGGTCTAGGCTTTGACGTTGATGTGCAAGTCTTTGCGGTGATTGGCTGTGGCAGTGCTGCTGGTATGCGTGATGATGAGATGAGGATTGTAAATGCGACAGTGGGTGCTGTTGTGACGACATCATCTCCATCATGTGGCAAAGAGGATTCTGACTGCCATTGGAAACTGCAGGCTGGCTGTGAGCTGGTATGACCTTTGACCTCTGAAGGATTAGAGACGGGGAAAGATGGGTCAGAAAGGCTCCTGGGGTCAATGTCAACATCAATGCCATGTAACACTGTGTATAATTGCTATTTAAAAAGGGAAAAGCCTAAAGCCAGATTTGTTTTACCAACTTTTGCAGGCAACCATGTGTTTTTAATTTCTACATCTAAGGCTTCCCTTGAGTAGGGATTGTTTGCGATGGTAAGATTGCTTGGCACTTTTAAGTTTTTCAGAACACAGAGAATCTACAAAGACGGCTTTGAAAAGTCAGATAATAACCAGGTCGACCTGAAGCCTTTGAAATTTAATCTCCTCCACGTTCTGAAGAGAATCAGCGCATGAGACTCTCCTGCATGTGTTAGTGAGTGTGTGTGTGCGTGAATGCAGCTTTTTAACAGGCAAGACCGCAACATTGCATGTGTCTGAATTAGATAACACAATCAAGATGTCTACATTAGTTACAAAGCACTGTTCCATTATAAGCCCTGTCTGACTTGTAATGTTTCTATAGAGACATCATAATCCTGTAACCATGGTGTCAAATCATTAGTATGGGGCTGTACCTGAAGGGAGGAGCATGAGCCAGAGTGGGCGGGGCCTGGTATACCAATCATACTGGAGTTCATTGACAACTGTGTCTCCATCTGTTATTTAAAAAAAATATGAAATTAATGCGCTGACGTAAAAGGAAATAGAGCTATTACTTTCAGTCATTATTTTACTGTGCAGGTTTACTTACATTCAAGGCTAATGTCCCAGGCATGGTGTTTGGCTGGGTGCTGTGGAGACAGCTGGGTGCAGATCTGAAATAAGTGAGAGGGATTCAGATAAGTAATGGAAAAAAGACTAAAAATACATACAAACAATAATGTATTTACTCATGGGGCAGTTTAGAAATTTTCAGAAGTTAACACAGGGCTGTTTTTTTTTGTGGGGGACATGATGTCCTACAACAAAATGTGAAACAAAGTATATAATAATTTAAAGGTTAAACATTAATTTGCAGTATTTCAACATCTTTACAAAGACAAGCTGGCAAATTCTAAAGATGCAATGTTAAATTAAAAAACGAAGTATTCTGAGTCCAATCAAATTAAATGTATGATGTTGTTTTGCATTAAATTACTTACTTTATGCCTTACTTTCTACCATGAATATATTCTGTACCCCAACAGTCTGTGTAAAAGCACTTTTTCAGTGAAAATGTTGACCTTTAATAGGTGCTGGATCTAGGCAAGGGCAGGGGTGGGCTGAGCCCACCCAAACATTTGTCTTGTCACCCAATCAGACATTAGGCAAATATAGCGTTGATCTTTTTAATGATTTGTGAATTGATTACAAACAATCTGAGGCAAGCTGCGTGCTGATAAGTTTGAGGATGGCCTGAAGACCGCCCCAACAAATAATATAACCAGGAAATTGCTATATTTTTCCTTTTTTAGATGAACGCAAAGCTAAATGAGACGGCTTCAGTCTGTTGTGGAAAAGCAGAGGCTGACAATCTCACGAGTGTTAACGGGCAGAAATATTTGCCTGTTATCAAGGTGCGAATTATGGGTTTAAAATGTATCTTAAAGGATCTGTATGTAAGAAATGTATTTCAATTAATCATAAAATTGCCCTGATATGTCACTAGACATTAAGAAATCATGTTAATTTCAAATACTTATATCACTGATAACAGTAGTCCAGCCAGGATATTGTCATTTAAAAAGTGAAGTTGCAGCCCTCAACCGATGTTGTCATGTTGTGTTTTGGTCTGATGCTCCAACCCTCCAACGATCTACCAATCACGAAGTCAGTAGTGTTGCAGCATCTGGGTTGCCAGCTCTGCTCTAGTTACCACAGCTGCAGGGGGGGGGGGTACACCGCTCTACAGTAATTTGACAGTTTTGCAGTACCAGTTTTGGCCATAATCTTACATACGGCTCCTTTAATATGTATCTTCATATTTACTTTAGTTTACTTTTTATTTACTTGCAAACTGTCTGCTTAACCAGAAAGTTAACAACAACACTGAAGTAGTGCGTTGTTTATCTGTCATGTTTGTGTCCTGTTTTCATTCTGTAGCTGCCTGTCTGAGTACTCGTTAATCTCCTCATTGATTAGTCATTCTGTTCAGCTGGTCATTAGTTCCCTTTGTTTGCCTCTTGTATTTTTACCCTGATGGGGTGTTTACATGACACCTTTTTGACAATGGTGTCATCTGTACGCAGAAAACTCAAAGAAAAACCTTGAAAAAGTGTGCACTTTCTACCTGACCAGCCTGATCACGGAAAGAAGGCATGCCTGCCTGCCCGGTGTGGGTGCTTGGGGGAATTTCGCTGAGTTTGTGGAGTGGGTACTGTAAAACAGTAGAGGATCTCAGCCCCACTCCCACAGATCCAGAACCCAGCCAGCAATAATACTGCCACATGGATATGACACCCGAGCCTCCCGGAGATGGAGAGACTGAGGCCACTACGATTCATGAGCCAGCGCTAAGAAAAGGGTATGATCCAAACATTGCCCCGGAGTGGGAGCCTCCAGAGGCGTCTGAACAGGGGTGTGAGCCGGCAACACTGTGTGACGTCTTGGGAGCATTGCTGGAGTTCGAGGAAATGGAGGAAGAACTACCCCCTTTTTTTTTTACCTTGATCTACCAACCCGGATAGTCATATTTAGTATAAATCTCCTATGTTAAAGCTGGTTCCACCCAGTTCAGAGTCTCCTGTCCTGCAACCCCGCTGGTTCTGCCCACCACAAATTATCATGCATCTCCAGAGTTCCCACCCAGCCTCCTTCTCCCACCTCCTCTTCAAGCTTCAGCCAGTTCCTCTACCCATTCTCTGCTGTCTCCCGTCAGTCCCTCGGCTCCTCCTCCTCTGCTTCCCCTCTGTGGCGTGGATCCACCTCAGGCCTTCAGGCATCCAGCTTCTCCTAGAGGAAGCTGTCCCGTGGCTCTGTCTCCAGCCGCTGATCCCATCACTCCACCTCGGCCAGTTATCCAGACTCTTACGTCTTGGCTCCTCCCTCCCTCGGCTCAACCTGGGACCATCTGCCTTACGGCTCCACCAGGCTCCCTAGATCCTCCAGCTCCACCTCGGTCAGACGTCCAGACTCCTCCACCTCCCTCAGCTCCACCTTTGAGCATAGGCCTTACAGCTACAGAGAGCTCCCTCGATCCAACGGCTCCACCTCGGTTCAGACATCACCTCGCCTGCACCACGGACTTGCAAGCTGTCCTCTGCGCACCGTCTCTCCACCCCTGCGCTCCGTCTGGCTCTGCCTTCCCTCCGACTCCACCTCAGGGGTCTCATTTATAAAAACTGTGCGTAGGATCCTTACTAATAGTGTACGTGCGCTCGAAAGCCAAAAATGGTGAACGCAAAAAAATATTCAGACTTATAAAACCCTGCGTAAGCCAGAACCTGCGCAGAATTCACTTTATAAATCCCAGTCAGCGGAAGATTGTCCGCACATCCGTCTCCTCCCCGAAATAACCATATATGGAGCTTACAACGCCTAGTTTTACTATGCATATCCTCATCTGCATATCATTATTCATCATCCACATAATGTTTAACGGTACAAGACATTAGAAAAATATGAAATACGGATGTGCCGTCACATTACATTAATAAAAATCATTTAGTAGCTTATCCTTGCCTTTTTTTGAATAAATAAATCAAATAGTGTAAAATACATTTAAGAGAAAGTTTTCTCAATCTTTTCCACTGGCCAAATAGTATTTTTAATTGATTTATATTTTTAATGGAAACAGATAGACCTTGTTGTGCATTATTTGCACAAAACTATTTTCTCAAACAATCTGCTATTATCATGATAAGCAATTATCATGCATATCATATCCCATATCACATATCACAGCATGCCAGAGGAAAAGTGTTCAAAAGCATTGCATCCACATCAAATATTTCTATTTATTGAATATAACATTTTTTGTAACTTCTCAGTAATGATTTCATGTAGTGTTTAACTTCATTAATGAGAATGGCATATTTAATCTAATGTTTATATCAGAAGTAAAACATAGTTTAAATCATTCCTTTATTTATTTAAACTGTTATTGTGAAAATGCAGTGTATTTATGATTAGGACTCATAATGAAGATTTACGGTTTTACTTCATCTGCTGTTAGATAGGCTATATAAGCGTCAGTTTAGCGCTCGCTGGCGCGTATTTAAAGGAGCTGTATGTAAGAAACTTATTTAAATTAATCATACATTTTCCCTGATATGTCACTAGACATTAAGAAATCATGTTCATTTCAAATACTTATATCACTGACAACAGTAGTCCAGCCAGGAGATTGTCATTTAAAAAGTGAAGTTGCAGCCCTCAACTGATGTTGATGTTGTCATGTTGTGTTTTGGTCTGATGCTCCACCCTCCACCGATCCACCAATCACGAAGTAAGTAGTGTTGCTGCATTCGGGTTGCCAGCTCTGCTCTAGTTCCCACAGCTGCAGATACAAACGTGTCGGAATCGGATCCTGCAGCCTATCTGGCAACCTCGAGTCAGTAATTTGAAAGTGATTGCAGTAACAGTTTTGGCCACAATCTTACATACGGCTCCTTTAAGAAGGGATGGATATTTGCTTCAAGTGATAGGCTTGGTGAGTGAAATTATATTTGTATTATCTTTCTGTATAATTGTATGTTTCTGTATAATTGTTTGTATAAATGTATAATTTTCTTTAGATTGTCTGTCTAAAAGTGACCAAAAAGATATTTAACTCCAGCTCACCATCGGTGTCGCCAGACTGCTCCATCTCCAAAACGTTCGTACGCATGGGTCAGAGTTTGCATGCAGGTGCGCAAATTTTCCCGTCAAGTTTGTTTTTAAAAATCACAACTTATGCATCGGAAGTGGCGTACGCCTCTTTCAGGGCCTGTTTTGTGCGCATGCAACGGTTATAAATGAGGTCCTCAGTTGCTCCTCACCCCTCCAGTACCAAGGTTCCTCCTCGGACAGTCGTCGCTGTGGCTTCATCGCGTGCACCAGGTACAGCGGTGTCACAGGGTCCCATCTGCGTCCAGGGCTCCAATCGGCTCCATCTCCATCGCTTGTCCCTATGATGCCGGTGATGGCTTCTCGACCATGTTTCCTCCCTCCATCGACACTGCGGTGGGCCTCCTTCCTGGCTGGACTCTGGGTTCCTACATTGCCACTCATGCTCCTGGTTCCCCTCTGGCTACTCCCTCCTCCACTTCCACATGGACTGTGTTGTTTGCCCCTGACTGTTTGTTGCCGTCCCCTTCCACGTCCTCCTCCAGAACCCTGCCCTCCCTCCTTAGTTGGACCTTGTACGGCACGAGGACGCGCCTTTCCAGAAGGGGGGTGTAATGTCACTTTTGTGTCCTGTTTTCAATCTGCCTGTCTGAGTTCTCGTTAATCTCCTTGGTTATTCATTGATTAATCATTCTGTTTCTCTCTGTTTCATTTGTCTGTTCTCGTCCATTTTAAGTGGTTGTGTTTGCTTTATTCTCCCAAGTTCTCCTGTAATTGCCGAGTGTTATATTAAAGACTGTTGTTGTAGTATTTCTATCGTCGTGCGTTTTATTCAACACAGTCACATGTGACAATCTATTAATAAATAATATTTATCTACTAACTATTGGTTTACTATAGCAACAGTAAGCTACTGTCACATTTATTTTCAGAATTGTCATTGGATGGTTTAAAAGTAAAAACTGTTTTATTTACAGTGAAAATAAGATATCTACATGCAGAGCTGCAGATAAAGTACCAATGTTTTAAAATATCTATATATCTAAATTCAAATAAATAGAAAACAATTGCCCATCCAGGATATCTGCCAGTTCACCATTCTATAGTCAAGAACCGGTCCTGCCTTTAATGGAAAAAGAAGAGTATGGGGGTATTCTGGTAAATGCATTCTATACTCACTGTTTATTTGAAGTGGAGTATGGGGCAGTGCAATGAGACTGAGTCTGAGGGCTGTGTGTGTGGAGCTGGTTCTGGTTCTGGTTCAGATGGGCCAGAGCACACTGCTGCTGTTGCTGAGGCCGAAACTCATGATGTTGACCCCGCTGAGGTTGTGTCTCAGTGTGAGGCTGGCTCTGACCTGACACCTGAGCAGAAAAGTTCTATAAGCAAGAATATTTGTAGAATTTAGAAAACATTTATATGCTAAACATTCTATATATATATATATATATATATATATTACTTTAAATATATATTTATAAATGCTAATTGATATCATTTCTCCTTCCTCTACCCCTCTATTGACCTCTCCATCTGTGTGTGAATGAGAAGTGTTTGATATTTAATACTCTTAATATGATCATCTGATCTGAATGCTTGGTTTTGTTTTTCAGGCTACCGTCCACATGAACACATACACACAAGCAAGTGCGAAATTTACATTTTTGTTAAATGTTTGCTTACTTTTTGTTTTACTATTTAATACTATTTCATACAGCATGGACTTTTATGCAAACATTTATTTACTCGCACATTTGTGTAAGCTTATGAAAGATGTATTTCCTCTCACCGGTTTTGTCTCCTCCTCCACCTGTGACTGGTTAAGCTCCAGGTCAGTAAAGAGGCCCACTTCCTCACAGTCCCGTAAGAAACGGGTCGGAGTTGGAGTCTGATCTATAGATGAACAAAGAATACATGTTTATCATGTATTCTTATAAAATGCTACTGGCAATATATAAAGGAAGTAACAATCCAATTGAACAATGAGATTTTTATTAATTAAGTTAATTTCTGCAGCAAATTTCATACACAAAGGTAATTCTAAATGCTTTACATAAAAAATTGCACATAATAATAATAAAAGTCATAAAATAATCATAACAGATAGATGCACAAACAATAAAAATAACTATAAAAATGGATTCAAACTTGTTTTAAATTGACATAAGAAGTAATAAGAAAAGAGAAGAATACATAAATAAGATGATACAGTGCAATCAGTAGGGCGTAGCACAAATTAAACATTGTATTAATTATTTTATATATTTTATCATATATATTGATAATTATTGATAATCATCTATTATTATAAATAATATATTAATAAATATCTATGCATATTTGGAAACCGTGTTAATGAAAATTAAAGTGCTGAAAAAAATCTCATTTAAAGTTAAAGTGTAGAAAGGTATGTAGGATAAATAGATAAGATAGATGTAGAATAAATAATAAAGAATAATGTAGACAATATAAAATTGATCCACTTAAAACTATATATGTGTGTGCGTGTGTGTGCGCGTGTGCGTGTGTGTGTGTGTGTGTGTGTGTGTGTGTGTGTGTACTAAACACATGTAAACTAAGGAGGCATTGAAGATTTCTCAAGTTCATAGAGTGAAAACTTTAGATCAGTAGATCAATATCAAGTAACCTTCAGGCTTTCTAAACAAATGTAAAGAAACTAGCCCTCTACACAATGTCAAGAGCAGAACTTGTCTAAAGTAATCTTCTGGCATGCTGGGAAAATGTTAAAAATTAACCCTATGTCATAAACATGAGCCTGATTTTGCTTGTGTTGTTTTGGTAATTTAGAGGTAGTCTAAACGAAACTGCTTTTTCTAGACTACTATGAAAGGGGTCAGAAGGTAAAGTTCTTCTTTTGTTTTTTATGTAAATGTTTCTGTCGCTGCAATGATGGCTCACAGACCCCGGAGGTCAAGGGTCGGGCTGATGTTTATATATCAGACATTGGGTTTCCAGGGTAACAGACACTGTCTAAATCCTAAATTAAAGGAGATGGAGAGCATGACCTATCATGACACTCACACACACATTCACTTTTCACAGGCTATTATATTACTGACCTCGATCTGTAGATTGATACTGATTGCATAGAAAATATTAATACTTGTTGATGATAAAACGTGTTTTTGTGTGAATAATTGCGTACCCACCCTTACCTGAAAGCATATTGTCACACTTAATAGAAGGGAATTTAAGGGTCATCTCATGTTTGTGTCTGTGAATTATTAGGTGATCTTCTCTTTGAAAGCGCTATGAGAACAAGAAACATGGTAGGCCGTGACAATACTGAAAAAGCACAGCCGCTGTTTTACATGAAAGATATTACATAAAAGATACACATGTGTTTTCTGATAAGAATTGTAATTCTTCAATTTACTGCACTCCAAGTGATGGCTAAAATGTATGACAGCATACATAAAACACATTGTTGTTGTGGCTCATGTCTCAATGTCATGTCTCTAGAGTCTAGACGACATGACAACCACCAGGAAACTGGACATTTGTCACTTACCTGCGAGCATCCAGGAGCAGAGCACACATATGGCCTGTCCTGATCAATATTCATCACTGTGATCTAAAAAAACCTAAACGTACATATACACACACATGCACACAGACATACAAACACATGCACACATGGGAGATGACATTATAAAATGCTCATGACAAATAAACAGACAAACAGGCAAATAAAACCACACAAGATAAATATAGTGTAAATAAAGATCTATCTATATCTATCTATCTATCTATCTATCTATCTATCTATCTATCTATCTATCTATCTATCTATCTATCTATCTATCTATCTATTTATCAACATACTTCCATGCAAATAAACGACAAACAGATCATAAACAGAAAGACACCTAATTAGTTCAATATAGTTTTTAAAACGCATGAGCTATATACATTTCTCTCAGTTCTCTATATTTTGCTCACAATTTCCTTGTTTAAGTTTGAGTTCTCTTCTTTGAGTTCTTCGTATCTAATACGTCTTACATCATAGTCGTGCCTTATAAAAAACACCAGCTACTTGCCCAGTCACTCATAACGTGAGCATTCCTCTAGTCATGACATCATCATTTAGTTCAGCCGGGCCAGAGTTTGAATTGGCAAGACGGGTACGGTGCTAAAGCTTCTAACCGGCCTGCAGAATGACGTAATGTCGAAACCGGAGGACTCACGCGGTGTCAACCCAAACAACTGAGATCAGACATTCTAACAGGGAAAATAATGTGACATTTTTGCGGTGAAAGCATCGTTAAGTTGTCTGAATCCCTTTGGATTAGGCTAACGTTATAGGCTACGTGTCGGCAGGTGTCATGTTTGGGGGGAAAATATAGCTACTAAGTTAATTATAATAGCCTAATAATAATTTGATTAACCCAAAGTGCCTTTTATTAATTTTTATTAATGCCTAATGATTTATTAATGCCTACTACTCCCTCAAAACATGCGCACGTGTCCGATCAAACATTTCAATATATTTAAAATTCAAACAGACTTTTAGGCTACAGTTAACTGTCAAACAGCCATTTCCCTAAACCGTATTTATTGACAAGTTTGTTGACAATCTTTAGACTACTAACGTTAAAATTTACAAAGACACCCTTATCGGATAGTCAAAACCTTTTTATTCCAATAACGTTAACGTTACCCTTTTTAAATCTGTTTTTGGTGGTGTCACACCCCCTCAAATAGACATTCAAACAGTTTACGAACATCTCAATGAAACCGGCACTTTGACAGACACTAGCAACTTGATAGTAAAACAACAACAACGGTAACACAAAAATCCCAACAGCTCTGTACAAGAAACGCACTCCATTTGTGTTCGGAACTGTGGACTCAGATATTCACAAGCGAGTGTAAAACAGTAATACTAACTTACCTAAACGCACGCAGACTGAGACTAGCAACGCTCCTCGCGCTCAGACGAAGCACGCTGAAGTGAAACGCGATTACAATATGATCTATTTACAGAAGCATTACATCACCTCACGGTGACGTCACGTGGGATTCCTGAACTTCTAAATCATTGCGGTCCGCTTTTTAAAAGAGGAGGGGTTTTCAGACCGCGCGCACCCGCCCACCGTAGGATGTAGCGGGCGTCCGATACGGACATTGGCGCGTTGAGAGAAAAAAGGGAAATGGGAGGCGCTTCGCTCGGTGCGTGCTGCGCCAACAGCTGTCTGGAGCTGTGCGCGGGACGGTCCCGATGAGCGAATGGTGTGTGATGATAGAGAGAAGAGAGAGAAAGGGCATGTATGAGCGTGTTAGCTCTTGGCTTGGCTTAACCCTTTTAATTCCAATTTATTTCCAGACAGTTGTTGTTTGGTTTTTGAATGGTCAATGAAATTAACTGCTTGCCTTTTTTTTTAATCGGTGGAAAACTATAGTCATGTAAAATAGTCTTTTATATCAGTAACATTGGTTAGCCTACTATTTCTTTAAATTTCTTTTTCATTTTATTTTGTTGCCTGTTAATGTAGCAATTAGATTTGAGATATTGTTGTGAATTAATCATTATTAATTCAAAATTGGGCTCTTTTTATTAATAATTTAAATTAAAAACAGCTATAGCCTATACAAAATATGGTGTATATCAATACATGCTTTATAGAACTTTGACACTGACATCAACTTTTAGAGCGGTAAACTAAAATTAAACAGCTCGGATCATGTGACAGTTTATTGTCATTTGTCATCTAGGCAATCTATACTTTTATTGATCGCTGACAGCTTTAAGTAAAATGAAACAATTTTTTGGACTGTTCAAATGAAAAGTAAATTTGGTCAGTGAGACATTATCTGTGGATTCCTGTGGATTTCGAGTTCACTTTGCAGAATCAAGACCCAAAGTGTTTTTTAAAGCCACTAACTGTGACCCCATCTGTCAGAGATACTTTATGTGAGGACATTAGCCTGATAATGAAAACAGTTTTTACATTTAATAAAGTAGCTTGAAAGGTTTTCAGTTTAACAGTGTCTAAGTTGTGTTAAACTAGATGTCATGTTTTCATTCAAAAGAATGTGGAATCATTCAGATTATCGGATGAGGGGTGTGTCTGATGTTTCAGAACAGCGTGGTTCTTTCGTGGTTACCGATAGGGAAAGAGTGCAAGGAAAAGGCAGAACAAGTGGGAGGGCGAGAGAGAGCGTGATTCATTAGCCTGCTGTAACTCAGAATGCTAGTAGCTGTTTCCTCAGCAACACCACAAAACAGGAAGTGGTAATGATGTCACATCAAGCCTCAGCCTTAGCTGACTCCTACGTCTTTGAGTATGAATCATTCACACACAGAGACAATGCAGTGGAGGGCATGCACCCACAAGTCTCATATGACATCATCCCTGTTTCTCCCATGATATAATTCACCATAAAAAGGAACTGTGTCAAGTTCACCTTTTGTTTCACCATTTAAAGAATTCAAATTGGTGATTTTTTTGGCTAATTAACAAAACTATTATTAAAATAATTAAAAAAAAATTTAGCAGATGCCTTCCAAGGTGACTTACAAAAGAGGAACAAAAACAGACAACAATAATAAACAAAAATAAACATTTGACTCTGCTATCAGATGTTTATTCTTTTAATGGCTTCTTCAATGGTTGGACATGTGAATGAGTGTGTGTGTGTGTGTGTGTGGTCTGACAAACCCTACATTATGGGGACAAAATGTCCCCACAAAGATAGCAATATCTGAAATCCTTGTCCTTGTGGGGACATTTTTTTGGTCCCCATGAGGAAAACAGCGTATAAATCATATTAAGTGATGTTTTTTGAAAATGTGAAAATGCAGAATGGTTTCTGTGATGGGTAGGTTTAGGGGTAGGGTTAGTGTAAGGGGATAGAATATACAGTTTGTACAGTATAAAAATCATTATGCCTATGAAGAGTCCCCACAAAGATGTGTGCGCGCGTTTGTGTGTGTGTGTGTGTGTGTGTGCTTGTTTATGTGATTTATGAGGACACAAATTTGTATAATGACATGCGTATTACACTGGTATTACAACTTAAACGTGGTTTATGAGGACATTTCAAAAGTCCTCATAATTCAAATAGCTTAAAAAACATAAAAAACAATTATAGCGGCGTATTTTTGTCACTAACTAGCTAACACCACAGCAGGCTGAAACATGGGGATTTATACTGAAGACGCGTCACGCTGGACCACTGTAATTGATGGAATATCTTTATTAATCCATTTCACAGACTTCGAAAACTTAAGCACTTACTTTGAGTGATGCATTTCATGAGCCGTGCAAAGATACCTCAGACAGTGGAAGATGGTAACAATGGTGACGGTCAACAGAAAGTTTCACCCCATGCTCACCCTGCAGCCATGATCCAAACACCCAAAATAATCCACAGGTGAACACACACACTAATGCAGACACCACACCCCTGGTCCCACCCACAGTGACCGATGACGTCATGATGCGTGTGCACATACACCATATAGACAAAAAAAAGAGGAAATATCAGAGAAACCCAAGTCAAACCCAATGTATGGCTTTTTAAAAATGTAAAAATGCAGAATGTTTCCTGTGATAGGTAGGTTTAGGGATAGGGGCAGTGTGTGTGTGTGTGTGTGTGTGTGTGTGTGTATGTGTGTGTATGTGTGTGTGTGTGTGCTCGTGTTTATATTACATTGTGGGGACCAAATGTCCCCACAAGTATAGTAAAACCTGAAATCACCTACATTGTGGGGACCAGCCAGCGGTCCCCATGAGGAGAACAGCGTATAAATCACACTAAGTAATGTTTTTTGAAAATGTAAAAATGCAGAATGTCTCCTGTGATGGGTAGGTTTAGGGACAGGGGCAGTGTAAGGGGACAGAATATACAGTTTGTACAGTATAAAAACCATTACGCCTATGGAGAGTCCCCACAAAGATAGCGAACCAGACATGTGTGTGTGTGTGTGTGTGTGTGTGTGTGTGTGTATGTGTGTGTGTGTGTGCGCGTGTGTGTGTGTGCTCGTGTTTATATTACATTGTGGGGACCAAATGTCCCCACAAGTATAGTAAAACCTGAAATCACCTACATTGTGGGGACCAGTCAGCGGTCCCCATGAGGAAAACAGCATATAAATCACACTAAGTAATGTTTTTTGAAAATGTAAAAATGCAGCATGTCTCCTGTGATGGGTAGGTTTAGGGATAGGGGCAGTGTAAGGGGACAGAATATATAGTTTGTACAGTATAAAAACCATTACGCCTATGGAGAGTCCCCACAAAGATAGCGAACCAGACATGTGTGTGTGTGTGTGTGTGTGTGTGTGAGTGTGATGGGTAGGGTAAGGGATAGGGGCAGTGTAAGGGGATAGAATATACAGTTTGTACAGTATAAAAACCATTACGCCTAGAGAGTCCTCATAATGTAGTTGCACCAACATGTGTGTATGTGTGTGTGTGTGTGTGTGTGTAGCAGGTCATATGTCTGTTTGTAATTTTTCCACATGATCCTTTGTGCGGTCTCAAGGTAGATCTTCAAATGTCTTAAGGATTTACTGCATATGAGTGATATTGCACTGAATCAATCGAGAATTTGGAACTATAAATCCTGAACTCTTTGATATTGTTCAATCATATACTGTTTGACCTGGAATGTCCTCCTCACAGTTTCTAGCATCTGTGATCGGCTGCTTATGTGTATCTTGTGTGAGGCAGATGGTTGAATTTACTAACATCTGACTGGCTTTGCAATATTATAAGGTACGTCCCAAACAGATGTCTGTACGTTTTTTTGAGCTTTTCAGGACCTAATCAAATTATGAAGCTGAAGAGAAAATATTGAATTTCATGAGTACATGTTTATACAAGTCTGTTTGTTTGAAAACAGTGCCGTGGAAAATATTTGGTCGTTTAGTCTCTCCGATATTTACATAGCCCAACGGCAGAGAACATTTATAACAGGGAGATTTAACGGATGATTAACAAGTGGTGGTCAGCACACGGTCACTGTCACAGGCTGATCAAAAGGACATTCCTCCTGCTCTTTGTGAACACAGCACCTTACATGGGTATGTGTCACACCTGACACGTTCTCAGTCTTTTCAGGGTTTGAGGAGGTCAACATTTTTCTTCAGTAAAGAAATGTCAATTAGATGTCTAATACCATACGTCACAATATAGAGTCACATGATGCTATTGTGTTTGATTCAAATATGCGTGTTTACAAAGTATTTGCAGTGTTTTTGTACAGCTGAAAAAATTTACCAGTTACTGAAAATATTTAAATGCTGGTCATACATTTACGTAGCATGAATACACGTACACTCTTAGAAAAAAGGGTTCATTGGGGTTCTATAGGGTTCTTTACTCAACTCCAAAGAACCTTTTATGCTAAAAAGGTTCTATAATGACAAGAAAGAACCCTTTTGGCACAAACGTTCTTTATAGGCTATTATTCATTCATATATTACATTATTCTGCAACATAGTTGTAATTAAATTATTGTTTATTAAACTGTTGTAGTAACTTAATATCACATTTTAATCATGCTAATTTTTGGAAGAGAAAAACTGATATGGCACTCTTCGTGTGATATTGATTACATAAAATTATGTAAACATATACATTTTCGAACCCCCATATCTTGAATTTTGTGATCATTCACATGCATTCATAAATACATTTTAGGGTCTTGATGTTTGTCAATAATATGAAATATTTAATCCGGAAAGGACAAAACAAATGATAATGAATGAACCCCTAAAAGGTTCCATAGAACCTTTTTCCTGGTTACAAAGAACCCTAAAGGATTCTTTTTATTGAACCCTTAAAAAGGGTTCTGTATAGAATCTTTTAGGTTCCAAATACGTAGCGCCGATAGAACCTTTTAAGGTTCTATGTAGAACCTTTTCTTAAGAGTGTAGCATTTGAAAAGTGAATTTACACAGTTTAATGCTGCACAGAGAAGACATACATAAATGTATATGATTTTGTTTAAAAAAAATCATATTAATTTATATGGAATTATGAATATAGAAAAATCAAATGATAATGAAATTGAAATCAAATGAAATCAAATGAAATTATAAAATTATATTACACTAAGGCCTGGTTTCACAGAGAGGGCTTAATCCATTGGAATAGGCCTTAGCCCTTGTGCATCAATTTAAAATAGAGGTGAGTAGAGGACATGTCAAAAAACATAAACATGTGAAGCTTTGGAGCTCAGACTTAAGTTTGGTCTCATTTGAAAGAAGACCCTTGACTGATTTTTGTCAAAGTAAAAAAAATAGTTTAGAAAAAAGTGACGCAAAAAAGTTATAGAGAGGTTTAAGTTTATGAAAATGATATATGAACATAATTTTATATAAAAATAAATCTATATTTGATAAAACATGTTGAACTCAAAAACTGATAGAAAATCAATGCCATAAATCGAAACATTTTGTGTTCCAAATTTGAGGATGATGTCGAGCTTTCAGTAAGATTTTGTTTGGATGCCAGCAAAGCTCTGTTGGTACACATTGGTTGGATTTGTGATTTGCAGTACAGTGCAGTTTTTCTCTCTCAAATATTACATGCACACACACACATTTTTTTTTATTGCACACATACAAACCACACTCTGACATCCATGCTAACACAATTATAGCTGCACAATTTGTCCAATTGGCTCCATAACAGAAACCAGGAATAAAGCGAGTACTTGCTATATAGGCCAAACTTGAGAAAATGGCACCATTTGGTAAAAAATTGTAAAATTTTTCAGTTTGAAGCCTTGTCAACCGAATGAAAGCGGTTTGGGTTTCAATGGGGACATTTTTCTCCTTAAGGTCCTAAGTGTAGCCTAACTATTTTGTGTACCTATATTGTAAAATAGATTTATTAAAGTAAATAAATAGGGGTGAAATAGTAGCCTACAATTCCACTAAAAATACACACTTGTGCCAACAGTTAATTGGCATACACACGATACAGATACAAAAGATACAGAAAATAACAAAAATGACCATAAGGACACACAAGGGTTAGTTAAATTAGGACATTGACAGATATGTCAGTGAAAGTTGCTTTAAGTTAAGACTGCTCAAATGTAGCTTATTTTAGTCTGAGAATAAGGTTTAAGCCTTGTCTGTGAAACGGACATCATTTATCTGCTAGATAGGCTGCTGCCACCAAAAGGTGTGAAATTAATGACCACTGCATTACAATTCCATATGAAAAGATATGCAGAAGTACAAAAGTGCTTAATGTACTAACATTTGGAAGAGTCACATGTGTACCTGTGTAATTAAGTAAAAAGTTAATCGGGATTGTTTCTGCATTCTCAGGCAGTGGGACTATTAAACCTCACAAATTTAAAGGCAGGGTAGCAAAAGATGCACTGAAATAATCAATAATACAGTGTGGCCCTTCTCAGTCAAGCATTCCTCGTTTTTCTCCGCTCAGGTGAACTGAACAGCAGCATGTTTGTTTGGCCGGTTCCTCCTCCTCCTCCGTCATGCTGCTTTGCCCCCCATCCCCCTCCCATTGGCTGCCAGCCGTCTAAACAGCTCCAGCTGCAATCCCCGCTGCCGCTGCTGCTGCAACGAGCTGCCGGCTATTAGATCACCTCATCCCGCACAGCCTCTGCCTCTGCCGGTCTGCAAGCTCACGGACCATTGCCAACACATCCATTATGACGGGCGTCGCGGCTGCCTCCTTCTTCTCCAACGTTTGCCGGTTTGGCGGATGCGGGCTGCACTTCGAGTCCCTGGCCGAGCTCATCGTTCATATCGAAGATAACCACATCGGTGAGTAGCGCTCCGCTTTCGGCCTGCTGTCCCGCTAACCAGTCGCTCTCAAGCGGAGAGAAGGCGCGTCTGTGCGCTGAGCATTTGGCTGGGTTGTATGCAGTGACGCGCAAATTCATTTGCATGAACTTGCTGCAAATTCAATAACATTAGCATTGACTCAGTTTAATTAAGTATCGTTAGATAGTCATAATCAGGTTTCAGCGACGGGTGCACTGTTACTAGACGCTGCTCTGTTTAGACCTAGGCCTGGTTGTACGTGTGGCAAGCTGTTTTAACATGTGTTGCTTGAAATAACTAGCAGTGTTAATTTTAGGGGTTTTAATAGTCATAATTATGAATAATCAGAATAATCTATACATCTAATTTATAGATTGGCTACTAGTACTGTATTCCAGAAGTGAATATGTATTCATCACATAATAGAACAGTTAGCCTACTATCTGTTCCAGTTTTCTAGTAATAATTAAATGGACACTAGTGCATATCAATCAAACTTTATTAAACTGAATTCCAGCTAAATAGTTGCTGGTATGTATTCCTAATGGTATACATATGAATATTAAATATATAAATAAATGGAATGAATATTTAACCACAGATTAGAATTTAATAGCAAAGTTTTGCAATTTATTACCAATAACAATGGAATAGATACATGTGACTATTGGGGTGATGACTAGTAGCAACAGAATAAAAATGTATGTAGCCTACATGTAATACATGTAGTAATATATGTTGTAATAATCACTAATTGAATTGGAAAATCATCTTCAGAGCAGACATTGACAGGTGAAAAGAAAGCTGACATTCGAGGCGTTATAGTGTTTTCCTGACAACTTCAGACAGTTTGGAAGAATAAGTTCAAATGGACTCGATTTCAAAGCTGGACTGTTCCGGTGTTAAATTAAACTTGACAGCCCTTAATGGTATATGTTCACTATCATTAGGGCCATTTCACACAGGACGCGGCAGTCTCAAGTGTCTTGTTCATTTTTACAGAGAATGCGTTTTTGCATTCCACTGCGATGTTTTTCTATGTAAAGATGTGCTAGACAGACACGTTTGACCGTTTGGCTCACGTCTTTGGCACCTTCTCGTGCAAGACGCAGGGTTATACGCATGCATATACATGCATTTTTGAAAAATACGCCTCTAGAAGAATAGATTTAGTAGCAGAAATGGCCTGTTGAGGCGCCTTTGTTTATATGGACATACTATTAAGTAGGGTTTGTGTTTTTCAGCAATAATGTAGCCTACACCCTTACTTTACTGAGAAAAGAAGGTCAGAGAAACATCCAAAGGTGGAAAATCTTAATATTTGTGCAATTTGTGTTTGTTTTTTATTTAGGATATTGAATTTTTTGACACTTCAATTAAAGTATATAAATAATCTTAAGAAGTAAACTTCCGTTGTCATTTGAAAGTGTGTTTGCCTACTTGCATTATTATGCAGTTATATTATGATATGATATCATTAGTGGCATCCAATGGTCTTAAAATTTCAATAATATTATTTACAATAATAAAATTTCAATAATATGTATTATTTATTATTTAATAATAATATTATTTAGTTATTTCTGGGACAAAACATCGCCCAACAAAAAGTAGTTATGACAGGCCTATAAATGTATGCTAGTAACTAGTAAAAAATACATTCTTGTTTAGTGGTCGACCGATATATCGCCGGGGCCGATATTTGGCTTTTTTAAAATATCGGCATTGGCCGATAAGTTTTTCTGATTGGCCGATATGTTGGAAGTGGGAATTTTCTTTTGACGGCGCTGCGGACTTTTATTTTGACGGGCGGCGCTGAGAACACCAGTACCTGAGAAGAGAATATTTTGACCCCTAAAATCCACTGGATCCGTCTACGGCGCGGAATGTCAGCGTCGCGGATGCCGGAGCTAATCGCAGCCATTATAGTCATTGTCAATGCTCTTAAGTCCACCAGCTGCGGACGCAGCGCGTCTTAGAAGCGTCCCAGAAGCGTCTCTCCGCGCCGCTCCGCAGAGAATAGGTAGCAGGTCTATTTTTGCCGCTTGCCGCGTCAAGCAGCACAGAGCACATCGTACATCGTACCGGGCAGGAAGTCAGACACAGAACGGTACAGAGGATCCGGTCGATTTTCAAAATAAAACACCCTGTGGAGACTCCACATCACTACAGTTTGGACAACAATGCCTCTGATTGGATATTACTCGTTGCATTCGCTGTTAGGCTTGGGCAGCCAATCAGAGGCAGTGGGTGGTGAACTGAACGCATACTTTATTATTTAAAAAAAAAAATTTATTATTATTATTATTTTATTTTATTTATTTATTATTATTTATTAATTTAGGCTATACCTACCAAGTAGGAAATAACAACAGAAAAAAACATAGACAGAATTCACTTAATTAAGTAATCCACTTAACGTAGACTAACTATGTTCCGTACATTTTTGTAGAAGCACAAAGAGGAAAATTGAAAAAGAAAAAAAAAATCGATAAGGTAGCACAACTGTCCGCTCCTGAGCCAAAAGAGGACAAATGACCAACAAATAAACAACGCTCCGATTCTGAGGAAAAATGAAGAAGTCACCAACGCTCCGCTGCTGAAACGCGTCTGAGGCGCTTCCAGTGGACTTTGACGCCGAGCTATAAGGACGCATCAAAAACGTGGCGCTGACGCCGCACCGTAGATGGATCCAGTGGATTTTAGGGGTGAGCCTGATCAAACAGCGCTCTCTCACATTCTCCGTCTTCATTAGTTTACGATCTCTGTCAGTCATATCTAATACTTTGTTAGACAGAACTGGTGGCTACAGGACTGGTAATCAAAGAAAGTAAATGTGAAAAAGTAATGTGTTTGCTTTTATATTATTTGTAACAGAAAAGGCAAACAATCAGGCTAAAATACTTTCTCATTTACCGTCAACATTCAGCAAATGCGCATCTACATAATTTAAACATATCTCTGAATATTTAATAAACATTTAATTTCACAAACCTTGCAGATTTAATCGAATCCAGATGTGATGTCTTGTGAAGTGTGCATTTGTAGCTGGCATAAACGCGTTACTGCGAGTGACGGTCCGAAGTGAGTGAATGCGAACAGAAGAGCAGCTTCACTGGAGACTCGATCGAAACACTCTAAATCCTTCATTTTAAAATATGCTGTGCTATATCCAGTTGCCCACCGTGGGTAAATTCATGTTGTTTTCACTGTGTGATGTAAAATTACGGCCGTTTTCACACCAAGCATGAATGGCGCGTGAGCAGCGCAACTACATCGTCACTGCAGCTGCAGACGCGCGCGAGTATTCACACTGGAAGCGCTTGTACAGCGGCTCCCAGGCTACATATAAGCAAGCATTTCTGTGTGAAATCATATTAATTTTGTCCATCAAAAGTGTGCTTTCACTTTAATTGAGCGTGAGCAGTGCAGCAAACACTCGCCGCCGAAACCCACTTCACTGCTGCTCACGCAACACTTCTGCTTGACGCGCTGCTCCTGCTCGCGGTGTGATCGCACTCATTGATTAACGTAAAAAATACGCGCTGCTCACGCACCGCTGATGCAGTGTTCCCTTGTCAAAAGTCAAAGTCAAAAGTCTTTATTTGAAAAAATATTATATTATCAGTGCGCATGAAATTACCAGATTAATGAGTGCACTGTTACAGTGTTTACTTCCTTTTTATTCACATATTCATATGTTTTTAAACAATTACTTTATTTGTGAAAAATACTGTAATGGGATTGCAGATTCAAGAAGTTGCCATCTAAAGTATAGGGCCTAAGAATGTTTATTTTAAAGATTTTTTTTCTAATTTATTTCTAATTTATTAAATATTGATTAAAATATATATATAAAGTATATGTATGTGTGTGTATATATATATATATATTTATATATATATCGGCTTTATATTGGCCATCGGCCACCCTGCTCGCTAAGATATCGGCATCGGCCATCAAAAAACCCATATCGGTCGACCACTATTCTTGTTGATTAAATAAATGTAAAAATGGCTTGCCATGTCTGTAATTAGTGCTTGCTGTGGAGAGCCATTGTTTATGCTAATGTTGTGTATTCAGGCTGTCTGTCAACTTCCACAGGAATGATTCTCTGTTTAGATGCTTAACAGTTGCGTGAAGATTTACACACAACATTTTTTATTTTATATTAATCCCAAGTTAGCGATCAATATATGAAACAGAATTAATTTTAGTTTTAAGCAGTGTGCACTGCAGAACTTAGTACTCTAAAAAGAAAATTCAACCCACTAAAATTGAAAAGTGTAATTAAAGTGATGCCAAAGTTACCACTTTGAATTTAATTATTGATGTAGAAATTCAAATTGAAACTCTGAAAGCATATAGTTGTTATAACATGATGATGTAAAAGTATTGTCTCTGCATCAATGCAAGGAGTAATGTTAAATATATATTGTCTATGGTAATTATTGTTTTAGTAATCAGTGACCTTATACCCTACTAAGACCTTTCTTAAAAGTATATTTGCATTGCTAATCTGTGATGGAAAAATGCATGTAACAGATATGTCGTTTTTTGTTGTTGTTGTTGCTGTGCTTCTCTTATTTTGATGGCTGTGCCACACTTGTCTCCATAGTGACTGGCTGCAGACGTCACAATGGAAGGCCTCTGTCAGAATGAAACACACCTGCACCCCAGTCTCTGTCTGTCACTGTAGCCTCATAAAAGATCAGCTGGCCTGATTTCCCTCAGGGGTCACAGTTCTGACATTTGGGGCTAGGGATTTGATCTCGGAGCTCTTGTTTTAATGAGCACAACAATGGGAGACCCCTAGCCTTCCACAAAGATCATTAATACTGCTAATCAATAATAATCCTATTGAGTGGAAACCCCATGCTGTGGCTTGGTTTGGCAGTTTGCCAGTCATGAAGAAGATTGTTAACATTTAAATTCAAAATTGTATGCGATTGTCATGATACAGTTATCACTTTAAATCATTAAGCAGCACCTTTATTGCTTGAGTTAGTGCTAGTTTGTTCTTAACTATTAGTGTTGGGAGATTAATGTGAAAGCATGACTGAGACAACCTATGTTTTAGACAGTTGACATATAAAGCAGGATACAGACTCTGTCTAGCCTACATCTCCTGAATTACATCCCATGATTGTCTCCAAATCCTTTCTTTCATCGCTTCAGGAAACCGCACACATGTTACAAATGAAGTGTTAGTGATGGCAGGTCATTGCTTATAATTTTACTGATATAAAGGCATACAAAATGAACTTTGAGTGACTTTTGATCTGAAGTCCCATCAAGAGCCCTGGTGCGGTTTAAGCCCTATTCGCACGGGATTAGTACTATCTGTGGACCTTGTGTGATTTAGAAATTACCCCCCCACATCTGAATTTCGTGTGGCGCATTCGCACGGGATAACCGAAGCCTGTGATTATACTCAAATTTACTGACTTTTCTCCCGGATGACGTCGAGGCTATTGCTTGGAAATGTCTTGCCGTTATTATAGGTCTATCTGTATGATATATCATAAACAGAAGAATGTTCCCTACCGCATGCTGCTATACCATTCATCTCCATATAATCATTATTTTTGTTTTTGCTCTTCTGATGATTTTCAGCTTTCTCTTTCTGCAAATTGCAGAAAGAGAAAGATCACAGACAACCTCCGCAATTATTACAAATGACTAGAGGTCACCATATAGTACTAATCCCGTGCGAATAGGGCTTTAGTTTAGTTTTGTCTTAGCAGTGAAAGCTATTTAGACACATTTTGCATAATGTATCAGAACAATATCAGTTGACATGGCGCTAAACTTTTGTATTTTTTGACAACATTTTTGTGATTTTTAAAACTGTGCATTTACTGTGTTTAATACTGCATCAGTTATCGGTCTTAACATTTTAAGTATTATTGGTTCATTGTACAATGCAGATTTTTTTTAAACTGTGCATTTCTAATATTAAATGTATTTCTTTTCAAAAAGTTTTGATGCTATACTCAATAGTGCAATACTCAAAATGAAATAATTTACTAATAAATAACAAAACTACCAGGACTTAGTTGGAACACTCTTTTGGTTGTGTTGTGTATCACATGTTCACATCTGCACACCAGTATTGTCTTGACTATGTGCTATAGTTGTTAATGTGAATTCATATGGATAGTTAAAATAGTCAAAGGTTGTGTCTGTGTGCGAACATTTACATTTTGAATAATTTTACACTAATATTCAGGGAAGCTGTTTGATATGTAGATGAGATTTTTTTTTTCACTCAAGGTCATTTAAGTGATGTTAGGCAAACAGACAGGTTTACATAATTGTAGTTATACAATTACTTCCAGAATAAATCTTATTCCAGTGTTAAGCAACATCATCTCAGATGTTAAAGGGGTGGTATAATGCCCTTTTCACAAGATGTAAAATAAGTATTTGATGTCCTCAGAGTGTGTATGTGAAGTTTTAGCTCAAAATACCACACAGATATTTTAATATAACATGTTAAAATTGTCACTTTTTGAGGGTGAGCAAAAACGCACCGTTTTCTGTCTGTTTCTTTAAATGCAAATGAGCTGCTGCTCCCGGCACAGACGCACACTGGAGCTTCACACTGACATGCACTGAACATTTCAAAAACTTTTAGCGTTTTAACAGAACATTTCTGTATGGTTAGTTGATTAATTGATGTAGTTTATGTGTAGTTTTCTTCTAGTTTTTGATTAGCATATTCTGTCTTGATAATCTATAAATCGTGTTCCAGGGGTGGGATTTATGTAAATTCTAGGGTTGGTGATGTCACTAACCCGGGAGGAATGTTCTGTAGTCCTTACCAGCCGTTTGTTGTAGTCCTTAAAATGAATTTCTTTAAAAGCAAATATCTCCCTTTGCTTTGAGCATTGCAACTCTTCAGAAGTTGTTTATGCTCAAACAGAAACATTACATACTAACTAAAGTTAGAAAAGTGAAATCATAATCAACCACCCCTTTAAGACTTCATGTTGGTGTTTGACCAGTCCTCTTTTTCTTGTTACACTAAGTACTGCAATTTCATTTTGCAATGTTTCTTGCTTGTCTTGTTTGACTTCCATATGATTTTGTTTGTAATTGAATGTTTTTACAATCAAAGTGAATGCACTTGATCTGAATGCGAATGGTGTTTTGTGCATTTTCATTCCGTTTGTTATCAAGTAGATGGTAGACATTGTCAAATAATTAGATAAACTGTCTTGTCTTAGATTTTTTTCAGATTTACCAATTATCTGTGGGCTACAGTTTCATGCAGTCATTCTTTCTTGATGCTTCGAGGGAATACAAAGTTACATGAACTTATGTAACATTGCCTCCTTGTGGTAAAATTGTGGTGTTTTTACCACATGAAACACATGAGAGACGTTTGCAGACTGTCAAATCAGTGCACTTACATTAGGCAGCCTAATCAAATGGTATCAAGAAAGAGCTGTCATGTTGCCCCGAATAGAAAAATAAATTATTTATTTGCTTTATTGACATATGGTTTGAATAAAATATATGGATAATTTGAGTATCCAAGCTTCCTCAAAACATAGCTGTGCATCTTGATACTGGTCAGGGTGAGTTTGAGAATATGCATACACACAAACACAGAAAGAGAAAGTTCATTGGGTATATCTGTGCTAGTTGCCTAGGCCGAAAGGAATTTTGCATTATGTCATACCCTCCTGGTGTCAGCGAGATGGTCCTACCGGTATTCAGACATGTATTTTGGTAAGTTGTTATTTAGTGTTGTGCCAGTGGAAAATTGTTCAGACATGTCCGTCTCATTTCCTCTCTATTGTATTTACATGTCGTAGGTAGCAGGTGACATAATTCGAAACAACTGAGAGCCGTACGGCCTGTGTTTGTTGTCGTCTCTTAAAGGGGACGGGGATCTATATAAGTCTCAGTTGTCCACAAAATGTGTCTGTGAAGTTTCAGCACAAATTACCCCACAGATGTTGTAAATGCCCATTTTTAAGTGAAAGAATAAAAATGCTGTTTTCGTGCATGTATCTTTAAATGCAAAATGAGCTGCTGCCCCCGACCCTGCAATACTATGTCAAAAATTAAAACATCTGTTTGGTGTTGGTTAGGGGTGGGAAAAACCTTGCAATTTATTTCGTTTTTCTTCTCATTTTAGTCAGCCCAATATTATAAAAACAAATGCCCTTTAAGCTGACTATAATCATTATACATGCACAGTCTTCTGTAAGAAAGCAAGGCAGGCAATTTAATTTGATTTTTTTTTTTATATTAAAAATAGAAACAAAGTAAATTACAAACAATAGGACAAATACAATAGAAAAAAATATTCAAATTAAATACACTTTTAAGTTTATTAAGTAAAGTAAAGAAAAATGTAGTAAAGAAAAAACAGAAATTGAATAATCAAATGTAAAAAATTAAAACACTATCTTCACTGTATGAATTAAATATAAACTGATTAATATTAAAGATAAAAAAGTGATTCAGTCAAAAGCAGTGAGTGTTTTTTTAAATTAACATTAATGAAATGGATGGCAACCGTTTATGAGGCTGCTGTCCCGAATGAATGCACAATATAGTTACACATCCGATTTTCTCCCATTTGTTTTCGTTCACGTAGGACTTAACACTCTGTTTACATTGAATACTCCACATTCCACAATATGTGCATTTTGAGATAATTGTGTGTGTAGCTGTGAAAGAGAATTGAATTCAAGATCGCATGCATGTGAAGGAATCTATGTGATTTGAGATGCGATTTGTGAAATTTGTGAATCGATGCAAATAGATAGAATCACGAATCATATATGAATAAAAAAATTTCCCCTGCACCCGTTATTTTGGTTATCATCTCTATCGCGGTCAATCTCACGTGACATTGCAGTTCTTCATCATCATGAAAGATTATTATTTGCAAGCTTCACTTTGGATTTGGATTTATTAGACAAATTATTAGTGAAAAATACACTCATTTGTCAAGGATAACACAATAAAGTTAAAAGAAACTTATTTTCATTGTGGTCATTGATGTAAAGCACAACTTCACTCCTAGAGACATCTGTATATTTACAACACTACAATAAGAACACCTTTACCAAAATATACATCATACTTAAACATCCACCCAACATTAATACAAATGAATCACTAAAACAACTTCTCAAATAGCCAACTTCCGACTTTCGTACAACCGTATTTGACATACTCTTTATATCTAGAGGCAGCTTATTCCAAACCAAGTTCTCTTTCACGTCTTATTGTGCTTAAACTGTCAAAAACACACAAAGTTCACATACACACAGTTGGTTATATCTGTGAACGTAAATGGCAGTTAAAGAAATCGCATGTGTTCTAAATCTGTCTATTAAAGTGAAAGCAGCGTAATATACTGTACCTACTGCTATATGCTGTTAATAGGAATCAAACAACAAAAGAAAAAATTAAAATCACCCACTGCTCTTGATTGAATTAAGTTTAGTAGCTTTAATAAGACCACGTTTCTTACTTTAATGCTGATGTTAAATGCTCTGGCGAGGATAAAAACATGGCGGACAGTGTACAGCTAATTCAGGGCAGGGTCTAGGCATTTGTGACGTCACAAAAGCAAGAATTTGCAAACGGCTTGTGATTTATTGGAATTAAATAGGTGGATTTTTTTCATTATAGGGTGGTTGTGTACACACACTGCCGACACACATTTATGTTCAAACACCATGTGAAAGTGAATTTTCCATAATAGGTCCCCTTTAATATTATCTGAGCATTGTGTCAATGCAGGTTACTAAGCATTTTCTGCGGACAGCGCAGCCATGGCAACAATGTGACTAAATTAAACTTTGGTGAAAGATGAAGGGTTTTAGTAAAACACTGGTAGAGATAAGTAAAAAAAAAAAAAAACATCAGCCTGAGCAGTTTTTAATGGTCACCGCTAGCATAAACACAACTCTTTCACGAGTCACTAAACCAATTAAAGCTAAACAATGAATCAGCGCTGTTTGGAACTGTTTAAAGACATTGTGCTCTTGTTACCCTAGCATACTACTTTAAATGCTGTTATTTTCTTAATATAACCCTAACTATAAAACCATAAGGAATTTGGAGTAGACAGAGTGAATTTTTAAACTTGGGCGAGTTTCTTTCAGTGACCAGAAGATGTCAGGCTTGTTTCACAATATTTGTTAGCCCCAGTAGCTCCAAAAAGTATGGAAAGGCTTGTAAATGTCCCAAGTTTTATTCTTTTGAGCCCCAAAGAGTAGTATAACTAATAGCACAGTTCTCATATAGCTTTGATGTTGGTGATGAATAATCATGTCCATATATCCATATAAGGGAAATGTTGCATCTTTATTACTCAGTATTGTTTCTGTTTACTGAGTGATATAATGGTGAATATTCGGTCCATATGTTGTTCTTAATTCTTTTCTGAAGTTATACAATAGATTTTGGGGCATCTGTCTGAAATAATAGTCGCAATAATTGCTATAGGCTAATAGTTTATGAAACTAATATCAAGAAATTACAACTATAATTATAGAAGTTAATTCTGTTCATCTCTGTTTAGATCATTATGATTTAATCGTGTGTGTGAGTAAGAAAAAGTGCTGCATTAAATGACTCCCCAGGCCTCTTTATGAGGCAATTAGTGAGATCCAGTGGAAAATCCAGCTTTCCTAGTCCTACCCAAAACCCAGTGTGCGTTTGTCTGTATGTGGTGGTGTGCATGATTTGTGTGTGAATGCTTATGTTTTTGTTTCCTTTCTCATATTGTGTGCTCGTCCTTGAGCTTGCGTGTGTTTGCGTGTACATACGGAAGTGTTTGGAGCGTTGTATCCTGCTGAGCTCCGAGAAGTGTAATTACAGCCTCGTTTAGAGTTCTCTCCATCCCCTCCTTCCCGCCTGTCTTCCCCTCCTCCCCCCCTTCCCTCCATCCGGAGACCTGCTGCTCTCCAGCGCATTAAAACACTCCCCTGCTTTTTAATTAGCCGTCTGGAAAACAAACCCGGCATTCCTGCAACGCCGCTCCATGCCAGGCTCCTCTGACTTATGCACAGACTCACACTAACAGGGACACACATATTGCTTTCTGTTGGTTTTTGTGCTGTTTTGTGCCACAGGGTGGCACATTTGCTCTTCTGGTGGTTTTAGCCCTCTTAAAAAGATTCCAGCTAATCCAAAATGTTACAAGGATGCATTTCCGTCAAATTTAGATCTACCTGATCCCATATCAGTGTTCAGGACCACAGTAAATAGCCCTGTGAGCTTTGATAGGAGAGGATTTAATGATATGGCTGTGAATAAAAGGCATGTTTATGGGAGAAAGTTCTTTAATGTCCTCACAGAGGGCCCAGTATTATTAGCCCTACATAAAGATTTCATAGGGATTTAATACTGGTCATGGCCCATTAAAATGCAATATTACTGCTACTGGTTGTGACGAGTGGTGCTTTCAACTCAAGTTCCTGCTGCCGTAAGGATGGCTGTTGTTTGTACTGAATTATGACGGCCGCTATTGAAAGTTTATGATTTTGCTAAATGTGAAAATTAACTCCAGGGCGTTCAGTTTAAGAGGCACTGAATGTTAAGTGTGTGTGTGTGTGTGTTTTTTCTTTCTGTATTTCCTTGCTACTTTTCCTGTGGAAAGACCTTGTGTGCCTCCATTTTCTAGGTGAAGGGAAATCATAAAATTGGAAAACATTAACTCTGCCCTCCCATCACTGTTCTGCAGCTGGCACACATAATTACACTTCCACCACGCATAATACCAGAATAATGTTAAGAAGATTTAAAGGAGCAGTTCAACCTACAAAAAAATCTTTTTCTCACCCTCATGTTTTTAAAACCTGTATGACTGACTTGTTCAATGAAACACAAAGGAGATATTAATAGCAGAATGTCCAGCAAAAAACAGCTCTTTTTCATATAAAGACAGTGAAAGTGAACCAAGGCTGCCAAGTACGATTTACGTATTTTCATTTAACAAATCTACCACACAACTTTTAGGATACTTTTACAATGCTTTTAACATATGAATCAGATTCTGACAAGTCTGGGGTTCTATCCACTGTTTTTGTAATGAAAACGAGCAGCATAAACATTCTTCAAAATGTCTCTTTTTATGTTCCATGAAAGAAAGGAAGTCATACTAGTTTGGAATGACATTTGTAATTTCTTTTTATTGTAGCTCTCTAGACTCTTAGTTCAAGTCTTCAACAAGGATGTTTTGCAAGGATGTCACTCTAGTTAACTCCTTGAAGGTGAATTTGTGACTCTAATTTGTGTATCTTGAATGAAAAGTTTAAGGGAAAATAAATATAGAATAGGGAAAAAAATGCTGAGTGTAGGTTAAACGAAAGATTCATGGTTAAACCGATACTTTCATACGAGATAGCCCACAGATAAGTATTTACTATTTGTTGTATTTCATTTTAACCATTCAGTCGAATTTTTCACTTGTTTTTCATTTCTTAATTGCTAATGAAGTATGTTTAGATTGAAGGGCACACCACACCAGCAGGTAAAATGATTTGGAAACGCTAATAAACCACTGATGAAGACCACCTCAGTGGACCACCTGAGACACACAGATGTGTGTGTGTGTGTGTGTGTGTCCTCTTTATGAGGTGAGGAAGGCCTAATCCATGCACTGCAGACACCAGAAAGCACTCTGATGAGATTAAGGCAAAAGCAGACTCAGGTTGACTGGTTTTTCTTTAAAGATGTCAAGGAAACTTTGCTACTCTTCTATTTTTACCTTCATTTGTATTTTGGGATTCAAGTCATATGCTTATTACAGATTGTGTGAAATGTGACAGAGAGCATGTGAAATTTATTCACATGCAAAATCTGGTGCATTCTTCAAAGCATTAAGTGTGCGTAGAAGTTGCTCCATGTTAAAGGAGAATAATGGTTAAGTGAACATGCTGGAATGCTTTTAATGGCTTTGAGTAATACCTCATTTAGACATGTGGGACCTATTATATACACTGCCTGTTATACACAAATATAACTGTGCACACACATGCAATGCAACCCATTTGAACGTGAAAAACCCTGCTTTTCTTTTTCTTCTTTCTCCACATGGTCAATGAAACCTCTGTAAAATAATCATGCAGAATGTGCCAGCTTCACTCACACACACTCAGCAGTGTGTCTTTTTTCTCTTTGTGAGGTCTTCTGTGCACCATTTATGTTTTAATGAGCTCTAAGCAGCAATTAACATCCTACAATTTTTTCTCTTTCTCTCACACACGCACACACACACACACACACACACGCGCACACACAAACACAGAGTGTATGGTAAACAATAGCTTCGTTAATTAACATTTTGTGTAAGTATGTGCACACATGTAGAAATAAGACACATACTGATCAGTCATCATAAGGGAGACGTTGCCACATGAGGGCAGTCTCAGGCCATGATACAGACTATAACCAGACACACACACACACACACACACACACACACACACTTGGCAGAGGAACTTTGAAGCATTGCCTGGTGTGCCTCGGGCACTGGAAGCTGCCTGCTGTCACAAGCAGAGTGGAAAAAGTGTGGTGGTTGTTGTGTCGGGCCTGCAGGGCATTAGGGGTACTTGTTTGACTACACTTACAGTAAGCACAACACAAAATAATGTTTCAGGATGTTTCAAGGTGTGATCACCAATGCAATACTGCATACACAGTGTTTGCCTTGACCTACATGTGTACATCTTTAACTTTATCCTGTGTATATATGTTTGTTTTCTCTCTTCTTCTCTCAGATACAGATCCCAGAGTTCTGGAGAGGCAGGAGCTGCAGCAGCCCACATACGTTGCTCTGAGCTACATTAATAGGTGCGTATGTTGAAATATGAAGTATATACTAATTTGCTTAAAGGAGAACTCCGGTCAATTTTAACATTGAGCTCATTTTTTTGTAAATTTGGAGTGCTGTCAGTACAGAGAACAACGACAAAAATCGGTGTTGCCTACTCAGTGTTATTTTCTTTTTAAAATTTGCACCCTGTTGACTTCAATGGGGCAAGTTTTAAACCTGCTTTTAGCCTCTTAACATCCTTGATATGTCATTACAAGTGCACAGCCATGTGAGTGGTGTTATTAAGAATGAACACGGTCAATCTGACTGCAGTAGATGTGAAAGATATTAATAAAAATTATGTTAATTCAGCCAGCTCACATACCTGTATTTTCTTCCTGTTTTCGGTCGAAGTCCAAAGCAGTCGATTATCGAGTTCGCGCGTGCGACCAGGCTGTATGAGATCCCATTCTCCCAACTCGATAATCGACTACTTTGGACTTCAACCGAAAACAGGAAGAAAATACAGGTATGTGAGCTGGCTGAATTAACATCATTTTTATTAATATCTTTCACATCTACTGCAGTCAGATTGACCGTGTTCACTCTTAATAACATCAGTCACATGGCTGTGCACTTGTAATGACATATCAAGGATGTTAAGAGGCTAAAAGCAGTTTTAAAACTTGCCCCATTGAAGTCAACAGGGTGCAAATTTTAAAAAGAAGATAACACAGTGTAGGCAACACCGATTTTTGTCGTTGTTCTCTGTACTGACAGCACTCCAAATTTACAAAAAAAATAGCTCAATGTTAAAATTGACCGGAGTTCTCCTTTAATAAAATATTGATAAAATTGTAATTATATTATAAAATTAAAAGTATATTATATTAATATAACATTCAGAAGTTTGGGGTCAGATTTTTTTGTTGTTGTTGAAGAAATCAATACTTTTATTCAGCAAGGGTGCATTGAATTGTGACAGTAGAGACATTCATAGTTACAAAATACTTCAATTTCAAATAAATGCTGTTCGTACTTTATATTTATCAAAGGATCTTCAAAAATGTGTCACAGTTTCCACAAAGAAACTAAGCAGCACGACTGTTTTCATCTTTTGTAATAATAGGAAATGTTTCTTTAGCACTAAATCAGCATGTTAGAATGATTTCTGAAGGATCGAGTGACATCGAAGACTGAAGTAATGATGCTGAAAATTCAACTTTGCCATCACAGGAATTTTAAAATATAGTCAAACATTTAAAATTGTAACATGTATATTTAATTGTAATAATAATTACTGAAATTTTTGTTCTTATAAATGTAGCCTTGGTGAATATAATTGACTTTCAAACACATTTAAAAAATCTTGCCGACCCTAAACTTTTGAATGGTAGTGTATTGCTTGCATATATAAATAAATTAAAAATAACATATATATGTATCAAATATAAATAAATAAATGAAGCACTTGGGAGGTCAGTACAGAAGGAGGCCATAGTATTTGACACCTACAATTGTAATTTTTATGTTTTGTATTAAAGATTTAAACCACTGTAATTCCATGAACATAGTCCTCAGGTACACCAGTGCCTGCACATTCAATCTCTTAATGTGGCTTATTGTTTGTTTGTTTTTTAGATTCATGACTGAAGCAGCCCGCAGAGAGCAAGAAACTCAGAAGAAGAAGGTCCAACCCAAAATTGCTATATCAGTCACGGGAGGTGTATCGCGTAACAGTACAGCGACGCCTCCGCGCCATAGCAACGGCAGCCTAACTCCACCCGTCACCCCTCCCATCACACCCTCATCCTCCTTCCGCAGCAGCACACCTACAGGTTATTGGAGTTTGTGGGATTTTACATGATTATAAAGTTAGATTTATATATGAATATACACTAATATGAATATGCACTAACTGATTGTCAGTGTGCATGCCCTCAAAAGTTCCCATTGGTTTAAATCCAAGCTTTTGGTGACATCCACACATCCTGCACCTCAGCTGCTCCGTTTCCTGTTTGTTTTATGCTGTTTCAATAAGCCAGTCATTATATCAGTTGATGTCTATTGTCAGAAACATGTCCTAAATAGTAGACTGGCATTAGCTTTAATTGCGCATGAATATACGATGCATAAAAAGTGGTTATTTTAGAAATATTAGAGGGGTCATGAACTGCATTATTTAAAAATCTTATGTTCTCTGAGGTCCACTTATAATGTAAGCAACATTTTATATTAAAAAAATCATAATTTAGAAGTAATATGCTATGTTCTATCCAGTTTTTGACCCTTTCTTTAAAACACTCTTAGGCGGGCCGCATTCAAGTCTTGGAAGTAAACACCCACTGCTATGATTGGGTAAAAGTTTTGCATTTTAAAATAATTTTCAGCGTCCCCGCCATTACACGTTTCTGATGTTGAAAAATGGCAATTGGTGAAATTCAGCCTTACATTGTACATTGAGTTACAGTTATAGTTCACAAAGGATAACTTGCGGTGTTTCATGTAAACGAATTATGAATGAATGTATCATCGTTTGTCTCACTGTTATTCTTTCATCGTTTTTTCAGTAAAGTGAAAATAAAGTGAGTACACATCAACGATCTGTATCAGACAAATCAATAGTGACATATGGTAAAAACATTGTTACTCACACACACTTTACATAACTGCGACAAGTTGCGACATAACTGTCGAATCCAAATAGGGTAGTCTCTCTGAAAAGCCTGCGCCAAACTATGTCTTGTTTAAAAACTAACCCACAGTAAAAATGAAGTGAACAAACAAACTGTCTGCAGAGGCAGTCTTTCATTGCACTAGGATATCATACTGAGACAAATCTGAAACGAGTCATTTTGACAGCTTGGGTTATATAAAAGCTGTTTTTGGACTAATGAGGAAGTTTTGAGTTCTGAACTTCTGAAACTTAAAGTATATTTTTAAGAGGTCATTTTTACTATGACCTCTTATATGTCAAAAGGTCAAGAAATATTTGATTTCTCAATTCATGACCCGTTTAAGTCTGACCTGAACTGTGGCAATAAAAACACATTAGAACCCTAATGAAGAAACATTGGATAATTGGAGCAAAGGGCACATTTACTCTCTCAGTTCTCATTAGTTCTTTCATCAGCTAATATATGAAGCAAATAAATTACTAATTAAAGAGTTTAACTTTTTGGTGCGCCTCAGGCAGTGAGTGTGATGAGGAGGAAGTGGAGTATGAAGACTCTGACAGCGACGAGTCCTGGACTACAGAAAGTGCCATCAGCTCAGAGTCCATCCTCAGCTCCATGTGTATGAATGGAGGCGATGAGAAACCCTTCGCATGCCCTGTTCCAGGATGCAAGAAGAGATACAAGGTACTCCACTCACAACTATATACATACTGTATATACAGGTCCTTCTAAAAAAATTAGAATATTGTGATAAAGTTCATTATTTTCCATAATGTAATGATAAAAATTAAACTTTCATATATTTTAGATTCATTGCACACCAACTGAAATATTTCAGGTCTTTTATTGTTTTAATACTAATGATTTTGGCATACAGCTCATGAAAACCCAAAATTCCTATCTCAAAAAAATGTGCATATTTAATCCGACCAATAAAAGAAGTGTTTTTAATACAAAAAAAGTCAACCTTCAAATAATTATGTTCAGTTATGCACTCAATACTTGGTCGGGAATCCTTTTGCAGAAATGACTGCTTCAATGCGGTGTGGCATGGAGGCAATCAGCCTGTGGCACTGCTGAGGTGTTATGGAGGCCCAGGATGATTCGATAGCGGCCTTAAGCTCATCCAGAGTGTTGGGTCTTGCGTCTCTCAACTTTCTCTTCACAATATCCCACAGATTCTCTATGGGGTTCAGGTCAGGAGAGTTGGCAGGCCAATTGAGCACAGTAAACCATTTACCAGTGGTTTTGGCACTGTGAGCAGGTGCCAGGTCGTGCTGAAAAATGAAATCTTCATCTCCATAAAGCTTTTCAGCAGATGGAAGCATGAAGTGCTCCAAAATCTCCTGATAGCTAGCTGCATTGACCATGCCCTTGATAAAACACAGTGGACCAACACCAGCAGCTGACATGGCACCCCAGACCATCACTGACTGTGGGTACTTGACACTGGACTTCAGGCATTTTGGCATTTCCTTCTCCCCAGTCTTCCTCCAGACTCTGGCACCTTGATTTCCGAATGACATGCAAAATTTGCTTTCATCCGAAAAAAGTACTTTGGACCACTGAGCAACAGTCCAGTGCTGCTTCTCTGTAGCCCAGGTCAGGCGCTTCTGCCGCTGTTTCTGGTTCAAAAGTGGCTTGACCTGGGGAATGCGGCACCTGTAGCCCATTTCCTGCACACGCCTGTGCACGGTGGCTCTGGATGTTTCTACTCCAGACTCAGTCCACTGCTTCCGCAGGTCCCCCAAGGTCTGGAATCGGTCCTTCTCCACAATCTTCCTCAGGGTCCGGTCACCTCTTCTCGTTGTGCAGCGTTTTTTGCCACACTTTTTCCTTCCCACAGAGGTGCCTTGATACAGCACTCTGGGAACAGCCTATTTGTTCAGAAATTTCTTTCTGTGTCTTACCCTCTTGCTTGAGGGTGTCAATGATGGCCTTCTGGACAGCAGTCAGGTCAGCAGTCTTACCCATGATTGCGGTTTTGAGTAATGAAACAGGCTGGGAGTTTTTAAAAGCCTCAGGAATCTTTTGCAGGTGTTTAGAGTTAATTAGTTGATTCAGATGATTAGGTTAATAGCTCGTTTAGAGAACCTTTTCATGATATGCTAATTTTTTTAGATAGGAATTTTGGGTTTTCATGAGCTGTATGCCAAAATCATCAGTATTAAAACAATAAAAGACCTGAAATATTTCAGTTGGTGTGCAGTGAATCTAAAATATATGAAAGTGTAATTTTTATTATTACATTATGGAAAATAATGCACTTTATCACAATATGCAAATTTTTTGAGAAGGGCCTGTATATACTATATGGACAAAAGAATTGGGACACACTTGAATTTTGGCTTTTCAATCAGACCAATCGCCACAGGTTTATAAAATCAATCACCTAGCCATGCAATCTGTTTTTACAAACATTAGTGAAAAAATGGGTTGTTCTGAAGAGCTCAGTGAATTCAAGCGTGGTATTATGACAGGATGCCACTCTAAGTCCGTCCATGAAATTTCATCCCTGCTAGATATTCGATGGTCAACTGCAAGTGGTATTATTGGACAATAGAAGCGTTTAGGAACAGCAGCAACTTATCCACGAATCAGAAGACCACGTAAAGCCACAGAGCACTGAGTGCTGGGGCACATGGTGCATAAAAGTTGCCAATGCTCTGCTGATTCTATGTCTGAAGAGTTCTAAACATCCATGGCATTAATATCAGCACAAAAACTGTGTGGCGGGAGCTTCATAGAATAGGTTTCAGGGGTTGGGCAAGGCTCCTTACTTCCAATGAAGAGAAATCTTAAAATCCCCCTGTGGTGAAAATCAAGTTTTTAATGTTGTTTATACGTCTGTGGTGTTTTTAATATGCTTTAAGACAAACCATGCTGAACACCATATTTTCTCCTTAAAACTGCAGCGTAAAAAAGACGCGTCAAAAACACAGTTTGAAATCGCTGGTGTTTCTGACATCACAAACGACCTTGTAACCAATCACGGCAACGTGCCGACGGGCTTTAGCATATCATTAACTGTGAACTAGCAGGAGAGTCTCGAGAGATGTCAGGTTATCCCTGTATATTATTTTGTTGATATGAAAAATCGGTTAGATTTAGCAATATAGCGGGTGTATGATGTATATCTCGATGTTATGATGAACTATATGCCTTTCTCCTCTGACGTTCTGAGTTGTTCAAAGCGTTTCTGATGATTGTTTGAAGGCAGATTGAGATGATTGTTTGAAGGCAGACTGAGATGGTGAACAGGAACATAGTTTGTGTAACATTAGCAACAGTAGTGCCCCAGTGCACAAAGCAAGGTGCATAAAGACTTGGTTGGATGAGCTTGTTGTGGAAGAACATGACTGGCCCGCACAGAGCCTTGACCTCAACCCCACCGAACACCTTTGGGTTGAACTGGAACGGAGATTGCAAACCAGACCTTCACGGCCAACATCAGTGCCTGACCTCACAAATGCTCTGTCTACTGGATGAATGGGCAAACCTTCCCACAGAAACACTTCATGGCCAAGTGTTATAATCAGGTGTCCCAATACTTTAAGCCATATAGAGTCTGTGTGTGTATACAGTAGTCAACATTTGATGTGGATAGTTAAAAATTCATGTAGAACTTTGATGAAAGGTGACCACTTCAAATGTTGACTACTATATATATATATATATATATATATATATATATATATATATATATATATATTAGTATTACTGTGGTATAAGCTATTGAAACATATCATTTTATACATTTAATAATAAAAAACTGTAGTTGGTCACATTAAATGCCATTTAGATGGTCTCTTCCTGTCTTAGTAAAGATGGGAAAGCTGCAGATGATTACACTAAATGTTCTGTATTTCTGGAAAGTTCCTTAGCCTTGGTCTCATTCTCGCTTTTCCGTCTAACTTCTCTTTCTTGCAGAATGTGAATGGTATTAAGTACCATGCTAAAAACGGACACAGGACACAGATCCGTGTGAGAAAGCCCTTCAAGTGTCGCTGTGGGAAAAGCTATAAAACCTCTCAAGGCCTTAGACATCACACCATCAACTTCCACCCACCCCTGTGATACACACAGTCATTTCACCTTTACCTATTCATCATTTCATTTACATTTCTGGATCATGTTAACTGGGATCAAATGCTGATTTCGTTATTTTTTTCTCTTTCTTTTCTCTTAATGTGTGTGATTTTATATATGTATGTAGATATACTTGTACATTTGCACATTCCATGTATATCATTTCTTTTTTAAAGTATCCTTTATTTTTATTTAATTTTTTAAGTGGCACAGCCACTGATAAATGAGAATTACTCTGAAGATTAGGACAACAAACACTTGTTTCTGATATTAAAGTTAATTCAGAGAAAATGGTTTTAAATCAGAAGAGAAGAGTTGAGAGATTCTAGGTAATTTCTTTTTGTTGTTCATCACACCTACTTCAAGTGAAAACTACAGTAGGTACGTTGAAACGTGTACATATAAAATGATATAAAGACATTTATATATATTAGTAGCTAAGTTGTATTATCCAAATATTTAATTTTCCATTATATATTTTGCAGAACATTTATATTATGTTTTATACAAGAACGTTATCTCCTTTTTATGGACCATTTCATATTTTGATTTGCTTTGTAGAGAACCGTCTTTTATTGTCTGAATTGGAAGGACATTGATCTCAGGTCACAATACAGCTGCCAACTTTCTGACAAACAAAGCAGGAAACCGGAGAAACTCACTTCCACTCACTTCGTTCCAGAACATTCCACACACAATATCAAAACGGCTGACATTACGCAGTGTAAAGTTACCTTTCCAGAGTTTGTTTTGCATGCGGCTAGCATGAAGACAAGCACATTCAGCGTAAAATTCAATTCTCTGCATGAGGCCTTTTCCAGACGACTGACGTAGACATGGTTTCTGGCTCATGCGTCTAGTTGTATTTGAGTTCTGAGCAATATTTTATACCACGATCCCCGAATGAAATCACACTTTTGTTGAAGCCAACAATCGCATTGGAAATGCGGTGCAACGTCAGCCTAAAGAGAGACAAAGGGCAGATTTATTCTGCCCTGTTACCCTGCTGATAAACCAGCAGTGCAGAAGTGCCAAGTTATTCTTCTCCAACTGAAAAAGAAACATGGATGATCTGCCAAACACAACGGGTCACATCTGGCTATCCGGTTGGTGCCTGTTAGTGGAGGAGCCTTAAAGAGGACCTAAACTTCTGTTTGTGTACTCAGCCTTGCAGTATTTTTGTCAGCTTTTAGCTCGTAAGATCCTTATTTCGGTAGTTGCTGTTGATTCGCTTTTATTTTTGACACATTTGGGACTGTCCTTGTGGTTGTTTTTGTGTAAATGTATTTGTTAGCCCTCTGCTTGCCTTGTATTCTAGGCTTGCTAGCATGACACGACTTCCGGCTTAGCTGCTCTGCTGTCTCTTGGCTTGTAGTCTTACTGTTACAATCTTTGTTGTCAAAAGTATTAAATCTTTACTTTATATTGTTACTGCTAGTATTACAGTTCGATAGTGTCAGATGCATAGCTACGCCTGAATATATTTTCTCAACTTTAATTCTTCAAGGATTTTGCATCAGTCCTGTTGTTGGCCAAATAAAGCATAACACAGTTTACAGAAGTAAAATGTCTTTAACAACTTTTAAGAGCTTCAACTTTTGGTGCAGAGAAGGACCAAGTAAGCTTTCCTATCCACTAGTCTGTTTTTCTCGGTAAGGGTCGGTCAAATTAAACAACACGGACCAAAAATGGCACTGCCAAATCTCCAGATATGAAGCTTGGAAAAACAAGGTGCTGTTCATGGTACAGTGATGGTATCAGATTCTGTTACCATGTTTTTTTGATATGTATACCTCGGTATTTATATGGTACTTTACGGTATTATCAGGGTACATGTCCAAAAACATGGTAATACATGGTAACAAATTTTTTGTCAGAGGTGCTAAGATTGGACACCGAATTTAGAGTCGATATGGACAAAATGTTCCATGTTGTCCATGTATTTGGTGTTAAATGGTCCCTGGGACCAGGATCTGTATTTAAACACTAAAATTGTGGACTATACCCATAATTTTTTTTGGGGGGGGGGCATAAAATTGAATGAATGGATAGTTTCTATAAATCAGATGCCAAAAACTGGAGCTAGGGAATGAAGACAGTATTGGATGCCTATCCGTGAGTGACTCATTGTTGATGACTCACTGTCCTGTTTTTTTTCCAATTCATCCGGTGTCATGTTTGTTTGTATGTGTGTATTTTTGGACGCTGTACCAGTAACCACATTTGTACCTCTTTTTGGCTACAGAGTCATTTGGTCTCAGCTTTGACACACAAACTAGAACCTGTTAAACATGATTTTACTGGATAGGATCCGTGTGATTCCTCACACCTACAATGTAGTAATGTGACTGAGATGCATTTATTTTGGAGGGAGTTTGATATACTATATATAGTGAATGTATTGTATTGCAAGTCTTTTGTAAAGTGCTTTTGAAATTATATTTTCGTACTGTATGTTTTTGTGGAAAATGTTTTGTGGAACCGAGGCAATTTGTATGCGAGATGATGTATAATGTGTGCGTGTTTGTGTGAGCGAGTGAGAGACTCTTTTGAGATGTCTTTATCCTTAAGCTGCAATGTAAACTTTAGGACAATGTTACAAAAATAAAGAAAAGCAAACAAGTATGGTGCCTGTTTCTGCGTTTTATTGTCCATATAGTGTCGACGTGATGATTGGTTATGTAATGTCTTACAGTTGCAAGGAGAAACGTTCAGTTTAATGAACTGCTGCTTGTAGCATTCTTTATTAATAAACATACACTTGATACACACAGACACAGAGCAACCCTAGGTTAAACGTCCTGGCATACTTAAAGTGTGAAGCATCAGCGGTGTTGGATAAATGGATTTTAAGCAGAAAATGTGCAATGGATAGAATGCTGAAACTGATAACTCCATCTAAATGTTTAAGTTGTTTAATGCAAGATGTTTGAACCAATGATGCACTGAAAAGTTGCGGCTGAATTCATAGCTATAGCTTTAGACCAGTGGTTCTCTGGATTGAGGATTTTTGTTTTTGTTTTAGCTGAGCTTCAAGGAAAAGTTCACCTAAAAATAATAATAAATAATATTTTGTCATCATTATCATGTAAAAATAAGATCACTGGATTATTGAAAAAAGGTACTAGTAGAATAAATGGAGACTGGCGCTTTCAAGCTTCATAAATGAAATTAATTCCTTGAGCCACAAAACCGGTCTGAATAATTCATTCACAAATCTGACTGATTCAGTTCTTTGGCTCAACCTAAATATGATTAGACCACTTTTATGATATTTGTATGGTGTTTTTGTGCTTTTGTTTAAAAGCTCCAGTTCATGTGTGCGTGGTGAAAAGCACAACATTTTGTTTCACAGAAGAATTTCATGGTTTTAGAACAAAATGAGGATGATTAAATGACAATTTTCATTTGTAGGTGATCTGTACCTTTAAATTAGAGTATTAGTAAATGGTGTTTCACACAGAAAGGCTTCAATGCCTCTGAGGTAACAGTTTTAGAGTCATTTTTAGTGATTAGGTTTATTAATTATTGCCATCTCTTTTTTTGGCCGAATAAACTTACATCATTGGTCCTTTAAAATAAATACTTAATTTTCATAAACAATATCCTAAAGCCGTCTGCTCTCATTTTACAGTAGTACACAAAATTTACAAAAAAAGTGCTTTTCATTTTTTTCCACATCTATTACACCTGAAGACCATTCTTATAGTATTCTGTCCCTTAGAAGTTTAAATATCTAAATTAATGCTTGTTAATGTGCAAATCATATATTCTGACGGCGAGTCCTCCTGACATGAGTTGTTCAGCAGTTACAACAAAGTGACAACATCAGCGTGTTTCGAACAAAACACTGAAGCCCCTGAATCACCTGAGGCGTTTTATATTGAACTAAAAGCAAATATCAATTTTTTTTCATCTCTAATCCAAGTTGTCGAAGTTGAGAACATTGGCATCAAAGTGTGTGTGCACATGCTTTTCGTAGAGATGCTGTTGGCAGTCTAGAGGAAACTGCTCGCTGCAGACGGGACACACCCTCCAGTGAGACTCGACGTGTCGTTCGAAACTGCTTTGCTCAAAGTGTGGTGGGAAGATCACCTCACAAAGGGGACACCGCTTATGAACGTCAGGTCTGAGTGAGGATGACAGAGAGAAGGCGTTTTAAATAATACCTACTAAGGTGAGAAGTGTTTGGAATAAATGATTGCTTATCGCTTACTGCATACTACACTGTACTGTTTACTGCGCACTGCAAGTTTACAGTAGAATCTATGACAGAGTAAACATTTTCATCTATGCTGTCACTTGCTGAAGTACCACTTATAAAATAAAATGTAAAAGATTTAAATAATAATAATAACATCAACACATCATTTGTCCTTTTAAAAATGAAGTCTGTTTTAAAACAATTTTCATCTTTCCAGCTGAGTTTAGCTCCAATACTAATCAAACACACCTGAACCAGCTAAAGGGCTAGTTCACCCAAAAATGTAAACCCCCCCCCAAAAAAAAACCCCAGCAATTACTCGCCCAAATGTCTTTCCAAACTTGTAAGACTTTCTTTCATCTTCGAAACACAAATGAAGATTCTTTAAAGTAAATCTTAAGACATTTGTGTCCCTTCATTGGCAGTCTACACAACTACCACTTTGACGCTTCAAAAAGTTCATAAAGAGATTGTAAAACAAATCTATATGAATTGAGTGGTTTAGTCCACTTTTGTTTTATATGATGAACAGATTGAATTTAGGCTTTTATTCACATATAAACATCGATCAATGAACACAGAAAGAAGCTCAACCGAACCTACTTGACTTGCAAAAAAAAAAAAAAAAAAAATTTTTGTTCTTGCGAAAACATGAGAATGTTCTTGTGTAACATGAGAATGAACTTCATTGGCTCTTGAGTTTCCATTTACATGTGAACTAAAAGTCTAAATTCAATCAGTTCATCATATAAAGTGATCGTGTCTCTTCAGAAAATTTGGACTGAACCGCTCAATTCATATGGATTAGTTTTACGAACTCTTTATGAACTTTTTGAAGAGTCAAAGACAGTGCTAGTTGCGTAGACTGTCAATAAAGGGACAGAAATCTCTCAGATTTCATTAAAAATATCTTCATTTGTTTTCTGAAGATAAACGAAAGTCGTATGGGTTTGGAACGACATGAGGGTGAGTAAATGACAGAATTTTCATTTTTGGGTGAACTATCCCGGTCTTCAGAATTACTAGAAAGCTACAGGCAGGTGAGTTTGATCAGGATTGGAGCTAAACTCTGCAGGAAAGCGGATCTCGAGGTCCAGAGTGTCCCAGCCCTGACATGAAGCTTTCTGCTCTCATTTTAAAGCACAATCTTAGTTTAATTTAAAAACACAAAATAAAATAAAAGGTCCCACTTTATATTAAGTGGCTTTAAGTACTATGTACTTGCATCAAAAAATAAGTAGAATGTATTTATTGTGCTCATGTTGTATTGTAAAACATTTTTGCTGCTATTGAGGTGTGATACGGGTAAGGTTAGGGACAGGTGTGCTGGTATGGGTAGGTATAAGGGTGGGTTAAGGCGTAAAGGATTACATAAATTAATTACAGCTGTAATTACATGCTGGTATTTTTAAAATATAAGTACAATGTAAAAACATGTATGTACACAATAAGTCCATTGTATCAAATTATTAATTTCAATGCAAGTACATAGTACTTAAAGCAACACCAAGTAACTTTTCCTCTGCGGTCGCCCTACAGGTTGGAAGCGGAATTGTCCCATTGGATGTCTCATTAGAACTAGAAACGCGACGCGATCTAGCAATATTACATAGCGTGGATATACCAGATAAAGGACCGCAAACCGGCGGCATAAGTGCATTTCACCATGTCACAACTTGATGAACCACTGAAACGATTTTGGAAACATTATTTGAAGGTAAAAAATCCTACTTAGTGTTGCTTTAAAGCCCCTTAATATAATGTGGGACCAAATAAAATATTAAGTTTCAAAATAAAATCAAATAAAAACTGATATCACTAGTCATTTGTCACTTTGGAAATGGAAAGTCAAGTCCGTAGCAATGCATTGTGGGATACGGTAGTTCACATAGTGTGCTTTGTTGTATACCACAGATTTTTGCAAATATATTGTACTTCTAGGTATTCTATGCATACGGGCAACATACAGTGTACATACTGCAAACATAGTAGGAGTAGTATGGTAACATGCAATTCTAAACATTTACCTGGTGTCAAAGCAGAAGCTTGTGTGGCTCTCATTAGATTCCAGGCTCTGATGATCACAGACTGCAGGGGCCTCACCATCACCTCCCTAAGAAAGACAGAAAACCAAAATGAAATCATTTCTTCTTGACTGAGACATAACAATACTATGTTCTTCAGCGGACACATTTAGCTAGCTGTCGCCTCTCTATTAAGACATAACAGCTATGATCTCTCACAGACACACACACACACTTTCGACGAAAAGCCACGCCTGTCTGCACACAGCCGGCTTCCTGCAAAGGTTAATGGGCTTTTAACGCAGCAAACGAGAAAGGAGGAGAAAGGGGTCAGTGCCGATCTGCACCCTCAAATATCACAGGCCGGCACCCCCAGCCAATTAGCATAGCCCTCGTCAACATCTCTCTCTAACGAGCCTCTACCCTCGTCACTCTGATCCACTAACGAGCTCAAAAGAGAAAAGCCTTAATTGCCGTTTCATGCAAATTAACCACCTCTGTTTTCACCTATGAATTGAGGTCTGAGGGTGCGGGGAATGCAGAGGGCAGTGAGGAAGAGAAGACGGAAAAAGAAAAAGAAAGGGAAAGAGTTTGGATCAAAGGACAAGGTGCAAGTCAAGAGGAAGGGTTGAAAACAGAAAGAAAGGAAGAAGTAGAGAAGGTTGCTGAAGAGTGACAAATATAATTGCCACATATCAATTTAAAGACTGACCCAGTAAGCTTAGATAAAGCTTCAACGTGGATATGGACAGATACGTTGATCACATGACTAACGATACAACGTATCGATGCTACAGTATAAAAATCAATATTTATTTTTAAGATGCCCCAGTATTTCTTTACATCTACAAACAATCTCTGTCAACTGTTACAGCACATTTCTCTCAAAGTGCGTGTTCCAACTGGTTGTAAAATCTAATTGGCTGTGTAAAATAGGCACATAATATATATATATATATATATATATATATATATATATATATATATATATATATGACATCAGAATCCAGAAGTCTAACTGATTCCTTTTAGATTTTCCTATGGGGTTTTATAATGGGGTTTTTCAACTTATATGTAAAATATGTTAAAAAATATTAAATAAGTCTGACTTCTTCCAACTCCGTTTCGAGCAATTTATTGATTTATGTTGTTAAAGTAAGGTGAATTTACCTTGTTGTATAGATCGAATCAAATGCTCCTTTATTTCCTTTGTTATATGTCACTATAGCTATTGCTTAAAAAAAAAAAAAAAAAAAAAAAAAAACTCAAAGCCTGTGGTAAACATAACTTGACTGGACTTTGGTGTTTTGTTACAACGTTTTGAAGCAGTTTCTAAAAAATAACTGGATAAGTCAGCTTGGGGTGTGAGTGTGCAGAGTATGTGCAAAATTAAACAAGTTATGTTTCGTTTACCACAGGCTTTATTTTACTCATAAACTGAAAAACCCCATAGGAAAAATCTCAAAGGAACCAGCACTGAATTAAACTTCCAGGTTGGGCCGTCATGCCTGCACCACTCTATATCGTATCACTGTCTAAGAGAATTAATGTTGGATCCTACTGTAAAAACACGTCTGATTTAAACCCTTATTAATTCAATAAATAAATAAAAATCAAAATAGTTTAAAAATTATAGTTTAAATTGCAATATAATTTTTTACTAAATTATAAAATCAAAATGAATTTAAAAACAAAACATAAAAAAAATATGAAACACTAAATGTCATATGGCCATTGACCAACGTCAGAAAACCATGAACATGCAAATGTATTGTTAAATTATTGAAATATTAATTTAAAGTAATTCATGTTAAATGGTAAAACCAACAGACAAAAAAGTTTGAGGATTCTTGCAGTACAATATTAGTTAAAAAAAACAAAAAAACTTGAGTGTTATCAATGGGGCTATAACAAAAAAGAAAAGAAATCATTGATCTACAGTTTTAACATCGCAAAACCATCTGCTAAATGTCATTCAAACATCTGACAGGATGTGTTTTAACAACGTACAGCAGATAAGCAACAGCTTTAAAAAATAATGCTGTCCAGATTAACACACGCTCTACCCATCAAGCACTAAGTTACATTAAATCAGATCATGCCTATTGTACATCTATGTAGCTGCCAAAATAATGTACACAATAGAAGCTGTTGCTTTTTAAACATTCCCACCGTCCTTACATTAGGCCGCTCTTCAGGGGGATTCTCCAGGCCATCAGGGGGGCTGAGACTGCGTGATGGCTGACTGCAGACCACAGGACCGCCCCAAGGTGGTGGAGCCAAGGGAGGGGGGCGACAGGTTTCTTCTGGGGATAATGCCCCATCTGCTCCATCTGAGGAACACGAATTCAGCAAGTTTTGAACAGGGTTTTCACATTACATTACATAAGTAGTTAGCTACTGATACCACTGAAACTTTCTCGATAATCTACTTCCAATACAAGGCCAAAAACAAATATACTACACTCTTTTATATAGACCAGCGTTCAAACTATTGGGGTCAAAAAAATTTGAAATTAATCATTTTATTACATTAAATTGAACAAAAGTGACAGTAAAGACATGTGTCATGTAACAAAATATACCTATAGTGTTCTTATATACTTTCTTATTAATCAAATAATCCTGAATACTGGTTTCTAAAACACACTGGTGCAATTTAGACACATATTTATATTTGTATTTACATATTTTACAAATTTATCAGTGATAAACTTCATATCAAATGTTTATTGAGCAGCAAATGATTTCTGAAGGATCATGTGACACTGAAAACTGGAATAATGGCTGCTGAAAATGAATCTTTGCCATCACAGGAATAAATGACAATTCAAAATAGAAAAAAAAAAAAGAAGTCATCATATTATTGTTTTACCTGTATTTTTGATCAAATAAATACAGCCTTGGTGTATTCAAAAACATAAAAAATCGTACTGACCCCAAACTTGTGAACGCTAGTGTATGAATAAAAAGGGAATGCACCAATTTATCAGCCAAAAATCGATATCGTCCGATAAAAGTAATTATTTTATTAATTATTTATGATCGGGCTGACTATATTTTGTCAATCAAAAGGGGGCGGGGGAAAAAATTGTATACTGTGTGTGAAGAAAATGTCTCATGTTGAATTCAGGACTGTCATAAAAGATTGGAAACCTTTTCTTTGTACTTTTGTCAGTAAAAAAAAAAAAAGCTCAAGAGAATTAACAAAATCACAGATTGTTGATTTTGATGTTGATTTTCTTGCATTTTACAAAATGTCCGAATTTTTCTGGAAATGGGTTTGTAAAATAAAAAAAAGAATAATAGCAGACTGAAGGGTGCACCCACCCCGGGTCTCCTGCTCTGAATAGGGGTTCCCGTACTGCAGTTCGGCAGGCTGTTGGGGGACCAGTGGAAGAGGAGGCGGGTCTTGTGGATACGGCAGTGGGTAACGCAGCACCACTGGCTCTCTGACCTTTGAATTCCGACGCCCTGCTGTCTCTCCTCTGTTCATACACTGCCGCAACTCCTTTAAGAGAAACAAAGAGTCAACTAAATTATTTGTCGAATGCATCTCATATGATCACAAAGTGAGTTCTAAACATACCCGACAGGAAACCCTTTTATTCATTGTTAACATCTGTAAAACTCGCTAATACAAATTTGTAACCTCATTATGTATGTAAGTTACAAATGAGACACACGCTATTTAAACACTACAAGAACCTGAATAAAATGCTTTTGGCCAATACATTCCAACCAAGAAACTGAAATCTTGAGTACTAATGTAATACATATTCAATATTACCCGGTCTTTAAGTACTACTTACACAGAATATAACTCAATTTCCTTTTTTACTCTTTTTCTTGTTCTTTCTTCCCATCTCCTTTGACCCCATATCCGTAAGCTATGATTAGAAGAATTATTCGCACATTTAACATTTAACACAAGTGCTGATGGGTAATCAGGGAACCGAATGTGGCATTTAGCTGTGACTCTTGGGGCTCAAACACTCACACTCAGTCTGATTTCAGTGTCTTACCGGCTGAGAATCAAATTAAGGTATTTAATATTTAAACATAGTCGTTAACATTTAGCAGATAGAGCTAATAATCCCAGCTTTGGAAAAATGTTGAATAGCAAAGAAGCAACAAAAGACACAAGTATATAGCAACAAACTGTTCATAAGAACAAAAATGGCAAGCACAGGTTTATACTATAAATGCTTACCTTTTCCAGTCTCTCCTTCTCCCTGGTCACCACCACAAGACTTTCCCTCAGAGCGGACACCTCTCTGTCCTTCTCTGACACCTGAGTCTATGAAGGAATTTGTATGATTTCATTTGTGTGGCATCTGGACATATATTTTATAGCTGCACCTGAAAGTGAAGTGTGTAGTTCTAAATCACTAGAGACACCAATCAGAGTTGCAAAAAGTCATTCATCAATTACTCATCATTGTTTGAGCCAATGTTGTTATGGTCGACCCGGTCGGGCAGCTCAAACATACAGACTGCAATTGCTTTGCTAACGCGAGTGTTACAGAATTTAACCAACAGACCTTTAAATTCCAGAATTTGCGTAAACATAGACGAGAAGTCGTTATAGAAGTTTAACCTTGATATTTTATGTATCTCAGAATTTGGATGTCAGGGCTCTAAATGTCACTAAATGCCAGGCCTCTGACATTTTCTGACCAACACATTTAGATACATTTTTAGATACATGTCTTTTGAAATGACTGGTTCAAGGTTTTTTAAAACAATTTTATAGAGGTCACACTCAAAAAGTTCAAAAGCTGGGGGATGGCAACCCTCTACGGACACACTTAAGCTTGAGTAGCCATTGGCTAGTAGATTTTTTTTTTATCTGGTAAAGATATTTTTATGTTTTTGAAAGAAGTCTCTTATGCTCACCAAGGCAGCATTTGTTTGATCAAAAATACAGCGGAAACAGTTATTTTTAATATATTTTAAAACCTAATTTATCGCAGTCTTTGGTGTCATATGATCCTTCAGAAGTCATTCTAAAATGCCTCTTAAAAACATTTAATAATTATTAACAATGAAAACAATTGTGCTGCTTAATATATTTGTGGAATCCTTTTTTTGGGGGATTCTTGGATGAACAAAGTTCAAATGAACAGAATAAAATAAAATAAAAATTGTTAGACTTTATTTTAAGGTGTCTTTGTTACACTGTAATTATACATTTAAGTACTTAGTAATATTAAGTAACTACATGCACTTACTAAAGGGATAGGATTAGGGTTTGGGGTTAGTTGCATGTAATTATGCATAATTAATAGTTATTACTATAGTAACTACTTGTAACATATGTAACAATAACACTGTAAAATAAAGTGTTACCTATTTTTTTTAAACATTATAGATGTCTCTGCTGTCACTTTTTGATCAATTTAATGTGTCCTCGCAGAATAAAAGTATTAATTTCTTTAAAACACACTGACCCCAAACTTTTGAACGGTAGTGTATATTAGACTATAGACATTTTTGGATTTTGACATTCACTGTTGTACCCAAAAAAGCCTGGACAATCTATTTATATCTATTGCATTTTACAGAAAGAAAAAAATAATAGTTCATGGCTTGCAAATTAGGGTTCGTATTTAAAACATTTTTGGTTAACTATCCCTTTAAATTTAAATCCAGTCCTATATAAGTCTAGGTTTAAGTTTGTTAACTAAGACGTCAAGTTTGAGCTGAGAGTATGTATAAAAAATTGATAAATGGGCTGCCTGCAACCTCCTTACTATGTCTTTGTAACTATCATCTAACTTTGTATCTATCATCTAACAGAGAAAGAAAGCAAAGACTACTAACTTATTTTCTGCTGATCTCATTCTCTTTCTCTCTTTCTGAGTTATCATCTTGTAAATGCCTGTTTGGGTTTGAAGTTTAGTTGAAATGGCTTCACTAAGATCTTACCCTGCTCTGAAGTAAACAGTCATAAAGCATCCGGTGAGAAAGTGTGTACGCGTTTAAACACGCTGTAAATAAAAGACTTTCCTTTTGATGGTGTCTCCAGCTTTGTCTAAATGCTCAGACAAGAAGAGACCTTTATGACCTCCTTTCCACTTGGCCAGCTCTGTCCTTTATGAGTTCTGTTGCACACACACACACACACACACACACACGACTGACGGAAATGTGATACCTCAGTGAAACGGACCTAAAAAAAAATCAACCCGTGGAAGTTTTTCTTGTGTGCGCGGACATCTTACACAAATTAATGTATGTATCTGTGGCTGGCTCTTCTCTGTGTGATTAAAGGAACCTGAATCATCTATGTGTGTGTGTGTGTGTGTGTGTGTGTGTGTGGGTTGGTTTATGTGATTTATGAGGACACAAATTTGTATAATGACATGTGTATTACAGTGGTATTACAACTTATGGGTGGTTTATGGGGACACTTCAAACGTCCTCATAAATCAAATGGCTTAAAAAACATAAAAAACAATGTTTTATTAAACATTTTAAAATGCAGCATGTCTCCTGTGATGGGTAGGTTTAGGGATAGGGGCAGTGTAAGGGGATAGAATATATAGTTTGTACAGTATAAAAACCATTACGCCTATGGAGAGTCCTCATAATGCTGTTGCACCAACATGTGTGTGTGTGTGTGTGTGTGTGTGTGTGTGTGTGTGTGTGTGTGTGTGTTTACATACTTTAAACCGCTTCTCCTCACTGGCTAGCAGGAGCTTCAGGTTTTCATTGACAGTGCACTGCTCTCTCCATTTCTCCTCCATGCTGGCAAGCTCAGCTTCTACTGACACGCTGCACTCCTCCTCCTCCTCCTCCTCCTCCTCCTCCTCATCTTCCTCCTCCTCCTCTTCATCTTCCTTCTCCTCCTGTCCAAGTCTACCTTCATCATCCCTTTGTCTCTCAGCATCTCTTTGCACTGCAGGTTTGATCTCAGCAGGATGTTGATCTTTAAAATATAAGATGTAAATGCAATAACAGCCAATAACAAACAATTATGTACATTTTGAAGCCAATAATAGATATATTGGCCAGTAATTGTGATCCTTGGATCTTAAGTCGCACGGGTATATTTGTGGCAATAGCCAAAAAAACACTGTATGGGTCAAAATTATCGATTTTTCTTTTATGCCAAAAATCATTAGGATATTAAAGGAGCCGTATGTAAGATTGTGGCCAAAACTGGTACTGCAATCACTTTCAAATTACTGTAGAGCGGTGTATCCCCATCCCCCTTCCCCCTGACTCGAGGTTGCCAGATAGGCTGCAGGATCCAGCAGGAACGTTTGTATCTGCAGCTGTAGTAACTAGAGCAGAGCTGGCAACCCGGATGCCGCAACACTACTGACTTCGTGATTGGTAGATCGGTGGAGGGTGGCGCATCAGACCAAAACACAACATGACAACATCAACATCAGTTGAGGGCTGCAACTTCACTTTTTAAATGACATTATCCTGGCCAGACTACTGTTGTCAGGTATATAGGTATTTGAAATGAACATGATTTCTTAATGTCTAGTGACATATCAGGGCCATTTTATGATTCATTGAAATAAATTTCTTACATACAGATCCTTTAAGTAAAGATCATGATCCATGAAGATATTTAGTAAATTTCCTACCTTAAATATATCAAAATTATATTTTTGTAAGTGAATGCAGCATTATCGCCAACAGAAATGTAAACCTTTAAAGGCGATTTTCTCAATATTTCGATTTTTTTTTAACCCTCAGATTCCCGATTTCAAAAAGTTGTATCTCTGCCAAATATTGTCCTATCCTAACAAACCATACACCAATGGACAGCTTATTTATTCAGCTTTCAGGTGATGTATACATCTCAATTTTTAAAAAATGACACATAAGACTGATTTTGTGGTCCAGGGTCACAGATTTGAAATGTACTTTAAAAAAAAAAATATATATATCAATATGCTTCAGATGACACTACTATGAACTATTGGAATAAATATATATAATTAAAAAGTTATGTCGTAAAATATTATTACGATTTAAAATGACTGTTTTCTGTTTGAATAATTAAAAATGAAATGTATTCTTGTGTTGGCTGAGCTGAATTTTCAGCATCATTACTCTAGTCTACAGTCAAGTCAAGTCAAGGTTTATTTATATAGCACAAGTTTAACACAACCGTAGTTGATCCAAAGTGCTTTACAGTATAATAAAAATAAAATAGAAGAATAAAAAGAGAAAAGAAAAAGTAGTAGACAAAAGGCAAAAAATAGATAAAATGAAGGATCAAACCATTCAGTTTATACAAACAGCACATACATAACGTAGAACACCAAATTATTTAAAATTTACTCAAATGCGAGAGAGTAAAAATGGGTCTTTAAGCTGGATTTAAAAGCAACCAGAGATGGAGAGGTCCTAATAGTTAAAGGTAAATTGTTCCAGAGCTTTGGGGCAACTACAGAGAAAGCTCGGTCACCTTTTGATTTACACCGAGAGCGTGGGACAGATAAGATTCAGTGTCACATTATCCTTCATAAATCATTATAATATGCCGATTTGCTGCTCAAGAAACATTTCTTATTATTATCAACGTTGAAAATAATGGTGCTGCTTAATATTTTTTGTTGAAACTGATTTTCACAGGATTTTCAGGGTTCCTTGATGAATATAAAGTTCAAAAGAACAGCATTTATCTGGAATAGAAATCTTTTGTAAGATTATAAAATGTCTTTACTGTCACTTTTGATAAATTGAATGCGCCCTTTGCTGAATAAAATGATTTATTTATTTATAAGAAAAAATCGTACAGACCCGAAATCTTTTATTACTGACTTTAAATTATTTGTAAATGAACTTCTACGAAAGTTCGGTTATATAACGGAACTAGTTTGATGATGTGTGATGGAGATTAATTTCGCATACCTGTGGGAGGTGTCTCTGCATCTGGGGTGTGTAACTCCAATGTAGTCTCTGTAGAGGCATCATTCCTGCTAGAGTCCTAAAACATGTGCAATATCTTTTAGATTTCTCTCAGAAAGAGTATTTTTCCGTGCAATTACGTGAACTTTACAACTGGGTGGAGCCCTAACTGCAGTAACTCACCCCCTGCTGCGTCTCCTGTTGCGGAGTTAGTTTGGTGACTTGTCTTCGCAACCGTTGGCACTCTCTGTATTTTTCTTTGTAATGCTCTGCAGCCATATTCAGACGCAGCTTTAGTTCCTCAACCTCCTTTTGTAACTCCGCCTCCAGCTCTGACACCACACCCACTCCAGCCCTGACCTGAAATTAAAATAAAGCATAAGAGAGTTATCTCTCAGTTCACATTGTGTCTAAACAATCCATGAGTTCTTTATATTGTTATTAATAGATCTTCACAGTCAAATAAACATAAGGGAAGGTCAGTTGCGGTTACCATTTCCTGTGATGCCTGGCTTCTCATTCTGTCCAGCTGATTCTGAGCATGCCTACATTCTTCCTGGGCTTCAGCTAAACGGGCTCGTAGGTCTTCAGCCTCCTGACGGGCACGGTACAGCTCAGCCATTGAGCGATCTCGCCCGCCGGAGGCGTCGCGTAACTCAGAACCCAACATGGCCGCCTTTTGCCGCGTGGCCTGAAGCTGCTCCTCAGCTTGACGCAACCGCTCTTTGAGACCCTGGAGGTACACACAAATGGATTAGAAAGAGGACGCATGATTTACACTACCAGTCAAAAGTAGAAGTGGAATAATTAAGATGATAATTAATTGGAATAATTAAGATTTGTGATATATATATGAAGAGTTCAGATGCAAAAGCCTCTAAGTGCCATTTGAAATTTTCTTCTAAAATGATAATTTTTATCAAGCTTGTATATTTAAGTTCAGTAATTTCACTTAAATGACAATTAATAGGTAATCTTCATTGCCATTTAGGTGAAATTACTGACCTTAAATATACAATCTTGATAAAAAATTATCATTCTAGAAGAAAATTTCAAATGGCACTTAGAGGCTTTTGCATCTGACCTCTTCATATATATATATGTCTCTTATGCTCACCAAAGCTGCATTTAATTTATTAAAAATACAGAAAAATAGTATTATGAAAAATTCCTGTGATAGCAAAGCTGAATATTCAGCATCATCACTCAGTGTCACATGATCCTTCACAAATCATTCTACTATGCTGATGGTGCTCAATTATTATTGGTACTTAATTATTACTAATGGTTCTTATATCAATGTTGCAACAGTTTCTTCTACTTAATATTTTTGTGGAATTAGTTTTTTCAGGATTCTTTCATGAATGGAAAGTTCAAAATAATCACATTTATTTAAAATATAAATATTTTATAACATTGTAAATGTCACTTTTGATCAATTTAATGCATCCTTGCTGAATAAAAGTACAAATAGCTTTTCTTACCTCAAACTTTTGAATGGAAATGTATCATGGTAACGTTTTCAACATTGATCAGCATATTAGAATGATATCTGAAGGATCATGTGATCATGTGTCAACAACATAATTTTTTTTTTTTTTTTACGTAATTATTCCAAACCTTTGACCGGTAGTGTATATGAATATGAAGACCTCAAAATCATTTTCTTTTAAATGGACATTCTAATGTTTTTAATTATACTCTTTCTATCAGTGACATTTTTTAAAGTAAGGCATTTCAATAACTGACTGACAACCTTTTCATTGCCATTAAAGTGAAATTACTGAACCTAAACTTAGGAGCCTGATAAAATGCTAATTTAAAAGAAAAATGTCAGATGGTTTTTGCACCTGCAAGTCTTCATATATTCTTTAAACAGACGTCTCTTACGGCATCAGTGGGGTGTGTGTCTCTGTCCGTGCGTAGTCTGTGCAGTTCCTCCTGGTACTGTGCGATGGTGACCTCTCTGTTCAGCTCCACTGCCTTCAGCATCTGCAGCTCTGCACTGAGTTTAGTGTTTTCCAGCTCGGCGCTGCGCACGTGAGACTGCAAGTGTGCACACGCAACGTGGATCAATGCATGTCATACGACTGATTAATCACACTTTATGACCTGTAGATACTACACACACTCACTTTGTAAAGATCCCTCTCGTCTCTCTCATTCTTCAGTTGAGCTTGAAGCCCGTCCCTCTCAGAAATCACCTTCTGCAGCCTGTTTTTAAAACTGGATGACACAAAAAGCTAAATACAGCATATAAATCCTCACCTTTCCATATATAGTACACAGAGAATACAAGTCTGGGATTCAAAATCAAATTCAAACCTGACAATAAACCGAAACATTATGGAATAAAATTAAGATTTTTTTTTGTGTCACAAATCAAGTAATCAAATGTGTGAATGACACTGATCACATGAACTCTTTTGTACAAGTGATCAGATGTTTTTGCCTCCACTCATCTTTGGATGATCATCTCAAATCATTCTGGAGAACATGATCATCAGGCTTTCTAAAAGCTGCTGTCATTAAAGCATTAAACCTTGTGAAATTCATGTTACTTCTTCAAATCAATTTTCCCTCAAATTGTTATGCTAATAATATTAGGAAAAAAAAACATTTTTATAGCACCTTTCACAATACATATTGTTTCAAAGCAGATTTACAGAAAATTATTGTTTCAAATGTTACAATTTAGGAAGTATTCAGTCAGAGATAAAAAATAAATAAATAAAAATCTGACAATGCAGTCAGATAAATAAATAAATAAAACAAATAAATAAAATACACAATAAAAGCATTTTAACTAGTTGTCTCAGACGTATGGAACCCACTTTAAATATGTGAATAATATTAATTATATTAATGTCAGGTAATGTGTGTATGGGCCTTACCAGTCCAGTTCGGTCTCTTTAAGAACAGCTTTTTGTGTGATTTCGAGCAGGTCTTGCTCAAGCTGTCTCACTCTGGCTTGAGCCTCCTCCTTCTCCTCGCACAGGCCTTTGTGCAGCTCCTGCTATTGGACAGCAAATGCTATCAATCATACCTTCCAGCCAATCAAAATACTCAAAAATCTGCAATGGCCAATACTGATTCAAAAGTGTTCCAACCAATTATTCTAAACAATTATTTATTATATATATATATACACTTTAAACATTTTATTTTAGAAGATTTTCCTCTCCCAAACACTTTCTTCTAACAAACAGCTTATAGGTTATAAGTCTAATAACAAAGGGTCGTCTGCAGGGAATGACAGAATTCATAGACACTTTTAATAATGTGGTAGTTTACAGGACACTTAATTGGAAGAGAAGAAAACAACGATAAAAAAATTACAGTCATTAGCCTGATTCAGTCAATCTCCAAACTATATTTTAACAATAGTATGATGTCAGAATGAAAAGAAGGGGGCTTCGATTTCACTTTTGTTGCGGTGGCTCATATTTAACAGTCGTCATCAGTAAATCACAGTAACATCTGGTACTGAAAACACGCATACACGCCTTGTCCTCCGGCTAATCTGGTGACTAGTGGTGTTTTACGGCCGATGATGTTTCGGAATTGCAGCACAGGCAAATAAAATGTGCGGTCGTAAAATTAGCAGCCACAAAATATATACTTACTTTCTCACGATAAAGAGGAAGTCTATTTTCATATGCAAGTTCTGACAGTTTAACAGACACGCGCACACTTATGGCATATGAAAGGGTTTGTGTGACTTGGGTGTGAGAGAGAATTATAAAAGTGTTAATGTTTTATTTGTGGTGTTCTTTGTCCTTTGTGACACTCATAATTCACACTTACACACACTTCAAAAGGGTCTCCAGAAGAAACACTAGGGGGCGCTGAAAGACCAATCAAATCATATATCCTGCTGTTTTCTGGGCCCTTTTTGAGTTTAATGTGCTTGTTGTGCACTCAAACATCGGCACCACATCAGAACCAAATGGAATTACTTTTTTTTGTTTTTTTGTTGCATATTCTTCGCTGATGTTGAGGGAAAATCCAATTTTCTGGACAGGATTTAAAAATGGTACAAAGTAGTAAATGGATTAAATTAGCCAAACATATTTAAAGGGTTAGCTCACCCAAAAATTTTAAATCGGTCATTAATTACTTAACCTCATGTCGTACCAAACCAGTAAGACTTTCGTTCAACTTCGGAACACAAATGAAGATCTTTTTGAAGAAATTTGAGAGCTTTCTGTCCCTCCATAGACAGCTACGCAACTGACACTTCAAAAAGTTCATAAAAACTAATCCATATGTATTGAGCGGTTCAGTCCAAATTTTCAGAAGAGACACAATCGCTTTATATGATGAACATATTGGATTTAGGCTTTTATTCACAGATAAACATTCATCAACTCACACATCAGTTGTGGTAAACGTAAGCTCAAACATGTTCGCTTGACATGCGAGAACCAATGAGGTTCATTCTCGTGTGTTACGCAGCACGTTTGAGCTTCAGCAAGAACCAATGAGGTTCATTCTCATGTGTTAGGCAGCACGTTTGAGCTTCAGCAAGAACCAATGAGGTTCATTCTCGTGAGTTACGCAGCACGTTTGAGCTTCAGCAAGAACCAATGAGGTTCATTCTCATGTGTTAGGCAGCACGTTTGAGCTTCAGCAAGAACCAATGAGGTTCATTCTCATGTGTTAGGCAGCACGTTTGAGCTTCAGCAAGAACCAATGAGGTTCATTCTCGTGAGTTACGCAGCACGTTTGAGCTTCAGCAAGAGGTTTGTTTTCGTGCGTCGAGCAGGTTCGGTTGAGCTTCTTTTCATGTTCGCTGATCAATGTTTATATGTGAATAAAAGCCTAAATTCAATCTGTTCATCATATAAAGCAATCGAGTCTCTTCAAAAAAGTTTTACTAAACCACTTGATTCATACGCATAAGCTTTATAATCACTTTGTGAACTTAATCAAAGTCCTTTTAGGCAAGTCATGCCACTCGGCCGCCATCTTGGCAACGCCTCCGGGCAGCTATTTCGGATTAACAAGACCAGGCTCCTATCCAAATGAATGGGGAGAGAGTCAGAACTTCACTTTCACTGGTCACCGTGACATAAAAACGGCATGTATAGAAACAGCAGTAAAATATGATAAAAATCGCTGAAAAAGTTTGATGACTTTGCCCCAAAATAAGGTTTAAAATGCCTTATCCCACACAGGTTATACTTTACTACGCATGCGCAAGGGTTCACGACACCAACTTCATTTACGTCTCTATCCAGAATACCTCTGTTCAAGCAGGGCTTCGCCAAATCGTCTCCGCATGCGTCAGTGGAACCAGACGATAGGCTTAAATGTTTCCCGGCTGTACTATTAAAAAGCAGACGATTGGCTTTCCAGAAGGAGGGGCGGGGCATGTGCATACAACCGCCATCTTTGGCGTTACGGGTTTTTCCTATATAGTTGTATTGAGGATTAAGGAAGTGACATGTCTCTATATAAATGTGCTAGTTGTATACTGTAGACTGTCAATGGAGGGTCAGATTTCTTTGAAAGGGTCTTCATTTGTGTTCGGAAGATAAACGAATTAATGAGTAATTAATGACCGAATTTTCATTTTTGGGTGAACTGTCCCTTTAATAAATAATGCAAGAGGTACGTGGTACATGGTTTTATTTACTTGTTTTCTGCCATCAATAGAGCTATTTTCATGAAAAGAAAAGGGGAAAATCAGTTAAAAATAGGTAAATAAATAAACAATTAAAAAGGGATAATAGATAGATAGATAAATATTTTAAAATTTGTGCATTAACAATTGTATTTAAATGGTACATGAATAAGGTAATAATTTAGTACAACGATGTTGTACTGTTAGGGTAAGTACTTTATGGCTTGTTTTGATAATGCGGGATCTGTGATGTCACATGTGCAATACAATTAATGACAAAGCAAACATTCTTTCACTCTTTCATTTGTCCTGTTGTCGACAGACTCAAGGGCGTGGAAAATGTCAAAAACTGGACGCACATCAATTTGATAATTTAATACACAAAATTGTATAATTTCAATTTGACGTGATGAGACACTCACATCCACACTGTAAAAAATATTTTAGCAATTTAGTTATTTCAACTTATTTTTTTAACTAGATTGTCCAGACAACAAGACATTTTAAGTTTTTTTGTCCTCAACTTATCGAAATAAGTTAGTTAAACTAAAAAAAACCCATGCAAAAAGATAACTCAAAATAATGAGTTAAGTTTTTTTACAGTGCAGTGTAGGCAAATGTCAGCCATTAAGCAACTGAATGCCAGTGGGTGGGGCCTATAGTGTGATGATGTATTATTCCCTGATGTCGTATGCAAATGTATTGCACATGTGACATCACAGATCCCGCATTATCAAAACAAGCCATTTTCGGAGCTTGATTAAATCAAATGCTTTGTTTATAATAAGGAGGACAAAACTTGCAGGATGTACCCCAAAAAATATTTTGGAAAAGAACATTTTACGAATATTTCACAATATTTTCAAAAAAATAAATCTTACAGACCCCAAACGTTTGAGCGGTAGTGTGTATAGCCTACACTAAAAGTAACATAGTATTTAACATATGATACCTGTACCATTATACCGTCACAATTCTTTCTTTTGTAAAGGAGGGTAAAGACTAATTTACAAGTACAACAAAGAAAACAAGGTTGAGAAAATGCAGATGAAAATGAATGTTTAGTTATTAATGGGAAAAAATAAATATAGTGCTATCAACATTAACCAACAGTTTTTAAAATACGTTAATGCATTTAACTTGACATTATCTGTGTCACACACCCTCTCTTCAAAACCCCGCCTTCCATCAGCCAATTGAATGCCTGCAAACCCAAAGATGCAAAATGATTGACAGTTAAAGATGGTTTCTGATAAACAACAATCAAAAACAAAAAACAGATGTGTTTGACCACGGTGTTCGTGTCTTCTGGAGTGTCTCACACGACACACACAGCATTCTAAAAACGTGGAGCTAGACCTTACGTTTTTTTCCTCTTCCACTGCCCGACGTTTCTCTTTTTTAATAGCAAAAATGTGTTCTGTGTGAAAGTCCCCTAAGAATTTTTTTACTTTACACAAAGCACTAGGCTGTCCCAAAGACAGTTGTGATTTCTCAGGACACCCTTCAGCAATGTCTATCAGGTAATACTATTGACATTTTATGTGTGGCATTTCAAAAAAGAAATCACTTACAGCACCTTTAAAAATCCTCAAAACAAGTATGAAAAACTGAAGATGAGAGAGAGAGAAAATCGCGTGACTGGCTGCTGTTGTCCCAGTGAATGGGCAGGTCTCCTTTCAGTTGAGTGGTTTTTGGTGGACATTTACTCCTGGCTGTGTGTTCACGATTGACGTCACGTCTACCCTCTGTGGTTGACATGGCACCGCCATGATAACAGTTGCCCAAGTCAGCTTTTCTCTGTCTCTCTCTGTTTCTCAAACTCCCAGTTCTCTTACTCTCAGTAAATCATCCACAGCACCGTCAGAATTACATATGGATAAATCACATGACTTTACAGGGAAGGTCAGTAATGCACACAGAGACACGCACAGCCATTATCTGATAAGATAAAGTGCTCTGTGGGAGTAAGTTCACCGTCAGTCAAACAGAAAGGCGTTTTACACTTGGAGACAGAAAGTCTTAAAGCACAAATGTGAACATACACACACAGGAGAGCGCTTTGATGTGCAGATAACTTGAACTTGTGATCCCTGGTGTGTTATATGCTTCTCAAACACTGTGTGTGTGTAAGCCATCTTTGCTGCTTCATTGGCTGGCCACCATTATATGCGAGTGTGTGTTTAGTACCTGGTTCTGTTGTCTCTGCCACTCCTGTAGCTGATCTCTCTCCTGCGTGAGGAGGCGTAGTGCTTTCTGAAGCTCTTTGCACTCCTGTTGAACTTCCTCCACACGCTGCTGCTCACAAACACACAGATAATAAGCCAAAAACTAACAGACACAAGATCTGTTCCAAAAACTAGTGAGCTGACTTGCAATCTACATTGGCATTCTAAGACAGCATCTGACTATAATGGAAGCTGATAGATGACTGTGGAGTTCTATTTTTGTGGCGTGCAGAATTGCTGTTTTCAGTTTTTCAGTTCAGAAATTGAGTTTTCAAATCACTTCACAACTTATTTGGGTAACGTTTAAAATTTCCTTTTTGCTAAGATTAAAGTTTGATACTGTAATAAACATTAAAACTCAGAACACTCAAATATTGGCTAAAATAATCCATGTTAATTACTCTGAACTACTTTTTAGGGTGTGTTCACACGTGGCATGTTTGGTTCAATTAAAACGAACCCTGGTTCGATTGCTCTGTTAGTGCAGTTTATTGCAATTCAAGCGGATCGAGATCCAAACGAACTGTGGTGCGGTTCGAATGAAATATGAACGCAACGCGGACCAAAGACATGTAAACTAACTAACCAAAAACAGGAAGATGAGACCCTAAAAAGGACAGAATGCTCAAGCATACCTGCTTTTTCTTGTCATCTTCGTGATGTTGCCCATCACAGTTCGAAACAAGCATCAGAACTGTGTCTCCTCGCAGCAGATGTGTGTTTGTGTGTGTGACCGAGGGATTCCTGCTTTACTCCTTTACTGGTCAAAATACCATCAAATGTGGGCTACACATATACAACAAGCTCATTTATCTCAGCACACATCATAGTTTGTTGTGGATGTTCAGTAAGTTCCATTGCGAAATATACATAATAAAAGCCGACCAATCAGGTTGTGAACATATCCCTATGCCATTAGGTTCGGTGTTAAAATGCCAATGTGAATGCTAAGCAAACCAGGACTAAATTATTTTTTTGTGTTTGTTTTTTTTTTACCCGGATTAAACGAACCAAACAAACTGAACTACAAGTGTGAACACACCGTTAATCAATGCTTTTTACTACTGAACTAAACAAATGTTTAAATATTTATGAATGTATTAATTGTCGTCATGAATGTCATTTATTTTTATTCACTCTAATAAGTACCTCACTATGTACTGGAACAGGGCAAAGGTTTGCACTCTTGTGTGTGTGATTTGCATACCTCAAGTAGTCCGCTCTTTGTTGTCACAACCAGTATGTCCGAGTTCCCCTCATCTTCCACTGTCAGTAGCTCCTCCCCTGTGGGCGTAGCTGGGCGGAACTGGAACGGCGTGCTCGCACCTCTGATCTCACCCGTATGTGTGACGTAGCAGAACTGATAAAACTCACCATCACTACGGGGAACATAATAACCTAGGAAACGGCATGCAGAGTATTTGATTACCCAGTTTTGTCTTTATCGAATGTAGTCTCTAACTAACACTTAATAAAACACCAAATGCCCCAACAAAACAAAACAAAGATTAATTTAGCAACAACTGTCAAACAAAGGTGCAGTATGTCGTATTGACTGCTAGTGGTTGAAATGGGTACTGCAGTCTAAATTCAAAATTGGAGAGAGTTCACCCAAAAAGGAAAATTCTGTCATTTATTACTCACTCTCATGTTGTTCCAAACCCGTAAGACTTCTGTTCATCTTCGGAACACAAATTAAGATCTTTTTGATGAAACCGGAGAGCTCTCTCCTTCCATAGACAGCTACGCAACTGAAACTTCGACGCTTCAAAATGTTCATAAAAGGATCATAAAACTTATCAATTTTAACAGAGCGGTTTAGTCCAAATTTTCTGAAGAGACATGATCGCTTTATATGATGAACAGATTGAATTTAGGCTTTTATTTACATAAGCCCCTTTCACACAGCGCGATGATCCCGGCAAATTGCCGGCAAATTGCCAGAACGCCTTCTGTGTGAACGCAAACGCGACCCGGGATTGATACCGGCATCGATGCCGGATTGAGGACCTAGTAACATTGCCGGGATCAGTCCCGGAACGCGTCCTGTGTGAACAAAAGCCAGGACCAATGCCGTAAGGAGTGTGTCATAGTGATGACGCAGGTGCCATCGCGCAACTCTGGTGCTCTTGGAAGAAAGTTTGTGTTCGTCATCAACAAAGAAAGAACGAACAAATGTCTGCAAACTGGAACGAAGCAGAGACCAGGAGCTCCTTACTATCCGCGCTGAAGCTGAGATCGTTCACATTATCCGTGTATTTTCCAGAATCTCTGTGTGAAAGGGGCTATATAAACATTGGTCAGCGAACACGAAAAGAAGCTCAACCGAACTTGCTTGACGCACAAAAACAAACCTCTTGCTGAAGCTCAAACATGCTGCGTAACACACGAGAATGAACCTCATTGGTTCTCGCATGTCAAGCAAACATGTTTGAGCTTACGTTTCAATATGTTCATCATACAAAGCGATCGTGTCTCTTCAGAAAATTTGGACAAAACTGCTCAATTCATATGGATTATTTTTACAATCTTTTTATGAACTTTTTGAAGTGTCAAAGTGTCAGTTGCCCAGCTGTCTATGGAGGGACAGAAAGCTCTCAAATTTCATTAAAAAGATCTTCATTTGTGTTCCAAAGATGAACGAAAGTCTTACGGGTTTGGAAAGACATGAGAGTGAGTAATTAATGACAGAATTTTTGGGTGAACTACCCCTTCAACACATCGGGCTACTAACATATAACAAGAAAGCTACTTGCAAAACAACAAAACAAACACAAAAACAGCAAAGATTCCTTTTGGATTAACTGTGTTCTTTATGAAAAGATGACATATTTTTACTCAAAATAACAACAACAATGATAAAATAATCAACCTGGTTTGTGCAAAAAGCAAAAAAAAATAAAATAAATTTGTCATACTATAATAACATAAACAAACCCATTTTCACAGTCCAATAAAATCATGATAGATAAAAGCAAGGTTGACCATCCAATCAATTCTCAACAAAATATGGAAGTAAAATATGTTGTATAAGGCATTACATTTTGACTTTAGGCGTGTGTGTGTGTGAGTGCATACCCTGAAAGATGATGGTACGGTGAACAGTGGATCCCTCAGTGTAGTTTTCAGGCATGGGAGACCAGAGGAACGTATAGTAGTCTCGTGCACTGCTCCAGCCCACCTAACACACACACACACACACACACACACACACACACACACACACGAAACATGAAGTGAGTCAGAACTAAAACCAATGAAGGCCTTTGAAAACAGTTACAGTAAAACATATAAATCAAAGACTAGTTCATCAGACTATTTTGGCCATAACAATACATGTGAAACTACATAAACACAGAGACTATATAAAAGTTTAAGGAACACCCAGTCAAAACAGAGATAGAAAGAGAGGGAGAAAAAAGACAGAAACATTACTTACTATCAAAACAATAAACACAGACAGTCTCAGCGAGAGATCTAAAGTCCTAATACTTTGTGTCATATCAATTTCATAGATTATATATATCAATAAGATCAGGGTGGAATGGAAACACTTAGCCTCTCTTCTGCACTTCTTAGCCAGCAGTGAAAGGGGGGCACAGTGTGTGTTTATGTGTGTGTGTGTAAGGTTGGAAAAGGATGCGTAATGGAAAAAAAAGACCGGGAAAAAGGTGAAAATTTTACACTTGCTTCAAAGGCGCCTAAATTGTGTGGTTACTCTAAAAAGTGTGTGTGCATGTGGATTTCATCATTTCTGCCTTTGAAGCAAGTGTAAAATCTTCACCTCCAAAACCACCCATTGTGGGTGAGCAAATGAGTGATTATATGGTTTTATGCTTTTTTAAAATGAAATATGATGGAAATGAAGTACAGATTGTAATCCACCATCATAAACATGCCACATACAGTTACATCTTACAGTTACAAACAGGACACACACACACACACACACACACACACACACACACACAGTCAGCAATTTGTCGTCATAATTTTTCACAACTCTACCTGACATTTACTTTGATTACAATTTATCACATCTGTAATCTCTTTTTTTTACGGAAAGTATTCTGCTTTCATCTGGCACACAGTCATCTGTGAAGAAATCACCTATTAATTACAGAGAAGAAAAGAGGGAAGAGAGAGAGAAGGCACCCGAGTGTGTTTCAAACAAGCCATGCTTGTACATACAGGACCGATAAATGATAAATTAAATAATAAGAGGGCTGACGTAACTATAAATCAAGTGCATAAGAACATGTTCGGCATGTGCGCGACAACTTAATTATATAGTACCTGTTTGAGTGTGTGTGTGTGTCTCTGCGCACAAACCTACATGTATGTGTATATGCATGATTACACAGCATTTTTCAGAATTGCTTAAAGGTAGCCTATTTTTTTTTAACATGCCTCAACATCCTCCTTGTTAAAGAATACTATGTATGTTTAGCCTGAAATATTAAAGAACAGAGTTTTTTTTGTTTTGTTTTAAAACCACTGAAAACTTTATACAACATGTAGAGGGATATTACAAGCACAAATGTAAACGCTACAGCTTTCTATAACTAGACAAATAAAAAGATCAAATACAATTATTTAGATATAATAATAACAAATATTATAAAATAATATTCCATAAAATAATATAAAACCTGAAATTTTCAATCATTTCAATTATATTTTAGCTAATTTTAAAAAAAATCTGCACGCAGAAAATGTAAGTAATTTTTAAACTGTTATGCAATTATTCACCGCTGTCTGTTCAGAGCAGTACCTTCTCGATACCACCAGAGGGAGCCTGATGTTCACTAAGTACAAAGCACAGGTTAAGGTGTGTATTAAATGTGTGCCTGAGAATAATTTTTATATTCCCTCATTGATTATTTGAATATGAGTCCATAGATATTGTCAGAATTTATCCATCCATTTATCCATACTATTATCTAAATATGATTTAACGTGGCAGATAATTCCTGTTAGTTCACTAGATCGTATTGCAGACACAAATATGACTAAAGAAAATACTGAAGAAAAAGCATAAGAAAGGATTCAATTGTCAAAAGGCAACAGCATCCAGCACAACAGCACATGCACGCAAACAAACACACACACACACACACACACACACACACACATTCACACAGCAGCCCTTTTCCCTCATAAACTAACCATCAAAAACGAGTGATATTGAGTGGATTAAACATCTTTTTTCCAATCCACATTTTCCCCTGCAGCCCACCACTCTAAATGCTGTCTGGAAAGATCTGGTTGATTTGAAGTGCTTTTAATACGAGTCATAAACCGTCATCGTATCTTAACAAGATGTAAAGTTTCCGTTCACTCATTTCCTCTTGAATAAGTGCGAGATTAAATTTCAACATAAAAGGACGAGCGAGAGAATAAATCGGATGGAAGGATATCGTTTTCTTACAAAAAGCATTTCTGTGTTATGAAAACCTAAATGTTGTAGGCCATACACAGACCAGATATTTGTGGACTTGGAGGAAATAATATATACTAACCTTAAAGATGCCAACCCAGTCTTTGGGATGTGGGGTGATGAAAGAGGTGAGAGTGTAATGACATTCAAGCGCTGCCTGCGGGAGGAAGCTTTTCCCAACATTCTGGAAGATGACATGGGCGAAGTTGGATGTCTCCATGACAACACTTGCTCCTCCACCTGCAGATACTCCCGTATTACAGGCTGACGACATCATGAGTGCTCAAGGAAAGCCTGTATTTGGTCTATCTGAAACAAGAAGGAATAAAAATTCATTGAAGATTGAAATTTCCTCTTTCATATAAGGGATAATGATCAGATGGTCATTATTGCGAAGTAAACCCCAACTGGGACCTGTATCACCTTAAAGGAGTTTTTTTTTTTACAATTATTATTCTGCATTATTACACTTATCTATTTACCAAATAAATAACAAAATGGACTTGAAAAAATTTATTTGATATTAATTATTAGTGCTGTCAAATCGATTAATTGTGATTATTGCATCTAACATAAAAGTTTGTGTATAACATAAAAGTTTGTGTATGCACAGTATTGTGCAAAAGTCGTTTGGCACGTTAGTATTTTCATCAAAAAAATGGTTTTAAGACAGTTATTTATATATGTATTATATAAATAATTTATATATTATATATTTCCTGTGTCAGTAGAGAATATCAGTTTACAATTCCAAACATTCCTTTTGCCATTAATAGTAATAATCCAGTGATAGTTTTGTATGCACAAGGAGTCTGAAAATATCCATTATGCTCCACATGGAGATCTGATCTCACCATGATCGAGTCTGGGATTACATGAAGAAACAGGAAAAACCGTGGCAACATCTCCAAGACGCTAGAAGAAACCGACCTATATATATATATGTGTATGTGTTTGTTTGTAACTGTATGTATACAATATACATATCTATATATTTTTTTAAAACAAACTTTTATGTTAGATGCGCTTAACCGAGATTAATCAATTTGACAGCACTTGAAATTATCTTACTTGTATAGACCATGGAAAAACCCCTAACACAGGCACAGCTATGTAGAAAACATTGCCCTGGAATTTTTTGCCAACATTTGTTGTGATTAACCAATCAGAATCAAGTAAGCTTACATAACATCTCTCCTGATACATTTTAATTCCCGAGATGTTCTAGACTAGAGATGTTCATATTTAGTTCATGATGTTGCCGTGAAAGTTTAGTTATATCATAGCCTAGAGGAGTTTTTATTGAAAATTGCATGATGGTGTGTTTAAGCCATACACAAATTGCAATAAACTACACAAAAAAAAAACGTATAAGATGCTCAGGTATTTCCGAGCTGACATACATTTGGTTAAAGCCTAAGAGCAGCAGCATGAAGTAGACCTGCCCTGTTTCAGGCCGGATGGGGCGATGGCGAGAAGGCCTGTGTAGATGCCAGTGCTGCTGATGCTGCTGTCATCACTGTGCAGGCCTTTCACCTCAATGACAGCTCGAGTGAATCAATATAGAAAATTACATACGCGCACTGAACTCATTACACGTAACATTCATTCTAGATCTTACTAAAACATGATATTCTTAAACCAAAACCCACTTTCTAGACACATTTCCCTTGCATCATGTTGCTAACTACCAGGTCACTGCGGGTTTGAATGATAGTAGATGATCATTCGACATAATCACTGCCGGTGTCCTTAAAGGATGAGCTGATAAAATGAGTTTTAATCACTCCACTGCAATCCCACCCCTAAATACATCGAGATGGACCGCATGCAATTCCATCATATATTTCCAAGATTATCGTACACGTATATGTACATATTATAGCCGTCGCTCATTAAGTCCGTTATACCTGTAATCCATGTTTACTTGAAGATCTGTTACTCTTGTTGGTTAGATTGCAAAACAACGCAGAATAAGCGAGTCTCTGTCATGTAGCTGAACCGGGTGTCAATATGTTTTGGGAATCTAGAAACGTCATAGCTACTTCCGGTCGGTTGCGCCCTGTGATTGGTTTATTTACTCTTGTCACAGAAATTCGCTGTTTACTATTGGTTAGTGAATAACCCCAACAAAATAGGGATGGGACTGGGAGGTCCGACTCTTTTCAGCATGTTCGGTTCTTTCGGACTGGAACTGGTAAAAAAAAAACTCGATTCACTCACTGGTTTAGCTTGCTGATTTCGTTCGATACGTAAACGAATCATTTCAGTCCGACTCAAAAGGACGATTCATTAACGAATCGGGCGTTGCTTCACCAAACCATACGTGGGAATTATGGAAAAATGCCAATCATTTCACAAGACGTTTTGGAATATAGAATGGTCATTGTATGCAACCTTTGATCGTTTAATTTAGTGTGAAATTAGATTAGGAAGTTAAAACTTCCTAGATATGTACGTCTGTGTGTATCAAAAGTGCATGTGTTTATCGTTTTTCTTAGTAGCCTAACGTACGTATAAAAGTATATATAAGTGAGGGTGATGATAAGCAAGTAAATCACGAATCTAATGCACTAAAATGTTACACTAATGACATTTACAAAATCCATAAGAAAACGAAACACTAATATTGGGGATCTTGCTTTTAAATAACAGTTCCCACATCTTGTGAAAACAAATATTTTTCATGACTTTCTTGATACTGTATAAAATATTTTTTAAATCATTTATGAATATTAACCTTACAAACAGTTTTAGTGAAGAGTACATAATAACTAAAATGACTAAATAAATGTACACGTTTATAAAGGGAACCCTTAAACTATTGGTGCAGTCAGTGTTCTAGGAACATTTCTTTTGTTTTGTTTTATTTATTTAAAGCACAATTTGTCATTTCAAATATTCATGTATTTGTAAAAGCACCTAGACTAAAGAAGAGATTAGCACAAACTGGATTTGGAAATGTGCAAGGACAACACGATCATAAGGTCACTTAGAAGCATAAAACGTCTAGCCATTCTTAATCTTTTAAGAAGTATCACCTTAACTCTATTAAAAGAAATCACAGCAGGAGGAACTCGTGGAGAAACTGCCTGATATCTCGCCGACAAATCCTTATCAGTGATTGGAGGAGTGGTGCTTTCAATCATAGAGCCCGCCCCCTGAGTTCCTGACTCGGTCGGTCACTATCAGTGAGGCGCTGAGGTCAAGAGAAATAAGCATGGCCGCTTTGTTTAGAGGGTGTCGGAATTTTTATAAAAGAAGCCATAAACATGTGGAACTCACATTGGGTATGTTATTTCTGCATTCATTCTTAATTGACAGTCCAAAGGGAATTGATAGTCCAAAGGGATTAAAGCACCGCTAATGTATTGCACAGAGCACTTTGGAAATGAAATTGTCAGTCTGACAAAATATGTGAACATGTATAAATATACTTGAACTTTTATGTGAAAATATATGAACAGACGGTGTGCTCAATAACCAAGTCACCGTTTTCTTTTTATGCATCAAAAATGTAAGTTGTGAAATGCAGCTTGTCTGAGCTTGAGAGCAAACTGTAAACGAAACAATTAAGTTAAGTGTTATGAAATTTAGACACGTGTCACCCTTCTCACCAACTTCAGATAATGGACTTACGGTAAGCTTTTTTGTCACCACGTTTTGTCAGTTTAAACATAATAAATCTGTTTATTTTGAGTTTTCCTCCAAACATCTGGATCTGTATGGTCTTTAAAAACGATTGATATTGATGGTTAAATTAATTTATGTTTATCCTGCAAAGACTTATTAATGATGCTCAAGGTTCTATTTTATGAATTTTATTGATTAGACCGTTATACTGACATTACATAGATTTTTACAGGATTGCTCTCACATGTTTACTGATTTATAGACCTATGTTAAAAACATCTGTTGTCATTTTTGGTGCACTCTTTGACTATTATGGTTTTCGGTTTAAATAGAGAAGATTGTATTTTACTTCTTTTTTTCAGTATCCTGTAGTAGATCAATGGCCTCCAAGACCCCAGTGGGTTTTATTGGACTGGGTAACATGGGGACACCTATGGCTAGAAACTTACTGAAGCATGGCTATCCTGTCATTGCTACTGATGTCTTCCCAGAGTCTTGCAAAGAGCTTCAGGATTCAGGAGCACAGGTATAAGTGTATGTTTCTCACAAAATGCTCTCAAAACAAAAATAAATCACCATCATTCACTTGTTTGCTTTATGTCTAGACTGTACAGATCTGTGTATGAGTCTATGGAAATAATTGCCCTGCTTTTCCTATCAGATCTTGGATTGCCCCGCTGAAGTGGCTGATAAAGCTGACCGCATCATTACCATGCTACCATCCAGCCCCAATGTCATTGAGGTTTACACAGGTTCAAATGGCATCCTTAAGTATGTCCTCTCAGAATAAACTGTCAGCAGTGTTTACTCTTAAATCCATACTTCCTGATTTTTAATAGATCGGCGAAAGTGCAGAATTCCAACATTAGCAAAAATTTGTTTCAATTGCATATATGAATCTGCACAGCACTTGTCTAGATCATGTATAATTATAATGATTAACATTAGTCCAAGAATAAAGAGTTTCCTAGGCTTCGGGAAAATCTGGTCTGTAGTGTTTTAAAGGAGAATATGAGCTTGGAGGGGAGGCATGTAAAATGTAGTACTAAAGTAACATTATAAGTTATAGAATTGGAGTAATGGTTTACATCACTTTTCACTTGTAGTTGTAGCCATTAAAAAGCATGTTTGGCTAATATAATGCAGGTTTCTACGCTACCGTTCAAAAGTTTGGGGTCAATACAGTTATTTTTTTAAAGGATTTTATACTTTTATTTAGCAAGAACCTTAATTATTTTCATCAAAGACTCCAAAAAAAATGATTGCATGTATCATTCCACAAAATTTTTAAATTGTTTTTAACATAGATAATGATAAATAATGTTCATTGAGAAACAAATCAGCGTATTAGAATACATTTCCAGCACCATTACTTCAGAAATCAGAGTTGCCATCACAGGAATATAACAAAATATATTAAAGTAAAAAAAAAAACAGTTATTATAAATTTTAATAACATTTCACAATATCAGTTTTTTTACCATATTTTTATCAAATTAATGCAGCCTTGATTAGCATAAAAAAAATATTTCATAAAACATAAAAAAAAATCTTACTGACCCCAAGCTTTTGCCCGGTAGCAAATGAGATGCGCGTATTGTACACAATATTTATTTAAAATATTTGTTTATTATACAGTGAAGAAAATGAGTATTTGAACACCCTGCTATTTTGCAAGTTCTCCCACTTAGAAATCATGGAGGGGTCATCGTAGGTGCATGTCCACTGTGAGAAACATAATCTAAAAAAAAAAATCCAGAAATCACAATGTATGATTTTTAAACTATTTATTTGTTAGATACAGCTGCAAATAAGTATTTGAACACCTGAGAAAATCAATGTTAATATTGGGTACAGTAGCCTTTGTTTGCAATTACAGAGGTCAAACGTTTCCTGTAGTTTTTCACCAGGTTTGCACACACTGCAGGAGGGATTTTGGCCCACTCCTCCGCACAGATCTTCTCTAGATCAGTCAGGTTTCTGGGCTGTCGCTGAGAAACACGGAGTTTGAGCTCCCTCCAAAGATTCTCTATTGGGTTTAGGTCTGGAGACTGGCTAGGCCACGCCAGAACCTTGATATGCTTCTAACAGAGCCATTCCTTGGTTATCCTGGCTGTGTGCTTCGGGTCATTGTCATGTTGGAAGACCCAGCCTCGACCCATCTTCACTGAGGGAAGGAGGTTGTTCTCCAAAATCTCGCAATACATGGCCCCGGTCATCCTCTCCTTAATACAGTGCAGTCGCCCTGTCCCATGTGCAGAAAAACACCCCCAAAGCATGATGCTACCACCCCCATGCTTCACAGTAGGGATGGTGTTCTTGGGATGGTACTCATCATTCTTCTTCCTCCAAACACGGTTAGTGGAATTATGACCAAGAAGTTCTATTTTGGTCTCATCTGACCACATGACTTTCTCCCATGACTCCTCTGGATCATCCAAATGGTCATTTGCAAACTTAAGATGGGCCTTGACATGTGCTGGTTTAAGCAGGGGAACCTTCCGTGCCATGCATGATTTCAAACCATGACGTCTTAGTGTATTACCAACAGTAACCTTGGAAACGGTGGTCCCAGCTCTTTTCAGGTCATTGACCAGCTCCTCCCGTGTAGTTCTGGGCTGATTTCTCACCTTTCTTAGGATCATTGAGACCCCACGAGGTGAGATCTTGCATGGAGCTCCAGTCCGAGGGAGATTGACAGTCATGTTTAGCTTCTTCCATTTTCTAATGATTGCTCCAACAGTGGACCTTTTTTCACCAAGCTGCTTGGCAATTTCCCCGTAGCCCTTTCCAGCCTTGTGGAGGTGTACAATTTTGTCTCTAGTGTCTTTGGACAGCTCTTTGGTCTTGGCCATGTTAGTAGTTGGATTCTTACTGATTGTATGGGGTGGACAGGGGTCTTTATGCAGCTAATGCTGGGTACACACCACAAGATTTTTTACATCTTATAAGATTTTCAAAATGTGATAGACCACAAACATGAGGACAAAAAATCCTAGATTGAACTGTTTTGCTCCTATAGTGTGTGGTGTGCCATGATGTGACAAAGACAGCACACCTCACACTAACAGATTTTCAACCCGAGTCTTGACTGTGAACACAGGAAATCTCGTAAAATCTCGCGAGACTTCAGAATAAGCATGGTGGACAATATGCAGTGAACTTCTCAGATAAAGTTTGTGGTAATGCACACACGCTGGCCCTGTCTCTCAACCATGGTTTCACTATACAAATAAAAAATGGATATTGTAGATAAACCATGATAACCACAAATTAAGCATAATTTTTGCTAAGAAAAATTCTAATTATAGTATTTATTTGTTTATACAAATGTTCAATATGCCTATAATAAAACCATGGTTAATTCTCTCTCTCTCTCTCTCTCTCTCTCTCACACACGCACACACAACTGCATTTGTTATGCTTCCGTCTTCCATCTCGCTTTCTGATTGGATATTGTTTCGTTTCACGTGATAATCTCCAGAGCGTGCGCGCGTTTGCCCTCGGGGTTCCCCCCACACATCAGGATTTCTGATCGTAAATATTCAACATGTTGATTCGCGATCGGAGCGGCTGCGATGTTCTTCCGAGCAGGTTCGGACACTCTTAACACACCTCACACCACAGGAAAATCTGATAAGATAATCTTTAAAACCACCAAGATAATCGGGACATAGCTAGGATTGTCGGAAGGGGGGAAATCAGCCCAAAATCAGCCCGATTATCTTTAGGTGTGTACCCAGCATAACGACCTCAAACAGGTGCATCTAATTTAGGATAATAAATGGAGTGGAGGTGGACATTTTAAAGGCAGACTAACAGGTCTTTGAGGGTCAGAATTCCAGCTGATAGACAGGTGTTCAAATACTTATTTGCAGCTGTATTTTACAAATAAATAGTTAAAAAATCATACATTGTGATTTCTGTAATTTTTTTTTTAGATTATGTCTCTCACAGTGGACATGCACCTACGATGACAATTTCAGACCCCTCCATGATTTCTAAGTGGGAGAACTTGCAAAATAGCAGGGTTCAAATATTTATTTTCTTCACTGTATATATATTGAGATGTAAATGTTTAGCTCTGACATTACTTGGAATGGTCAACTTTTGTATTTCAAGTTAATATTTTTAGTAAGAGCGGTTCAGATGAAAAGAAAATCCTAAAAAACCATCCATCCATCCATCCATGCCAACGTAACGTCTAAATTTGGATTGCACAACACAATAGACCCTCTTGTCTTTCCAATGATATTTATCCTTCTGTTTCTTGATTTTTTTTCCTCTTCTTCAGGAAGATAAAAAAAGGCACCCTTCTCATTGACTCCAGCACCATCGACCCATCAGTGTCCAAGGAGATGGCTATTGCTGCTGAGAAGATGGGTGCAGTGTTCATGGATGCTCCAGTGTCAGGAGGTATGACCAACCTGGAAACAACCTCTTATTACTCTTATTAGTTTGATTTACAAGATCACGTTGTTTCGATTTCTTGGAAGTGCTCACTGTGGAGATGCAGTTACGTGTTGTTTAATGATTGAACCGTGTTGTCTTTTAGGATTTTTTGTGGTCAGTAGGTTCACAGATGTGCTGCTTGTGTCTGGGTTTGTCTGTTCAGTTACGTCATTTTGTTCCTATGGTTAATGCTCTATTTACAGATCAGTTAGATATAGCAACACTGAAGTTAACCTGTAAGCTCAGTTTAAATTTTGTAATTTAAGAAAAAAATGAATAACTTTAAAATGTCGTAACTAATTTTAGTCCCTTTTACTGTGCTTTTATCTTTGTAATTGTTTACCTTAAAGGTAGGGTGGGCAATTTCGGAGAAGCTAGCAATAGCAAGCTAGCTTTGAAAGCATAAGATCCCTTCAGAGCATCTCCAAAGTTTTGCCTCCTCCAAAACACATGAATGCACACAGCAGAGTCTGCAAAGCATCACAAGAGACTGTGTTAAATGACTCAAGGACATAACATGAGAGTTATAATGAACTTTAACAATTTAGAGAGCTACCACCTGACTGCTGACTTAATTTCTGGAAACATTTGTTGTGATTAACCAATCAGAATCATGTATTACATGAAGCTTACATAACATCTCTCCTGATTCATTTTAATTCCCGAGATGTCACGGCTACCATCTTATAATTACGGTTATGACATGGCATGAACGCAGCATAAGCTAGTTTTTTTTAGTTCTGGAGGAACTGTAGAAGGTGGCTGCTGTTTGTTTGCGGCTCCCAGTGACAGTGTGTCTATAACTCTGCATAGCCTTATGGAACGCCTGTGATGTCTGCGCGAGCAGGGTGCGTGGAGGTATGGATATACATATGTTGACAGGCAAGTAGGACATTGTATCATTGCATTCGGACCAAATGCAATGATTGGACGGACATTTTTTTTTTGTTCCCGAGACTTCCACAGAAGATATATGGATACCTTTTCTTTAAAGGGATAGTTCACTTTGAAATTAATTTTTACAATACAATACAATTTTATTTGTATAGCACATCTTAAAACAACTGGCGTTGACCAAAGTGCTTAACAAAGCAATAAAAAAAACATGGTATGTTGGTATGTTTTAGCTTACCTCAAGGGCATCCAAGATGTAGGTGTCTTTGTTTCCGCTGTAGTTTCAATTTTGATATTTTTAGGTCAAACCGTTCTTGTCTGTCAGTCATATAATGCAGGTCTATGGTCACCACCTCAAAGAGCATGCACAGAGAAGTCCAAATTAAACATGATTTAATGACTTGTTAATGTAAGTACACATTGATGGCCTAAGACACGAAACGAGCGGTTTGTGTGAGAAAATATCGTTTTTACCTCTTGTAACCACAGCCACGTCCAAGTGATCTGAGGGCGCAGCTGTGGTTACAAGAGGTAAAAACAATATAAATACTGTTAGTTTTCTCACACAAAACCGCTCGTTTCGTGTCTTACATTTATGATTATGATGATTATGATTATTATTTATCATTAAATCATGTTTAATTTGGACTTCTCTGTGCATGCTCTTTGAGGTGGTGACCATAGACCTGCATTATATGACTGACAGACAAGATGACCTTAAAAAATCAAAATTGAAACTACTGCAGAAACAAAGACACCTACATCTTGGATGCCCTTGAGGTAAGCTAAAACATACCAAAAATTAATTTCAAAGTGAACTATCCCTTTAATATTTAGACCACCTCTATTATTGATTGCTATCAGGTATAACTTTATAACTAACCAGTATAACAAAAAGTATTTAAAAAAAAATTGCCTACCCTACCTTTTAGGCACCCACACACCAGAACAGGAATGGACAATGTCGGTCCTGGAATGCCGCTGTACTTTAGAGTAATAAATAAAAAATGAATTACTTAATTAACTCACCTGCCTGTTGCCTTTGTAATCCTGAAGATATTGAGTATGATTAGGGGTGTTTGATTAGGGTTGGAGCTAAACTCTGCAGAACAGCGCCACTTTCCTGTGGTGTGATCTGTGTTAAGAGTGATTGAATCTGCTTGGAAGAATGTCTGGGCCGCACTGATCTCAAAATTGTGAATATCCAATCTGTAGAATATTTAAGATCAGAAATCTTGTTTTGTGGGAGGAACCCCAACGACAAATACGCACAAACTCTGTAGATTGTCACATGGAACAAAACGATACCAGAAAGCGAGTTGTTTTTATTCTTTTCTTTTTCTTTAAAGGGCTGGGTGAAATGCTATTTCATGCATAGTGAGTTTTTTACACTGTTTAAGGGTTGGATTCCCATGCTAAACATGGACAAAGTTTAAAAAATTAAGTTGTACGTTTGATTTCTGTATTTCTGTGCCAAAAATACTCCTTCTGGTTTGTCACAAGTTTCGGAATTTTTTTTCGAGTATGGGCGTGTAAAGTCAGATGTGCCGGAATTTCCAATTATATTAAAATATAATAAAAATAAAGACTTTTTGGAGATATGAAGGATGCAATACTACTCTATAGGTACTCAAGATTAACATGAGATTGACTGATACTGAGTGTTTCACCCTCGACCCCCTTTAAAACAGTCCAAATTTCTTCACCATGTTTGTTTACTCTAAAGTCACGTTTGACCACAAGAGATTTTGCTAGATTTCCCGTGCTCACAGTCAGAGTTTGTACTCTGGTTGTTTGTGAATAAATGTGTGTGATGTACTGGTCACACTGGGGCAGTCCACATACTAACAAAACTGTTTTTGTTTGTTTATCGTCATGTTCGTGGTCTCTCACATTTTGAAAATCTGATGAGATTTTAAAAGTCTTTTAATGTGAACCAGCCTCTAGTGTCAGTGCAGCTAAATCAATTTCTGTAGAGTTAATATAAAGAAACCTACAATTTTCCAGAAACACAAGCACACTGCAGTTATATTATGCAGATTCTCTGGGAAGGCTCTGTGACAGGGCCTTTAATGGCCTGAGCCGTTATGGAGGACAGCGCTGTCAGTAGATTTCACTTTGATGGAGCCGTAATGTTGGCTCTCCCAGTGCCTGGGCCTTTCATGTAGATAAAAGGCCATAAAGAGCTGAGAAACTGCCCTGGACAAGCACATGTTTAAGATGCACAACTTGTGTGAGTGGGGAAACTCCTCATGCATTAAAGCTTTGCTGGATGTATGTTTACTGATTGGCGTCTGTAGTGCAGACAAGATTTTAAAGAGCCTGTGTTTGGACTAGGCTATAAAAAAGTGAATGGGTGTATGTGTCCATGCCCTTGGACTAGACTGTGATCTAATCCCTCCTTAACATCTTAGCGGTTACTATTTGCCATTTTCCCCAGATTATATCCTTCTTTACTTTTGGTTGGAAGCCAAATGGAGGGGTCAGACTTAAATAAAGCAATTATGCAAAATAAAGCAATTATCGTGATGTAAAAAAGTAGATTTTTTAAGACTATCCTGGTCACTCTTAATTATAAAAAGTGAATGAGGGCATGCTCAAAGATGAAAAAAAGAGTTATGAAAGTAGTCCATACAACTCCTGCACCATAATTCCAAATCCTTGGAAGCCATAAAATAGCTTTTTGTGGAGAAAAGTCCAACATTTAAGCAATTAATTCTTTGGTAAAACTTTATTTTAAGGCAACAGTTACACATTACTATAGTAATAACAGTAAATTATGCATAATTACAACTAACTAACCCTAAACCAAACCTTAACTATAACTCTATAGTAAGTAAGATGTAGTTAATTAATATTACATTGTACTTACTCAAATAAGTACTGAGTAACTACATCACCTTAAAATAAAGTGTAACCCATTTGTATCAGTCCTATTGTAATTGCATAATTGCGTTGATACATAATTTAAAAATGAGCTTTTTGTGTTCCACAGAAATTCAAACTAATGAACTGTCCCTTTTTTGCCCATTCATTTGACCAAAAAACAAAACAAACTCATGTCAAATGCATTTTATAGAGCACATTAAAAGTTTTATCAGATCAAAAATACAACACTACAAATAGTATAAAGCAATCAGCATTCATTTAATCCAAACATAGTACAAATAAACAATAGATTATGACTTGAACTTTAGGAGAGAATGAATACGCGTCAGTAGTGCGGGACAACAAATAGTTTTTTATGGCCTCCACACTTTTATCAGGTCTATGGGGAACATCAGACCACATTAGAAAACACAGCTGCACTAGCACTTCTAAACAGAGTGTCCAGAAGGTGGCACTCCAGCCATCATGACGCCATTGTCCCGGTTCACAGCAATCTCCCATCGCCTGTCCTCTCACATCAGGTCTCTGTTGTGGAAAGGAGAATTTTCATTTGTGTGTGAGATCATGTTGTATTTTTTTTTTTAAAGCTGATTTTCTTTTGATATAATTTTATACTCTTGGTTTTGTGTTCTTCTCTCTGTGCGTCACTAAGGTTTGGCACGTCAGACTATGTTTCTCAAATAATACACTCGTTAAATGACGAAGGAACTCTGTCTCTCTTTCTTTTTCTCTCTCTTTGTCCTCTTTTGCGTAGATTTGTAATAAACTCAAAGGCACAAACCTCACTGTCTGCCGTTGCAGAATTGGACCCACAACAAACCCCCGGCTAACGTCACACTCTCTGAAACGTGGGGTGTGTGGCCATTGCCGCGTCTAACAAGTGCTCGGCTAGTTAACAGTAATTACCCACATTCCTTGGTTTTTGCTGAGATTGCGGCCACACTGTTGCTCACTCTCACTATGAAGCTCACGTGGGAAAACTTCGACCCTCTGTGCGAGAGAGCGTTTGTCACAGTTTTGTGTGTGGTGGGACTGGGTTAAATCTGTTTATTTGCATCTTGTAGGGCAGTGTTTGTGCTTTGCTCTCATGGTGTCTTAACCTCAAGTCAGTGTGGTATTTACTAACGTACGTAACTCATAATGTATATTTATCTAACGTGGTCAGTAACGGTGCCATTTTCACGTTTAACAGTTAAACTACCCTTTGTTTTCCTTGTCTCAAATTCAGGCCCTTACTGAATGTGTGAAATTGTCGTCTTTTCTTCTCTCCTCTCATTTATTATCACTGATCTAACAGCCTGCATGCATGAGCTGTCTCAATGGAACAGCCTTCACCCATCAGGCCAATATGTAGATCAGCGCTAATAAAGGAGAAAATAACAGTCTCAGGGTTTCAGATGGTCCTTTCAAAATGCATTACAAGTTTATGTGTTAATGTGTCAACTAAGTCCCTCATGTGACCAAACAGACATGAAGAGAATATTTACTTATTTGTTTTATTAAATCACTACTTTAGTCAGACCAGTTTTGACTATTAAATGTGTGTTTTTTTTTACATCAATTTGCTCATTTTCTTACGTAGCAAAATGAGTAAATAAATAAAAATTAGAAGTAATATTAAATATTTTAATCAGACAGACTGGTTAATCAGATGTCACTTCATGTTGATATTTATTTATTTACACAAATACATTTTTGGCAGTCTCTACTCCCTAAATATCTGCCAAAATATAATTGGCAATTTTATTCTTTAATGAATTAGCAAACCATTAAAAAACACTTTTAAAATCATTTTTTAAAATCATTTCCAGTATTTTCAGTGCTTTTTCTTAAAAGAAAATGTTATATATATTTTTCTAAATTGTTTAGCAAAAATTATAACGGAACCTTAGAACCAATATTATACAAATATATTATTTATGCATGTGTTCCAGCATATGTAGCACATCCTATCTCCTTTTTTTATTTCTGTTTTTAAATGTGTGAATCTGACAAGAGTTTTCATGTTTCATAGCATTCAGTCTTAATGGGGTCTGTTAAGCTGTTAGCTGATAGTATTAACATAACTCACTCATAACGGTAGATTCGCTATCCTGATGGGACAGCAGATGCCCCTTCACAATAAAAAATCAGTTTTTTAGATTGACCAGAAACAAGATCACTCATGGAGAGGTGGGACCCCAGATACGTCCTAATGTAGATCAGCTTTCCCCGTGCCGTTTTTGGGCTCTGTGAGTGCACTCATTAATATCTCTGCCCTCTGTTGGCCGGAGCAGGAGGGGGAGGAAGAGGCTGGCTGATAGATAGGTGAGTGACAGAGGAATTAGCATAACAAGATCCTCGCTGGGAAGGCCAGGGACTGGGAGATGTGTGTGAAGGGGGTTGTCGGTGTCTGTCCTGAACTCCAGATGGAAACAGACCCAGGGCAGCTGTCTAACTGGGACTTTTATAGCAGTGTGTGTGTGTGTGTGTGTGTGTGTGTGTGTGTGTGTTTGTGTAACACGATTTTACTTACGATTTTAAGTCTTAAGTCTCAATGTCTGTATATTCTGATGCATTATATGTACATGATTGCTACTAAGAAGTGAATTAAAAGCTGTCCGTCATATTCTGGCGTCATCTGGTATGCACTTATACCCCCTGTCGAGGAACTGTCATTCAACCCCCCCCCCACACACACACACACACACACACACACTTTAAACAGTAACTGTGGATCAAGGGTGTGTGTGTGTGTGTGTGTGTGTGTGTGTGTGTAAAAGATGAGTGTTATTTAGCAGCTTTTAAGTCCTCAATTATGGATATTTTTAAAATGCTGATGATGGTACTATTAGAGGAACGTGTGCATGTGTGAAGGGCCGCTAATCAGCATCCAGGAGCCGATACACTGATGGCTTCTGGTTTGGGAGTGCATTGATTCCAGATCATTCCACACTTGTTGTCCACACTCAAAGGGACTGTGTGGTCGTGTGCAGTGGATGTGGGTTACGATGGTGGTGATTAAAGTCCTGCTAATCTGAATGATGAAGATAATCCAATAGCTGCCTCTGACTGTGCAAGACTCTCGTGTGACTGTGTGAAGGTTTACATTTTTGTGTGGTGGCTTGTAAACTTTTTTGCCTCTGTGATTCTGTCAGTACGCCACAAGGGCTGCTGGCATAGAAACTATCAATCCATGTGAAGTTCTCATGTGTGTGTTTTTATATACAAAAAGAAGTGTATTAAGTTTTCTTGGAGTTTTAATTTGTCTGAGAAAATATCTCCTCTTGGTTGTAATTTGCTTGGTGTTTTAATTCGTCTGAGAAAATATCTCCTCTTGGTTGTAATTATAAGGTTTAGCCACATGAAGCTAGTAAATATGTTTGTTCCTGTTACGCTAGTAAGAGTGTTCCCACTGCATCAAAAGCCAAAAAATACAAAAAGTTTCTTAAAGGGATAATTCACTCAAATGACTCTTATGCCATAATTTACTCACCCTAATAACGTGTATGACTTAGTTTCTTTCTTCTGTGAAAAACAACAGAAGATCAAGGTCAAGTAAAATTTATTTCTACAAATGTCAATTTCAGGATGGTAATGTTTATTACCTAATAACTTTGTGCCTTTTAGTCACATTCAGCAGATTAGCTGGAAAATAATATTAAAAAGTGAGCAAGCTATTGAGATATTCTATATAGTATGTATCACCCTATGCGAGTAACTGTATGCATGCTGAAAAATTATAGATATTTATATGTAGAGCTAGGCAATAATAGTTACATTTTGCGACAAAATACATCAGGAAGTTGAGATTTGCTATATAGTATATTGCTTTGTTAGTGTCTCACCTAAAGGATTATTAGGAACACCTGTTCAATTTCTCATTAATGCAATTATCTAATCAACCAATCACATGGCAGTTGCTTCAATGCATTTAGGGGTGTGGTCCTGGTCAAGACAATCTCCTGAACTCCAAACTGAATGTCAGAATGGGAAAGAAAGGTGATTTAAACAATTTTGAGCGTGGCATGGTTGTTGGTGCCAGACGGGCCGGTCTGAGTATTTCACAATCTGCTCAGTTACTGGGATTTTTCACGCACAACTATTTCTAGGGTTTACGAAGAATGGTGTGAAAAGGGAAAAACATCCAGTATGCGGCAGTCCTGTGGGCAAAAATGCCTTGTTGATGCTAGAGGTCAGAGGAGAATGGGCTGACTGATTCAAGCTGATAGATTATCAACTTTGACTGAAATAACCACTCGTTACAACCGAGGTATGCAGCAAAGCATTTGTGAAGCCACAACACGCACAACCTTGAGGCGGATGGGCTACAACAGCAGAAGACCCCACCGGGTACCACTCATCTCCACTACAAATAGGAAAAAGAGGCTACAATTTGCAAGAGCTCACCAAAATTGGACAGTTGAAGACTGGAAAAATGTTGCCTGGTCTGATGAGTCTCGATTTCTGTTGAGACATTCAGATGGTAGAGTCAGAATTTGGCGTAAACAGAATGAGAACATGGATCCATCATGCCTTGTTACCACTGTGCAGGCTGGTGGTGGTGGTGTAATGATGTGGGGGATGTTTTCTTGGCACACTTTAGGCCCCTTAGTGCCAATTGGGCATCGTTTAAATGCCACAGCCTACCTGAGCATTGTTTCTGACCATGTCCATCACTTTATGGCCACCATGTACCCATCCTCTGATGGCTACTTCCAGCAGGATAATGCACCATGTCACAAAGCTCAAATCATTTCAAATTGGTTTCTTGAGCATGACAATGAGTTCACTGTACTAAAATGACCCCCACAGTCACCAGATCTCAACCCAATAGAGTATCTTTGGGATGTGGTGGAACGGGAGCTTCATGCCCTGGATGTGCGTCCCACAAATCTCCATCAACTGCAAGATGCTATCCTATCAATATGGGCCAACATTTCTAAAGAATGCTTTTAGCACCTTGTTGAATCAATGCCACGTAGAATTAAGGCAGTTCTGAAGGTGAAATGGGGTCAAACACAGTATTAGTATGGTGTTCCTAATAATCCTTTAGGTGAGTGTATAGAGATCGCTAAGACATGTGACCAACTGGGCGGCAACGTCATCAGAACGCAAAGAATTATGGGTATGTTTGGCCCGTTTACATGGGCTGGCATAGCAGGCTATAGCGTTCTGGCATAAAAATAATGAAAAATTATCGTGAAAAACAGAATATAATATAATATAATCCTACAAAATGCAGCGGGCTAAAGAAAACATTGTTGGACCATACTGCTTAAACCTAAATCCTAATGCAAAGATGAGATATGACGAGAAAATAAGGGAATCAAAGGACTGGATCCTTACGAGCATATTGACAGGTCAGGAGACGTCATCCTGTTGCCCAACTTCCAGCACCCATATACAACTACATGGTGTTAGTGCACACACACACGAAGTTTTCAGTAACTTCAAGTCGCTGCAGCACCCAGCAGATTTCGTCATGAGTCAATTTTGTACCCACCACTTAAAAAAAAAAAAAAAAAGCGTTGTCTTGTTGTCCACTTCTTTTTGACATGATGCTGGTATAATTATCTCTATCTGACTATCGCGCTTCCTTTTTTAAAGAATATCATGAGTGTAGAATGTCCCCTCTGTGGCACCAGTTTATTTTTGTCATTTTCCAAATTAAATACTTCGATCCGCACACATTGTTTGAGTTCTTAAATGGTCTAGTGGTAGATATTCTGCCAAGCGTGTCAGAGGTTTTGGGTTCTAATTCACACAACGTTTAGTTTTTTTCTCTGTCAATAAAACCGAACATGTTCATCAGTGGTTACAGTCTATATTAAGCAGGGACAAATTTGTGTGCAGTTTATTTTGTGATTTTACCGGAACGAACAGAGAGTCTCTGCAACGGCGATAGATTGAAGCGCGCGTCCGACTGAGGACTGTGCGCGAGCCACAACACTATGCATGAGCAGCGGCAACGAGCGCTCAGCTGGATCTCAAAAACAGATTTAAGCGTTAGATCTCGTATTTAATAGCGAACTAAATGAATGCTCTGCTAGTTAACTGGAGATGTTTTGTTTATTTGTATTAGGTACATCCGTTCTATGACATTAGGCCTATATTTTTTACTAACCATACATTTACGTATATTGCGTCATTGTACCCAGCACTTCTGAAAATGCACTTCCGAAAGCGTCTCTGTCCCCAGCAGCACACTTCAGACCAAACTGATGGGGGTGGCTAAGGGCTGGATTAAGATAGAGGGGATAAATGGTTTACATGTGGGGGCTGGGGCAGCGTGTTGTATGTATGAAGGGAGTGAGTTTACTGTTGTTGTGGACAAATGCCACTTCTATCGTGAGAACGACTATTGCAGTTTATAACACAGCAGGTAGACGGCATCTTGAACACAGCGTTTTTCCCTCCATTCATTCAAGTCTGGCGCCTTATGTTTGTGCCGCGGATTCCCAAAATGCTTTGCGTTCACCATTGGTAATACGTCATGATGACGTCACATTAGCAATCTCTATATATGTATATGTGTGTGTATAAAGATGTGGTTCAATTAAATGAAGGAGAATTTCAAATGCCAAGAATTTGTCTTTTAGTGATAAACTAAAATACTCAGGAGATCATACAAATATGCAGAAGAACAGAAAACCACAGCTATTGTCAACAAGAACGGACAAGTGGCTGAATTAAACAAGGGGTATATAAACACAGGACTAAACAAGTAAGTTAACAATGGGTAGGTGGACACAATGGATTACTATGGTAACAGATAGGCGCACACACTAAAAAACTGGGTGACTGGGAAACCAGGGTGATACCACTGGTCTGAAGGCCCAAGGCAGAGGTGACGGCTTGTGGGACTGAGGCGGGGACCCACAACGGTGGTGCTGGAGGGAAAGTGGAACCCAGTGGAGCTGAAGAGATGGAGAACTGAGGTGTAGCCAGCCTGGAATCCCATGGGAAGGCTAGGGCGACTTCTGACCAAGGTGGAGCCAGAGGTACGAGGGAGCCCAGCGGAGCCAGTGGCATGGCGAACCTTGGTGGAGCCTGTTGGTTGGAGGGATGGGGTCGGAGATGCAGGGATTCTCACACCAAGGTGGAACTGAGGACTGGGAGGCCCAAGGCGGAACCAACCCATTGAATGGTGCCCCTGAAGGAGGAGCTGGGCTGGACCACCGGAGAAGCAAGAGACTTGGAGCTGGGAGGGACCAGTAGATGGTGAAAGACTTGATTATAGGACCCGGTCTGACGTAGTGATTGACTCGGTCTTTGTGACGAGTATGGCTTCAGGCTCTAGCTCAGCAGTGACCACCTCTCTCTGTGGAAGGTCCTTGCTGGGATTTGGCCTTGTGGTGTGCTCAGGATCTGGGTCACTGATGACCGTGGTGGGAGTGGAGTGGTGAGGTGCTGGATGGGCTCCAGGTCCGTGACTGGCTTGATGATGAGTGGGGATGGAGATGGGAGAATTTTTTAGATGAGGGCAACAGTAGGACAGGAGTGGACTGGGAGGGCTGTGGTTGAATGCCATTGTTGTCTTCTACTTTTACAACCGTGTAGGGTGAGCCACTCAGCCATAGCGCGTAGTCGATGTACTTTGCCAGGATGGAAGTACAGAATATCAGATTCAAGAATATCAAATTCCAAGAATTAATCTTTTAATAATAAACCAAAATATTTAAGAGATCATACAAATATGCAGAAGAACAGAAGACCACAGGTAGTCAGCAAGAATCAACAAGAGACTGAACTAAATAGGGGGTATATATACACAGGACTAAACGAGTAAGTTAACAATGGGCAGGTGGACACAATAGGTTACTATGCTAACAGATAGGCGCACACTAGGAAACTAGGAGTGCATCTCAATCAGCTCCCTAGTAGTCAGGGCACTGATCAGGGAGTCTGCCCTTTTAAGGGGTGTCTCAATCGCTGAATCCTTTCAGGGCAGTGAAACATTCGCTCCCTAAAAAGTCCCATGCACCATGAAAATCAGGGAGTATCTATGGTCACTATGCTCCCTTAAATGGATAGTTCACTTTGAAATAAATTTTTGGTATGTTTTAGCTTACCTCAAGGGCATCCAAGATGTAGGTGTCTTTGTTTCCGCAGTAGTTTCAATTTTGATATTTTTAGGTGAAACCGTTCTTGTCTGTCAGTCATATAATGCAGGTCTATGGTCACCACCTCAAAGAGCATGCACAGAGAAGTCCAAATTAAACATGATTTAATGACTTGTAAATGTAAGTACACATTGATGGCCTAAGAGACGAAATGAGCGTTTTGTGTGAGAAAACGAACAGCATTTATATTGTTTTTACCTCTTGTAACCACAGCCAAATCCAAGTGATCTGAGTGATATAAATATTTCATTCTTATATTGATATATTCAATATAATTATATTTATCTTTAAAATATATATCTATATTTATTATTATATTATATAATAATTATATATAATCACAAAATTTTGGGCCAAATTGTGCAGCCAAGCACAACAAGCACAGCAAACCTGGAGTTTTAGCAGGTTTTAAATCGGAATCCCAGTTTTTATTAAATATTTTTCCCAAATCTTGAAGCCCCATGTGTCAGTGTTGTTGTTTTTTCCTCCTCCTTTTTTTCTTTCTTCATACAGTATTGTTTTGGATCCCAATGACCTTCATTTAATGGACAAAAACAACTGAAACATTCTTCCAAATATCCTCTTTTGTTGTTCCACAACAGAGTTTTGGAACATGAGGGAGAGGAAATTATAGATTTTTCATTGTAAAAAGTGCAGTATGAGAAAAACTAAACTGACTTTTGAAAACTCATTTTGAGGAGTTTAAATGGCATGAGGACTGTATGCATTTATAAGCCTCATTATCCAATATGGACAAATATAGCTTTGATCGTAAAACTGAATGAATCATTGACGTCCTCTGATATAGCGTCTATTTTATCGAGGTTTGCCTAATGTTTTTACAGCAGTGTTTCTGGTATTGGAAACACAATAAGAACAGTTCCTAGAATGTTCTCTCGAGATCTCTTTAATGCCCTGCCAGCGCAGTCGTTTAGAGAGACAATCACTTTCGAATCCCTTTTGTCTGTTTGCAATCAATGCTGGTCTTTTTACAGTCAAAAAGAAAAAGTTATTGATCAGCTCAGGAGGTTAGCTGATAGATCGCAAGTGTGTTTGTGTGTGTATGCGTCTGTTGGGGTGTGCTGGGAAAAGAAATGATTTAGTCATTTAGAGTCTTTTATTACTCTCCGCAGTTCTAGAGGTTTGTTGAAAGATGACAAGAGGTTGCTTTGGGGTTTTATTTACACACAATAAAAGATTAGAGATCTACACGCTCGTTGAGGTGGTTCAACGTCTCGTACTGCCTGGGAAAAGAGGCTCATATCCACAAATGTAGTTTAATGTAACTGGCACTAATTAAACGTTTTTGGTGTTTTAAAAAGTACTTAAAGCTTTAAGTGGCTTTTTTAATGTTTAAGATGCTGGAAAGAGAGTTTTGGGTAACTGACACCACACACAACTGTGTACGTCTCTGTCAGCGTTCACGTTCATGTGGGTTTCTTCATTATGTATTTGCTGTTATAGACTTAGATTTGACTTTCTACTTGTTTGTGTAATTTGGCTAACTGGATTATGTTTTCAGCTACTTAAAAGAGATGCTCAGTCAGTTTAACACATTTTACCATTTTAAATATTTATTTTGCAATGCAAAGTTAATTATACTACAAATGAAAAGAAATGTAATCAAATTAAGTATAGATTTTAATTGACATTATTGTATGTGGCTTTAAATCTCAATATGAAACTAACATTGTCTGAGACAAAAGCATTTTCAATAACATAGTTTAGAGGACGTTATACATAATTGCCAGCAGAATGCAGAAAGTATTTCAAAGAGCCACGTAATACAATACAATACAATACGTTCCTCTGGTGTGATATTTGTATTTTTGTATTCCTCTGTCTGCGTTTGCATTTTGTTTCTGCATTGACTTTACATGGATTATTATTAGCATTGTAAATATGCTAATGTGATGTCTTCATTTTATGTGATAAACCAGTTTAATTTCAATGTGCACATTTTTTAAAAAGTTAAAAGTGCATTTTAATGCTTGTTTATAGATAAACAAAGCACACAAATACGCACACATTTACTCAGCATAAGGGAAATGACAGACATGCTGAGCTAATGAGAGAATTATTGATGACTGATAAGTACGCAAAAATCAATACAGGGGAAGTCATAAACTCTCTCTTTTCCTTTCTCTCACTCTCTTTCTTTATCCCCATTTCACTCGATCTATCTTGCATCAGCTCTTTTCTCTTGGTCTTTAATAATTAACTTCAACATTATTAGCTTCTCAGTATAAACAGCCTATTCATTAGTGTTGACACACAAACAGACCACTCATCTCAAAGCACTGCATGCTTTTTTCCCCAGATCACATTGTATCCAGTGTTTGATATAAATTAGGATGAATTGGATTGTTTTGTGTGTGTGTTTATGTGGGTATTTAGGGTTTTAGTGCAGCAGATGAGGTTGTAATGTTAAAAAAAAAAATTGGCCACTTTTATTGCTTTAATTGCATTCTAATCGGGCAAATCCCTGGACACACATATCTATGTCAGCAGCATTAAAAGCACCCCTCCCATGTAGAACATGGCACGCTTTAACGTGATTGGCCACGCTTGGTCTTCTTAAGGCGTGGCGCTTAATTGAACATGATAAAGTGTAAAGTTAATTACCCCTTAGAGCTGTCACTCATACCCCAGGGGGCGTGTTCACTTAGGGGGAGGAGTGTCGCTTTAGGCACAGCTGTCGTACGCAAGTGTATGTGTTTGTGGTGAGCAGGACAATGGGTTCTTGTCCTTAGAGAGTTGTGAAGGATGATTTGGACAATCGGCTTTTAAAGGCAAACACTCAAATGCTGTCCCGCTGGTGCCAGACAGCTTATTAATACCCTCCTCTGCCCCAAAACACACACGCATACAATGTTGACTGAGTCCTGATCTACTTCAGTTAAATTAGCAGGTTGCATTATTATTATTTTTTGAATGCTTCCAAGTTATATAATAAATGTACAAATTAAATGCTTATTACATCATGACATTTTTTTGGGATCTTTGAACATGTTTATCATGATTTTCTTAGAAGTACTTTGGAGTACCATGTAAATACCATGGTATATGAATATAATTACTTTATTGTATTTATTTTGTTTTATTTTAATTTAGTATCTTGACATAACCGTCTTGATGCCATCATTATAATGATTTCACCACTGCACTGAATTAAATGGCAATCATTGAATTTGAGCAAATTTTGTAATGATTTTCAAAAGCGTGACTGTGTTCTGTCCAGGTGTTGGTGCAGCTAGTCTGGCTAAACTCACCTTCATGGTGGGCGGCGTCGAGGAGGAATTTAATGCTGTCCAGGAGCTGCTCACCTGTATGGGAGCAAAAGTTGTGTACTGTGGCCAAGTGGGAAGTGGACAGGTAAATACACACAAACATTAATGTCCTTTAGACTGTAATTGATTAGATAATGTAGTACAGTGATGGTGACATCAACATTACTGCAAAGAATACCATGGAAAAAATGTCTTACTATCTTCTAAAATGCCAAAGACGGTGTACTTTCTGCTAAAAGACATTTAAAGGTAGGGTAGGCAACTTCGGAGAGGCTAGCAAAAGCAGGCTAGCTGTGAAAGGATAAGATCCCACCCTCCTTTCAGAGTCAATGTCTCTAACGCCATGCCACCTCCAAAACACATGAACGTACACAGCCATACTATGCAGAGTATGCAAAGCATTACAAGAGACTGTGTTAACATTTAAGCCCACCGGCAACTAAAGTTGCCGAAATGTATAGTTGTCATTTTCCTTTTGTAACTATTTTTCTAGAGGTTATCCATGTTTTATGTCTCGATGACATTCAAGGAAACAACCAAATAAAGGATTTAAAAAAAAAAAAAAAGGTATTCACTTCCTTCCTGTTACATGAGGCTGTCCACTTCCTACCCCTACTTCCAGGAAGCATGGCGAAGGCAAACCCTCCCAAAGAAAGGTCAATTTCATGCTACTAATAAGTATTTTTTGTTGACATATATATATATTTATTTAATCATGAAGGTCTCTAGAATCATCCAAACAAAACAAATCTTACAAGAGATCTATAGTTTTTTGTATATTTCAAAAGTCAAAAGTCCAAGTGGCAACTATAGTTGCCGGTGGGCAAATGTCTTGTAAGTACATATATCATGGGGAAATGGGGTAAAATGTGCTAATAGGTTAATAAATCATGGTTATTGAACTTGTTTAGTGCATAAACATAACTTCACCCTTTAAATGACATCCCTAGTGTTCATAAGTACTGTCTGTATGCATTGTTATTTATGTTGTTTGCCATTTTGTCATTTGTTTTTATTAACGATTCACCTTAGAAAAGACCCACATTTCTAAATTTCATTCATGGGGTTAAAATGGATAATTTGACATGGTTTAGTGTAAGATTTTTGCCCATCTTTTGGAAAATGCCATTTTAAAAGTAAAAAAAAATCACTTTAACCAGTAGATACCAGTAAAAGTCCTGAAAGTTTTTACAGTTAGATTCATATCTACAAATTATGAAATCATAATTATAACAATAAAAGTTGCTTTTTGTCAAAGTTTAGCCATTTTTGTGCTGAAAAAAAATCAATTTTTCAATAATGTTACATTATAATTAGAATCAAACCTGATCAGGATGTTACAAAGAGAAAAGTTGGAGTCTTTACAGTTTATCATTTATTTCAAACATCTGTTTTTCATATAATTAAAAAAAAAATGGTGACCGAATTCTTGTCATTCAAAAAAATCTTGAAGTGTGCCACTTCATTTCTGTCTATGTGTGTTCTGTGTTCTTTCTGATTTTGAGGATGAATTTTGTCCATTGACAAAAATCATTTGATTCTAAGATTTTTTTTCCCAGTACAAACGATGCCTAAACTTTGACAAAAAGTAACTTCTATTGTTATAATTATGATTTCATAATATGTAGATATGAATACAACAGGAAAAACCTGTGAAAAGATGTCTTTTATTTAGTGAAAAAGCAAATAGTTGAGCTCCGAAGCCATCTACTTAAAGTGATAATTTGTTACTTTTAAAACTGCATTTTCCAAAAGATGGGCAAAAATCTTACATTATAAGCTAGATGCAGCTTTTTTTGGGTTCACATCAAATGTTCTTCGACTTTTATACACAATAAATTTGTTTTATAAATTTGTTTAGTAAAGATTGATCTGTTGAAAGCAGTTATTTTTGGATAGATGTTCTCCTCCTATTCATATTTGACATTTGAGGGGGGGCATACAACATATTTGCCCACCGGCAAGTCAAGTCACCTTTATTTATATAGCGCTTTTTACAATACAAATTGTTTCAAAGCAGCTTTACAGAGATAACAGGAAAACAATGTTGTAATAGTATTGTTAAATTCAAAATTAAATGTTAAATGTCCCCAACTAAGCAAGCCAAAAGCCAATGGCGACAAAAGCGAAGAGAGGCGAAAAAGGCAACAGTGGCAAGGAACCAAAACTCCATCAGATGACAGAATGGAGAAAAAAACCTTGGGAGAACCCAGGCTCAGTCAGGGGGCCAGTCCTCCTTTGGCCAACGAACGAACAGTGTATGATTATGAGTTAGGCAGCATAATGTCAGGTGTCAGATGTGATCAGAACTTTCACGATATTTATCCAGTTCATCTGGTTGGGTTGGGTCATCCGGCCGGTGAGGAGATGACTGTGTTGAGGTGTTCATGGGCCTTCACAGTGTTGATGGGGCTGGCTCATCAGGGATGCGTTGTCGTCGTGTCCATGTGATGGTCCTTCCTCAGATCTGGATATGGCCTGGATCCGGCGGTTCGCGGTAAACCTCGGGATAAGCAGAGAGACTAATATTAGCGTAGACGCCATCCTTCTTATGATGTACAAAGTACATCAGGAATTATGGGAAGTGTTCCTGGTTCCGGCTGATCTAAACTATGCAGCCTAACATTGAATTATAGAAATCTATAATGTGTTATGTGTATGCTAAGCCAAAGAGATGTGTTTTTAGTCTAGATTTAAACTGACAGACTGTATCTGCTTCCCGGACTGTGTTAGGAAGATTGTTCCAAAGTTTTGGTGCTAAATAGGAAAAGGATCTACCGCCAGCAGTCGATTTTGATATTCTAGGTATTATCAACTGGCCAGAATTTTGAGATCGCAATAGACGTGAAGGACGATAATGCGTTAAGAGCTCGCTCAAGTACTGGGGAGCTAAACCATTTAGTGCTTTGTAAGTAATCAGCAATATTTTAAAATGTATACGATGTTTAATAGGCAGCCAATGCAGTGTTGACAGAACCGGGCTAATATGGTCATACTTCCTGGTTCTGGTAAGAACTCTAGCGGCTGCGTTTTGTTTATTACTAGTTTAGTTTATTACTTGTTTAGAACTAGCTGTAGTTTGTTTATTAAGCGTGCAGGGCAACCACCCAGTAGAGCATTACAATAATCTAGCCTTGATGTCATGAATGCATGAACTAAATGTTCCGCATTTGTCAGTGAGAGCATATGACGTAATTTAGATATATTTTTAAGATGGAAAAATGCGGTTTTACAGATACTAGACACGTGACTTTCAAATGAAAGATTGGTATCAAAGAGCACACCCAGGTTCCTAACTGACGACGAAGACTTAACAGAGCAGCCATCGATTGTTAGACAGTATTCTGGGTTATTATGTGTGGCAGTTTTTTGTCCAATGATTAGAATCTCTGTTTTTTCAGAATTTAGTAATAGGAAATTACTGGTCATCCAATTTTTTATATCAGCTATGCTTTCCGTTAATTTTGAGAAATGGTAAGTTTCGTTAGGTTTTGAAGAAATATACAGCTGAGTATCATCAGCATAACAGTGGAAGCTAATTCCATATTTCCTAATGATATATCCTAATGGTAGCATGTACAGAGTGAACAGCAGCGGTCCTAGTACTGAGCCTTGTGGTACGCCATACTGAACTTGTGATCGATAAGACATCTCTTCATTTACTGCTACAAACTGAAAACGGTCAGATAAGTATGATTTAAACCATGCTAGTGCAATTCCACTAATGCCAACATAGTTTTCTAGTCTATTTAAAAGAATGTTGTGGTCGATAGTATCAAATGCAGCACTAAGATCAAGTAACACTAATAGAGAGATACAACCACGATCGGATGATAAGAGCAAATCATTTGTGACTTTAATGAGAGCAGTCTCAGTACTATGGTACGGTCTAAATCCGGACTGAAAATCCTCACAGATATTATTTCTTTCTAAAAAGGAACACAGTTGTGATGATACTGCTTTTTCTAGTATCTTTGACAGAAAAGGCAGATTCGAGATTGGCCTGTAATTGACTAATTCTGTCGGATCAAGTTGCGGTTTTTTAACAAGCGGTTTAATCATAGCCAACTTAAAGGTTTGGCTACTATAGTTGCTGCACATTTAAATACGATTTTCAAGAAAAAAAATGACCTGGGGAAAATAAATGCAGAACATGTTCACATAGGACACTATTAACACGACTATATGCATGAAACCATTCAGAAAAATTTGGGCACAAATGGGTTAAATTAGTGTCTCAAAGCACATAACATTACAATAATAATGTGCTTAAACAACTCTGACTTGTACCACCTGACTGCTGCAGATTCATTTCGCCGTTGATGGTGTCGAAACGAAAGGATTGCCATGATTGGACATTTTTTGGTCCTGAGACTTCCAAAGAAGAAATATGTAATTTAAAAATATCTATATATTTAGACCACTTCTATTATTGATTGTTATCAGGATGTGAAGAGAGTTAACCATTATAGAAGACTCAAGAAGGAATACAAACCCCCCTAATTATTTCATTTAGCCTGAGGCTTATCCATTTCACTTTTGGTGGTAAAGGGCCTTTACTTTTGCCAAAAATATTATTTTTTGTTTTGCTTGTTTGTTATTAAAAAGCAAACGAGCAAGCCCAGCCCAGATGAGAAAAGTACGTAATGCATTACTTTTCAGAATAAGTTACAAAGTAATGCAATTAGTTGTATTTTTAGGGAGTAATGCAATATTGTAATGCATTACTTTTAAAAGTAACTTTCCCCAACACTGCCCATTAGGAATGTTTGATGTGAATGTTTTGCGTTTATCTGTTTTATGTCAAAGTTGTTGCAGCTTTTTTTTTCTCTAAGTTCTGTTACAGTAGTATTACTTACAGAAGTTACAGTATGTATTCATAGTATCTTGATTTGATATTATATAACTAATTTAATACAAAAAAAGACTATGTGGAGATGCATATTATTAGATGGGATTATTAGACTCATCATGTGTTAATTGATGCATAACAAATTTCTAATGTAATGGCAATAAAAGACCAAAGGTTACTACAAAGCATTTAAATTAAAAGACTTCTATGGCTGAACTGACGTTTTGCAATTTTCTCTTTCAGGCAGCAAAAATCTGCAACAACATGCTGTTAGCAATCGGCATGATTGGTACAGCAGAGACCATGAACCTCGGAATTAGGTGAAGATGTGTGTGTGTGAGTGTGTGTGTGTGGGAGAGATGGAGGGAGAGATAGGGAGGGTGCTGTTTAAAATGAGAAAAAGTTTTAAAAGTAGACCAAATGTTCTCTGCTCTAGATTCGAGCTGCTTTAAACTGCCACACGATAACTTTGTGTAAGAAACAGACTGAAATTTAAGGGGTCACTCCGTGACTATTTAAATTAGGAACATTTTACTGTGATGTTCACTTATAATGTTAGTAAAGTTTTTTGCAAAAAAAAAAAAAATTTCTTTTTTTTCTATTGACCCTTTGTCTGATTCGCTCCATTTTAATGCTGTGGTTGCTTTGAGGCTCTCACTGAAAATCTTGCTATCCGCTCTCAACTCTCATTTGCGTTCATTTAAATTCGGTTCGCCACGTTTGACAACAGTGATGACAGACACCATTGTTTGTTGTGACAGATCGCCATACGCCATGTGTTTTTAAAAGAGTTTGTTCTTAGTTTATTGCATTTAAAATGCATCCTGTGACAATGTGTAGGCAATATCTTTTCTTATTAGTACTGACGAATGCGGAACATGATTTAAAAAAAACATATATTTTTAGAGTGAGAAGAGGGTAAAATGATATCAGAAGATTATGCAGTTTTGCTTGCATATACAGCATATACAATATACATAGCATATACATTGCATATAACAAGGTTAGACTCCACAGTTTCACTTGTATGTGAGATGTTTTCATTTTCACTTGAGTGCAGTCTTAAAATAGCACACACCAAGTGATGTTATCCCTCTTTTCAGGGATATCAGGAGGGTGTAGGCATCTCCACACTCATATACACTTATGCAGACTCATTTAGATGCCTCGGGTTCCTGGCTGTCATAAATCTCCCATGCTGCACTGCAGCCTGTCTTCTCATGCAGCAAACTGCACATAGAGAATGTAAAGAGGATGAATGTTTGAATGAGATATTATGATTTTTTTCTTTTTCCACTGGAAAAAAAAAGCAAAGGGATGCACGGGAGGACTAATCAATCTATCACTATAGAGAATACAAAAAAAAATGTCCACTTCTCATGTAGTATATTTTGTTCTTTCTGTTTTTGCCTTCATTTTTGGGATTTTTTTTTTTCTTTCAGTTTCTCTGCCCTGTTGCCAAAATGGAGGACATCTAAATTAAGTATTCATTTGAAATAAAATTAAAGTAATACAATTTAAAAATACATAAAATATATAACATAAAAATAACATTAACTAACAATAATCAATACATTTGTTAACGTATTTATTAATCTTTGTCAACATTAGTTAATAGAAATACAACTGTTCATTGTTAGAGTTAGCTCAGGTCCAATAAATAACATTTACAGATACAACTTTTTAATAATGCATTAGTAAATGTTTACATTTAATATTACTGAGATTAATAAATGCTTTAGAAGCATTTTTCATTGTTAGTTAATGTTAACTAATTTAGTTAACAACTAATTAATGTTAACTCATGGAACCTTATTGTAAAGCGTTACCCAAATTCGTATTATGTCAACATCTTGGCCTATATGATTTTAATCAAACCCCCCCGCCCCCACACTGTTCCCTCTTTGTAGAAAAAGTCATTTTACTTAATTTTTTTCCCAAAGAGTGCTGGGTGTCTCTAGTCATGCGTGATGTTTCGTTTGGAAAAGAAGTGTCCCCAAACGACCGTTATCTCCCCTCTCGCTCGCTCGTTCTCTCTCCATCTATCTTCACTTATGCATGCATGCATATGCTGCTGTCTACACTTTACAAACAGTAGCTAAAACTGAGAATGAGCCCTATTTTTTTAATGATGCCACATACACACTGAATTGAGAGGCTTTGAAAGTTCATCCACTACACAAACGCCCTCACACACACACACACAGCCTGTGTACAGATGTTTAAAAAGATAATTGACATTTGGTAATAAACTCGTTTGTTGCCTCTTAAAGACATTAATAAAATTGTGGCCTGTGTGTGTTTGCTTACAAGACTATGTGTTTATAATCTTGAGAGCATCAGGGTTTGATGAAGATGAAATGAGAACAAGAAGCATGGTGTATAAACATAAGTCTTTAACAAAATGGGGCCCCCTTCTAATGCAGTGATCAAACATCAAACGCCTCTAGTTTATTTCCTCCTTTCCTTATTCTTAAACTGTAATTTACTCATCCTGTTTAACCAGACTCTCACATCTGTTTTCCTTTCCCTCGCTGCCATGGTATTAACCTGCACACACTTTACACTCAGTTTCATCTGCCAAATGTTCTGCCAAATCTGCCCAAGTGTCTTTAGAAAGTGTCTCTTTCATGTAAATTTGATGTTTAAATGGTTTGGATAATATCCATAGGAGCAGAATGAGTGCTATACAAAGTGACGTTTAGCATTTTAACTGTGAAGGTGCTTCCTCTTCACACACACACACTCGTTTCTCGTGCAGAGAGAGTGATTTGTGTTTTAGCAGAGAAGCCAGGTTGCAGTTGAGGCGGTAACCTTTTCAATCACTGACCCAGAACGCGTGTGTGTGTGTGTGTGTGTGTGTGTGTGTGTGTGTGTGTGTGTGTGTGTGAGCTTGTGTGTATGAGCGTGAGCTGGGGAAAGGAGGGGGACGATGTTGAACATATGTCACCGGTTGTCCCCTAGAGACCGAGAGACACAGACATAAAGGGAGAGTGAGAGAGAACAGGAGATTGATACGAGGTCAGTCAGTGGGCTGTTTACAGACATTAAAAAAACAAAAAAACAACTGTCAAATGACAACATAGCTCACACACACACACACACACACACATTATTGAGATACAATTTTCCAAAACATTCTGTAAAGACGGATGAATGGAATAATAGAAAAGGGAAAGAAATAGACTTTTTATGCACAGCTGTGTGTCCTTGTATCTTAATTATTGCATAGACTTATAAAAGTCTTGGTGCATGTGAGTGTGTGTATGAAGGCGCGGCCCCCTGAATGAGAGACAGGTGGAGTTACTGTATAACTGCCCTTAAACACTCATCATAGTTTAATAGACATAAGAAAGCTAAAAAGCGCACTTTACTGTCTCACCACCGCTGCCGCTCCGGCGTGAGTGTGCACGCACACGCGTGTGTGTCGAGTTGCTCTTGATGTGGTCATATTTATGTTCTTGTTAAAGCAAGAGGCGGCAGCTCTTTGCCCAGTTACACATCATCCGCAGATTTCCCTCTTTTATCCTCTTCTCTTCATCATCCTTTTCTTTCAAAATGGCTTTGTCAACTGCCACCCTTTTTTGTCTCAGTAAACAGTCTGCTGGTTGACAGGTTTTTTTTGTTGTTCGTTTATTAGTGGTGTTTTGGTCAATATTGTGATCCTCTTTTTTTCTAACTATTGATTTATTCAAAAATACATTAAGTTAGTTTCTGTGTTATAAAGTTGAAAATGTCACAGTGAGACAATCTTCTCTCATTTCCTCATTGTCCCTATCATAATGAAGAAAGTTTTGTCAAAATATTTGATTATTTTCTATATTTAAAATTTTATAAAACTTCTTTATCAGATAATTTGAACTCTTTGTCACAAGCCAAGGTCATTTAAGGTTAAGTGAACGCGTGCGTTTGTGTATTAGGGATGCACAGAAATGAAAGTTATGGGCTGAAATATACAGTAGGCACTTGGCCAAAAGCTGAAACCAAAAAGATTAATGAAATTGAACACAAGCCAATAAAAAACATACTTTTATTGAAAGTATAACACACTAAAATTGTGCAGAAAATATATTAAATATGAATATATTTTTTCTTTATTAAGTTCTATGCAACAGAATCAGATTTAACAGATTTATTTATTTTTTGACCATTTATCCAAATAATGTATAATCCTACAAGCTGTTATTATCGGAGCATGTGAGCAGATAGCAGGGAGTGGATCAGTGAACGAGAGGGTGGCGTCGTTTTTCCAGCGTTGCCCAGCTCGGCTATACACACCATGTTACAGCACAGAAGCATGCAACAGAAAGTCTAATACATAGTTTCATGTCGGCAAGTTATTTGAGCGGGATTTGCTTTTCCAGTGCGCGGTTAATGAGTGGAGAGTTCGCAAAGCCCCTGAACAACTGAGCCGAGTGTGTATGGGTGTATTTATGATTTATTTAGTTTAAAAACTAAATATTCAAGTGTAAGGCTATTATTTTTCAATTGATGGCTTGAACACATCATATATTTAGAGCGATTAGGTCAAAAACCAACATGGATACAAAGAGTATATTTCTAAGAACTTGGCACATGTCATTTTCTTGCATCTTAGTGCTTTTTTATTAATATCATAGAGACTTGACGGTGACACTTTTGACTTGGGTAGTAAACAAGCACCTAGCAATGCCCTAGCAACCACATACTAATCATCATGACAACTGCTTTCTTTAGGAAATGTCACAAATACTTGTGTTTGCTGTCTTTATTATTCAATGTTATTTAGGTGCACAATCATCTGTAAAGCAAAGGCCCATTTCACTCAGATCTACTTTAAATGCAGGACTGAAATCACCCCGGTTACTCTTATAGGGGGACAGATTGGTGGGGGTGAGTTAATAAGACAGCTGCTTGTGTCAGAGTTTTATTACCCCTTCATTTGTGTGGGGGACAACAAGCGAGAGAGTGGAAAATGATGAACTGCAGCTCCTGTTAAATATCAATACTGTATTATCCAGGCCCACTTTCCACTTAGGGATGATCTAGTCCTGAGCCTAAAGGTCAGCAGTCTGTCTGACCTCTGTCCTTTGACCTTTTTCTCTATCTCTCTTTCGATCAGACTGGGTTTGGATCCGAAGATGCTGGCAAAGATTCTGAACATGAGCTCAGGGCGATGTTGGTCCAGTGACACGTATAACCCCGTCCCAGGTGTCATGGAAGGAGTGCCGTCCGCAAACAACTACCAGGGAGGCTTCGGCACATTGTTAATGGCTAAAGTAAGTGAAGGTTTTTTTTTCTTCTTTCTTTTAAAGGGGTCATGACATGTTTTTTTGTTTTGTTTTATTATGTTTCATTAGCTGCAATTATAGTATTACTATAGTTTTTTGTCCAAAATGTAGTGATTTATGACCTTTTCCCACCTTGTTTCTCACCTCTGATTCAGTCAGTCTGTTTTGGAGGTGTTTCCCCTTTAAGAGTTCAGTGTTAACGCCTACTGTTATGATTGGCTATCGTCAGTGCTGCTTTTGCATAAATTATTAACGTTAATAATTTTTTATCATATGTAGGCTACACAATGCTCCACCACGTGAAACTTCAGTCTTCCGATCTTTTACCATCGTGTCAATTCTCAATTGATTTTGATTCATATGCGCGAGGGAGGGAGGGAGAGAGAGAGAGAGAGAGCAAGACAGTTTGAAGGCACGCGCGCGGCCGGGGCTCTCATGTTGTTTGTCCACAGCAGGAACAGCACATCTGCAAGGCATCGCAGTCATCTTGTAAACAGACCCACTCGCTGCACGACAACGCATGCGATGATGCGAATTGAGGCGTAGTTGTCTTGCGCTGGAGGCGGTCATATGCAAACGACTAGTACGTCACTTCGTACCGTGACGTCACTAAGTTCAAAGGATCTAGAACGAGCTGTATTTAGAGCTTGATTAAATAAATGCTTCGTTTATAATGGGGAGGATGTCTTAAGCTATGAAACTTGCAGGAAGTTTTAATAGTACATAGATCTCTTATATACCAAAAGATCAAGGCAAATTTGGTTTCTCATGTCATGACCCCTTTAAACATACATATATATATCGGTAAGACCTTTGTTTATGTGTTTTGATCTACACTGTACATGACGCAAGAACCGTTAGCTATTTAGGTTTGTACGTTAGCATGGACTTGCTAACTTTAATTGTGACTTAATGAGATTATGACAACCAGAAAATGAATGACGTTTCGGAGGGGTTACCTCTGGAAGCTGCCAACTTCATCAAGCAAAGTTTACAGATTGCCTCTAATGTTTGCAGGTTCCAAATTAGCATTGGGTTTAAATCCACAATATTGCCAAATAGGTGCTTTTACATTTAGCTTTGAAACCAAATAAAACCGAACAAAATACATTGTTGCAACAACAACAAAAAAACGTGGATAAGTTGAATCATTTTATTATTACATTCAGAAATAATGAAAAATACCATTAATAAAATTAAACATTTACAAATATTAAAAACAATATAAACATACATTTTATTTTTTCCCTCACTCACTACACAACAAATACTTTACATTTAACAGTATTCAGAACAGAAAAGCAATGAAAAATACAAGTATAAAACATACATAAATTATAGTGCCTTTCATTATAAACAACATTTATTATAATCTGCTATATACTGTATATTTACTGTATGTGTGTGTATATTTTTATATATATATATATATATATGCTTGGCATAAGTGAATACACCCATGTTAAAGTTGACTAAATAGAGGAATAAAAAAACATGGTATGGTGAGTTATCGTAAAATCTCTAGGTATGAGGGTATGTGATGACGTGGGGCTATTTTAATTCCAAATGCCAAGGGAACTTTATCAGGATGCATAGTATTCTGGATCCATGAAATAACTGGCCTTTAAAAATAAAAATCTGCCTGCTTCAATGGGAATTTAACATAGGGGTGTACTGACTTATGCCCCCTGTATTTTAAGGAAGAACATTTATATATTTACGTTACATTATTCATTCTCAAAGAAAATTGGTGTCCTTAAAGGTTGGATTTATTTCAATTAAGGCATTAAGATAAATTTCCAAAAGATTTTTTTTTTATCTTTAGCATGGCATATCTTTATATATATATTTGCATATACACTCACCGGCCACTTTATTAGGTACACCTGTCCAACTGCTCGTTAACACTTAATTTCTAAGCAGCCAATCACATGGCGGCAACTCAGTGCATTTAGGCATGTAGACATGGTCAAGACAATCTCCTGCAGTTCAAACCGAGCATCAGTATGGGGAAGAAAGGTGATTTGAGTGACTTTGAACGTGGCATGATTGTTGGTGCCAGAAGGGCTGGTCTGAGTATTTCAGAAACTGCTAATCTACTGGGATTTTCACGCACAACCATCTCTAGGGTTTACAGAGAATGGTCCGAAAAAGAAAAAACATCCAGTGAGCGGCAGTTCTGTGGGCGGAAATGCCTTGTTGATGCCAGAGGTCAGAGGAGAATGGCCAGACTGGTTCGAGCTGATAGAAGGGCAACAGTGACTCAAATAACCACCCGTTACAACCAAGGTGGGCAGAAGAGCATCTCTGAACGCACAGTACGTCGAACTTTGAGGCAGATGGGCTACAGCAGCAGAAGACCACACCGGGTGCCACTCCTTTCAGCTAAGAACAGGAAACTGAGGCTACAATTTGCACAAGCTCATCGAAATTGGACAATAGAAGATTGGAAAAACGTTGCCTGGTCTGATGAGTCTCGATTTCTGCTGCGACATTCGGATGGTAGGGTCAGAATTTGGCGTCTACAACATGAAAGCATGGATCCATCCTGCCTTGTATCAACGGTTCAGGCTGGTGGTGGTGGTGTCATGGTGTGGGGAATATTTTCTTGGCACTCTTTGGGCCCCTTGGTACCAATTGAGCATCGTTGCAACGCCACAGCCTACCTGAGTATTGTTGCTGACCATGTCCATCCCTTTATGACCACAATGTACCCAACTTCTGATGGCTACTTTCAGCAGGATAATGCGCCATGTCATAAAGCTGGAATCATCTCAGACTGGTTTCTTGAACATGACAATGAGTTCGCTGTACTCAAATGGCCTCCACAGTCACCAGATCTCAATCCAATAGAGCATCTTTGGGATGTGGTGGAACGGGAGATTCGCATCATGGATGTGCAGCCGACAAATCTGCGGCAACTGTGTGATGCCATCATGTCAATATGGACCAAACTCCCTGAGGAATGCTTCCAGCACCTTGTTGAATCTATGCCACGAAGAATTGAGGCAGTTCTGAAGGCAAAAGGGGGTCCAACCCGTTACTAGCATGGGGTACCTAATAAAGTGGCCGGTGAGTGTATATAATTGTTGTGTTTTTTTTAAACAAAAGAATATAACAGTGTTGTGTTCACAGGATCTTGGTTTTGCCCAGAACACCGCGACCAGCACTCGGACCCCCATTCCTCTTGGTTCTTTGGCACACCAGATCTACCGCGCCATGTGTGCTGGTGGCTACTCTAACAAAGACTTTTCCTCCGTCTTCCAGTTCTTACGAGAGGAGGGGGTACAATAGGTCTGTGTAATCCGGTTCAAGTGGATGTGACCCAGACTCTGTGTGGGTTAAAACCGACATTATGATAAGCCGGTTTAGTATTGATATGCATGTGTGTCTGTTTTGAAAGGGATGTTGTATGTTGAAGCTAATGAGTGTGGCACTGAGAGTCTGATAACTCTGTTAGGTTGTAGCCTGATGTTGACACTCAATACTTTGCAGAACCATTTTTAACAAGTTCTGTATGACCGGTTCAAACTGTTACTCAAATATCTAAGATTGCTTACATCACACATTTACGTGCAATCGTTTACAATCATGCGTTCTCATTTCATTTTACTTCAATCCAGTTCTGAGCCAAAATTGATTTTAGGTCCTGATCAGACGCTGCTAAAAATGCTTAAGGATCCATAAGACATACCTCAATCGTGCCAGTTTTGCTTAAACTGAATCTAAACTGTGAAAAGTGTTACAGAAAAGTTGTAGGTCTCTCATTTGTTTTCTGGATTTTGCGCACTTCACATGAAAACTGACCTGTTTTACATTAAATAGTTTATATATTTACATCTCTATATTATTTTTGCCTTATTCCTACCATAATTTCTCACGCTCTCCATTTCTTTTCCACGAAACAGAAGGCTTTAAGTCACCCTGGTGTGTGTACATATGTATAGCCTTTTTGTAAAGGTGCTGTATTGAGAATGAGCAGTGTTAATTGTCTCGCAATAAGAAGAGAATGATGCCGTCAAAACATTTTCTTGTTCATATTTTGTCCTCAATAAAGAAGTTAATTAAGTTATTAACTGTCATCTCTTTGAAACAAATGTTATAATACTGTATCTGCATAATCAAACAGATAAACAGATTTTCAACAATAATGAATGAAACTTTTTCTGCCATTGGTCTGGACGACACATCGTCCCGCCTCTAGCTCACACTGTTGGTTGCACGAATGTGACTGTGGTCGGAATGGTCAAACGAAAAGAAAAAAGTTTTGATAGCACTGCTGTGTTTATGGGTTGGTTTTCGATGAAATCAGCCTAAAAATGGCTTATTTATAGTTGTCCCTGCAATTTAATCTGAGAGTATTTAACATTTAAACATGACCTTTATGCTGTCTCGCTGATATATTGCTATTTATAACTTTCGCCTATATATGAGTGTTTAACAAGACTGCGTTTGTGTTTGATGTCTGTTTAACTAAAGGGCTGGTGTGTATCGGTTAGGTAAGGACAAAGGACTTGACATCACTTTCAGGTTTAGATGTTAGCATAAGTTAGCTATAACAAGAAAATCAAAGATTTACAGGTGTACATGTAAAAATGATCATTGTTTATAGCTTATGATGTCCACAAAAAGAGAAGTAAGGTTGAAGTAACAGTACAAATGAATTAGTCCCCTTCACCGCCCTCTGACTTCCTGTCCTGGTGCTGGTCCTCCGATGTCTGCGGCTTTTCCATTGTTCTTTCCACGTGCTCGCATGCACTCATGCTCCACAAATGATTCCCTTATTTCCATCATCACAATCAGAAAGCCAACAAAACAAGGCATCACCCGTGGGCTCTTTCTTTAATAGTGTTTTTGGTCTTTCGTTCTTGTGTTTTTATTATTTCGGCAGTGCTGTTTGTGTCTGTAGACAGCCTCAGACAGGCCAACCCAGTCTGAACTAGTGCAGAGGTCGTTAAAACCGCTCTTATCCTCAACTTTTAATTGTAGGACTTAATTTTATGACCAATGCTCGTGATGTGCAGTTATGTGGCTGAAGTCTCAGACAGTCCTACACACTATAAGTGCACTAATTGTTTAACTGAGACTGCCGGTTGTTAACTGGGAGCTTAAAGATTGTAGCTGGATAAGCGCGTTTTAAACTGAAATGCAGACATTATAGCTTTACTAAATGGTGCGTTTTAGTGAATATTGATGCTTTCCTGAATGTTTTAAAAAGGAAAAATTATTGATTTATTTTTTTATTACTATTAATTTAGTTTAATTAGGAGCAATAAACCTCTGGCTTGCATGATCTAATTATAGATCACAAAGCTCACAGTCCACACCCTGTTTTAACTTATCAGTAATGTGTAAACATCTAGGCCATGTTGTTGAGAAATTCTGTACAAATTCAATTGCCAGATTTCTCATATAGCCAGATTTATGTAATATATAGCCTCAAACATACTTTATATTCAAAGTATCATAACATTGTAATTTAGGGTGTGTTCACACTTGGCATGTTTGGTGCCAAAGACATGTAAACGAACCAAAAATAGGTAGATGAGACCCTAAAAAGGACAGAATGCTCATGCGTATGTTTTTTTTTTTCTTTCTTCATCATAGTCATGATGTTACCCATCACAGTTCGGTACAGGCATCAGAACCGCGTCTCCTCGCAGCAGATGTGTGTTTGTGTGTGTGACAGAGGGATTCCTGCTGCTGTTTTGACTCCTTCACACATTTTATAAGCTGTTCTTATAAACAGCTGTTCTTATTCACATTTTCTAAGAGTTCTTAGCTGTTCAAAATACCATCATATGCAGGCTACGCACATATACAACAAGAGCTTTTATCCCAGGCCAGCACACAACAGTGTTTTGGAGTTTCAGTAAATTCCTTCTCAAAATAGCCGACAAATCAGGTAGCCGACCAATTTTTTTTAATCTGGATCAAGCGATTTGAACTACAAGTGTGAACACACCCTTAATTACCTCATTTGTTGGTGAATCGCAGAACTGGTGCAAACATATCCACATCGCTATCAGATGCTCGATTCTTTATGCTAGATGGTTTCTCATCACTGTCATTTTTGTTATGTGTTTATTTTGTTAGTGAGAGGAATGTATTGCATATTCTAAACTTCGCTCTCAGCGTGGACCACTTTGGGATGTTCGTTAACAGTTTATTGCTACAAAGGTTTTTCCAACTACTTTTTACTGCTAAGCAAAGAATGAAAAACAACTTTGCCGTGAGTATATTGGACATTGAATCACATTCAGCCTCTTGTGTGTTACGTGTGCACTAGTGCGAGCACGAGGATTAAGGCCCAATCCCAATTCTACCCCTTTCCCCTTCGTCTACCCCTAACCCTTCGCCTTCGTCTACCCCTCGACCCTTGAAACAGAGTGACAAGGCGTAGTTCAGTTACTGGCCACCGGTATTGCTAACAGCAACGGTCTGAATTCTACATAGCCCTTTTAAATGTAATTACACTACCGTTCAAATGTTAATTGACTGACATTTTTTTATGATTTTAAAATACTTAATTATAATAATAATTTGTTACATTTAAATAGTGCTTTCCTTGGCACTCAAAGTGCTTTACATAGAAGCGTTTTACCACCAATGTGCAGCATTCACCTGGATGATGCGACGGCAGCCATATTGTGCCAGAACACTCTCCACACACCAGCTTACTGGAGGAGAGGAGACGGTGATGAAGCCAATCAGTGTGTGTGTGTATATATATATATATATATATATACTGTGTGTGTATATATATATATATATATATATATATATATATATATATATATATATATATATATATATATATATATATATATATATATATAATATATATATATATACATTTGGGTCCCACTTTATATTAAGTGGCGTTAAGTACGTACTTACATAGAAAAATAAGTACAATGTACTTATTGTGTTCAGGTTGTATTGTAAAACACTTTTGCTGCTATTGAGATGTGATACTGGTAAGGTTGGGGACAGGTGTGGTGGTATGGGTCGATTTAAGGGTAGGTTAAGGTGTAAGGGAAGGGTCAACTGTGTAATTACAAATGTAATTACATCAATTAATTACAGTTGTAATTACATGCAGGCAAGTACAATGTAAAAACATGTATGTACATAAGTCCATTGTAACAAAGTAGGAACTTCAATGTAAGTACATAGTACTTAAAGCCACTTAATATAAAGTGGGACCATAATGGGTCTATATATGTGTATATGTAAAATTTGGCCAGGATACCGGGGTTACACCACTACTCTTTTTCGAAGGGCATCCATGGAATTCGCTTACGCTCATCAAGACTGCATTTATTTTATCAAAAATTTAAAAATAATGTTTCTAATAATATTATTTTAAATAGTTAAAATAATATTATGAAATAGTATTACAATTTAAAATAACTTTTCTGTTTCAATATATTTTAAAATGTAATTTATTCCTGTGATGACAAAGTTGAATTTTCAGCATCATTACTCCAGTCGATCCTTCAGAAATCATTCTAATATGATGATTTGGTGCTAAAGAAAGATTTCTTATTATTGTCAATGTTAACAATAATACTGCTTGTGCTGCTTAATATTTTTCTGGATACATTTTTTGATGATTAGTAAGTTCCTTTTTTAAGAATTTTTTTTTTTTTTTTTTTTACTGTATTGATCCCAGATTTAGTGCATTTAATTTTGTCATCTACTTTTAAAACACTAAATTCATCAGGAATAGTTTCAAATAGAACCATATAACTTGTATTTATCTTAAAGATAATGTTTTTTTATAGGTTATACTTAAATAAAAGGTATAACCAAACTGAGCAAGAGACCTTTACTAAGTTGCAGCAATAATTCAGACATGCCATGAATGTGTGTCCCTAGCTGCCCAGACGATGTGCTGTCCAGTCTGACCTCGGAGAACATCTACAACTTTTGAGCGTCAACCATGTTGAGTGTGATTCATATTTGAGGTTTAATTTGTCCTCGTTTACAAGGGGAATGCTGGGTGCTGTGGTTTTCTCATTAACAGGACATGAAAGGAGCTGTAAAGAGAGCAGCGGTGAAACCGGCCCACACTGACGTCTGTGCATTCACACACACATGGACATGCAGACTCTTTAGACAGGCCTGGTCTCACATCCACTGCAGAGGTTATAACTGTCTCAAGCATCTCAAGCCACCCTGCCAATCAAGATGTCGTCCAGTTTTAGACATGCTAATTTAAAGGATCTTTTGATATGAGCTACTGTTCAAAAGTTTCATATCAGTAAGATATATACTGTGTGTGTGTGTGTGTGTGTGCGCATATACACTCTCCTAAAGTATTATTAGGAACATCTGTTCAATTTCTCATTAATGCAATTATCTAATCAACCAATCACATGGCAGTTGCTTCAATGCATTTAGGGGTGTGGTCCTGGTCAAGACAATCTCCTGAACTCCAAACTGAATGTCAGAATGGGAAAGAAAGGTGATTTAAGCAATTTTGAGCGTGGCATGGTTGTTGGTGCCAGACGGGCCGGTCTGAGTATTTCACAATCTGCTCAGTTACTGGAATTTTCACGCACAACCATTTCTAGGGTTTACAAAGAATGGTGTGACATCCAGTATGCGGCAGTCCTGTGGGCGAAAATGGCTTGTTGATGCTAGAGGTCAGAGGAGAATGGTCTGACTGATTCAAGCTGATAGAAGAGCAACTTTGACTGAAATAACCACTCGGTACAACCGAGGTATGCAGCAAAACATTTGTGAAGCCACAACACACACAACCTTGAGGCAGATGGGCTACAACAGCAGAAGACCCCACCGGGTACCACTCATCTCCACTACAAATAGGAAAAAGAGGCTACAATTTGCAAGAGCTCACCAAAATTGGACAGTTGAAGACTGGAAAAACGTTGCCTGGTCTGATGAGTCTCGATTTCTGCTGAGACATTCAGATGATAGAGTCAGAATTTGGCGTAAACAGAATGAGAACATGGATCCATCATGCCTTGTTACCACTGTGCAGGCTGGTGGTGGTGGTGTAATGGTGTGGGGGATGTTTTCTTGGCACACTTTAGGCCCTTTAGTGCCAATTGGGCATCGTTTAAATGCCACGGCTTACCTGAGCATTGTCTCTGACCATGTCCATCCCTTTATGGCCACCATGTACCCATCCTCTGATGGCTACTTCCAGCAGGATAATGCACCGTGTCACAAAGCTCGAATCATTTCAAATTGGTTTCTTGAGCATGACAATGAGTTCACTGTACTAAAATGGCCCCCACAGTCACCAGATCTCAACCCAATAGAGCATCTTTGGGATGTGGTGGAACGGGAGCTTCGTGCCCTGGATCTGCATCCCACAAATCTCCATCAACTGCAAGATGTTATCCTATCAATATGGGCCAACATTTCTAAAGAATGCTTTCAGCACCTTGTTGAATCAATGCCACATAGAATTAAGGCATGCAGTTCTGAAGGCGAAAGGGGGTCAAACACAGTATTAGTATGGTGTTCCTAATAATCCTTTAGGTGAGTGTATATATAATATTACACAAAGATGCAATAAATTGATTAAAAGTGACAGTAAAGATTTCTCTTTCAAAAAATTGTGTTTATTTGAACTTTGTATCCATCAAAGACAAAAAATGTATCACATTAATGTTTTCATAAAAATATAAAGGGTTACTCATTTATTTTGATGGTCCACTTTAGACATTCCAGTAACTTTCCAACTACACATCAACTGACTAAACTGACTTTACAGAGCATTAGTAGACTGTTAGGTGAAGTTTAGGTTGACATTTAGTTGCAAAGTTACTCATATTCAGTTGAATGTCTGTTGGGGGACCATCAAAATAAAGTGTTAGCAGATATTAAGTAGACAAGTCTATTAATAAGAGTTAATTGACTAGTTGCAAAGTTTTTATAGTTATTTGAAACTGAAATTGAAATAAAGCATTACCATATTGAGCAGCACAACTGTTTTCATCATTGATAATAGCAAGAGATGTTTCTTGAGCAGCAAATCAGAATGATTTCTGAAGGGTCATGTGACACTGAAGACCGGAGTAATGTCTGATGAAAAGCTTTGCCATCACAGAAATAAATAACATTTGTAAATGTATTTTAACAAGAAAACAGTCATTTTTATTAAATTGGTGAGCATAAGAGACTTTTTTCAAAACCATTAAAAATACTTTTTACCGTTTGACCCGAACGTTTATACATGTCATGTACAGTTGTTGCCTCTTCAAATATACACTTACACAAGTATTGTTTAGGTGAGTTTCAGGCCAGTTGAGATAAACTGTCTTGTGCTTTTGGGCTAATACTGCAAAGTCACTAAATGTTACTTTTTAAAACATTACCCAGCTGGCTAATGTAAATTACAAGTATCACTTGTAATAGACTTGGAAGCATCTGTAAGAATGGTTTTAAATGATATGATAAACAATGAGTAATGTTTTGATGTAAGATTTTATGTTTTACTCCATACATACGTACATTGTATAGAGAACAAAAAAGATCATTTTGATAATTAATCATTTTAAGGTTTATATAGTTTTTATCTTATATTATACATAACACATTACTAGTTTTAGTTTTTCCTTCCAAATATGTTAACTTCCAAAACCAAAAAATAACTTTAAGAATCAAGTAATGGACTGTTTTGATGTGCTTTCATATATTTCAGAGTCTCTGCCTTTAAATTCCAGACTATTTAATACGGGAAAGTTTTGATTATGGCTGATTGTACAATATGTATTACTGTATCTCTCCAGCTTAATAAATAACTGAATAGAGTTTCCCTTTACAACAAAGACAGCAACAATATACCACACATAGGCCTATCATCTTCTGAGGATGGATACCTTTTAAAGAATGTACAAGGGGAGAAGGCTACTTAAGCAGTGTACAACAGGAAGACTGTCAAAAATGGACAGATGGGAAACAATTGTGGATTAACAATTGTGTTTAAGAATCGCTGATTAATGGTGGAAAAAAGGGATGAAAAATAAAGAGAGAGGAGAACGAAAGAGGATGAGACATTCTGCACCACTGGGAGTCTGCGGTTTTCTCTCATTACATTCCTGTTGCCCAGCCCTTTAAAAGTGCTTAAAATGATTAAGTGTGTGAGAGGCACTAGATTAGCCAATTAGTCACATCCCACGACATATCTGCATATGTACTCATGTTGTGCAGTGGGAGGTCCCTCTCTGTCTTCTTGTGTATGTGTGTGTGTGTGTGTTATGGGGGTCAGGTAAAAAAGGCCTACACTAATTGCCCTTTCCCCAGTGAGTGTATGTATGTAGACTCATTTAGATTCCTCTGTGGTGAGCCCTCAGTTCATTCCACTGTGTTCATTATCATACTCTAATAACTAGAACTGCGGCTTTTACAGATAGAGAGATGCATGCGTAAGTGCCCTAGGGGTAGGAGGTGGGGAGGGGTGTTCAGGCTAGTATATCAAGGGCCCTTGATTCATTTCCAGTGTCTTGAAAGGGCAATCTGTAATTTTAGACACTACATCCCTTAGTGCTTCCCAATGCGTCTTGTGTTTTGGAACACAGCGGTGGCATCTCCAAAGAAGCGTGCATGCTGTTAATCAATAATAATATAATATAATATAATATGAATGGCACTTTTTTGGGCTAGTGAGCTTTTTTTGCTGTTATTTTATTATAAATATATCGTGCCTTTCCTGAGCTTGTGCTTGTTTTGTGTAGTATGTGAATATTTTCCCATTGCTCTCTCTCTGTATAATGTCATATATGAGTAATGAGCGACGGGCACCGATATTCATCACCGGCTCTTGCACGTGTTCGGAGGGTCTTCATTATATTAATTACTCCTATTGGAAGAGTGATCATCGACCCAATCAGAATCCATCACATGCTGGTTCCCGTGGTGATCAGAATCCATCGCCAGCCGGTTCCCATGACGATTGGCCTGGTAAATGATGACAGTATTGTAAGGGCTGATGGCACACTGTACCCCACGGGGTGGGTATTGTACATTTATTTATGTTAGCACAGGCTAGGCTAACAGCAGTCCACTGCTAGCCGATACTTCTCTGCCAAATTTTATAGTGCAACTTATTACTCTGACAGGTTTATTAAAATTTCCCAGTGCGTTTGTGTGGAAATATCCCATTTTTTAAATTGTGTGCAGCTGTGTGTACCTTATTGGGATACCTGGGCCTTCAGAAGCAAACATATCTGACACTAAAATGCTCTCACAAATGCTTTATTGTTCCACATCATAATTCTATAAACCAGTAATATCCATTCTTCAGATCACATTGTATATTTCCATGTCAATTGTAGTACCCTAGTGGGTTTTCTTTCTGACAATATTTGGTAAATTTTTCTCCTCTTTATGTTTCAAAATTGACTTTGACAGCCTCTAAACACTTCTTCAGGGATTGTTTGGCGACACTAATTGGGTTGGATGAACCAGGGCAATCAAGTTGTATAAATTAGGCAATATAACAGCGTAATCAATACAGCTAAGCATGCCACTTTAACAGCGGAATTCGCATTATGGAGATAAAGCTCTTAAAGCCATCATGTCGTAATGAAAGAACAACTGTTTCCAATACCACTGCTGCTGCACTTGATGTTTGCTTCATGGTCAATTGACTTGGCAGTTCATCCATGCCTCTTTTAATTGAACGAGGTAAGAAGGCAAGAGATAGAGAGACTGAGAGGGGGAGTTGGTGTTGAAAAGATGGTAGAAAAATGTGTGCAAGAGAGAGAAAGTGATTTAGCACTAAAGCACCATTGATTAGCTGTTCAGCTTTGCAGTGTTTCTCGGCCAACTCAGCCTCATCACAGCAACACAAACACATAAACACCCATAATTGGCTCATTTAGGGATGGGAGGAGCCTGTGGATAATGGACCCGGGAATTGGCCATTGTTTTTCAGCAGGGATAGCCAGTGAAAAGCTTTTAACTGTGCGTGTGTGTGTGTGTGTGTGTGTTTGCGTCTATACAAAAGCAAAAGCGAGTGTGTGTGTTTTGAATAACGGAGAGAAAAGATATGGAGGACAAAGGTGGTCACAGTGTATCGTTTTCCCTCCCTTTTCCCACAGCTCCAATCATTCATCACCCCATCATGCCCTCTCGATGGGGTGGAACTGGCCAGGGGCTTCTGGGATACGGTGCTGGACAGGGAATGATGGGATAGCGCAGTCGCAATGTCATCACTAATCTGGCGCTCTCATCCACTGAGCTAAATCTTCATCTATCAGCGAGACCCTGTGCCATTAAAGCTGCTGCACACACTTACACACACACACATACAGCTCAATGAAGCATTGGGCTGGGCAGATGGAGTAAATATAGATAGAATTGGTTTGATTGGAATAGAAAAGGCCAGTGAGTTCCTGTGGCTGTCAGAGGGTAAAGATAATAAATGGACATGGGGTTGCCCTATCACTGCCTTTCTAACACACACACACACACACACAACATATACAAATACACACAAAACTTTTTCCTTTTTCTTGTTATTATTAGCTAACAGGTCATTTTTTAACAAACATTCACACACTGGAAATTCTGTGCTTCTATATTGCATTTGTAATATCAGATGCAGGATTTCTATTTCTGCAATGTATGGTGCATGAAGTGTAAATACGAGTCAAACTATTGACTGGATGAAAGGTTGAGATGGGTGAGATGGTCCAGTCGGTGACAGCAAAGTACATGAGAACAGAACACAAAACATGGGCAAATATCCAGAAAAGTTGTCAACTATATGTGGCGCAATTTGTCACAACAGAACCATGCCTTAAGTTGTGAGGTAACAGAAGTAGCGGCGATTCTTTTCTTCTGTATTGTGATCCAAGTAAAATGAAGTATCGAAATAGAAAAAGACTGGGATAAAATTTTTCAAGTAATCTTTTGAAATGAATAAAAGTGTGCTGTACTTGTTTTACGCCCTGGCCAAACGTATTGGTAGTGACACAAGTTTTGTGTTTCGCAAAACTTGCTGCTTCAGTTTTTGTGGTGTCGATTCACATTGTTTCTGGATTATTGTGCAGAGTAATATAAAATTACACAATAAAGCACATTTAAAAAGTGCTGTACAAAGTTTACAAGATATAAACCTGTTCATGAACAAATGCGATGATAAATAAATGAGTTTTAAGAAGCAATGTAAAACCATCAGGCACGAAAAGGTTCGACCACCTTTCAGTTTGAGAGGTGTTCTGCAACACTCAACTGTAAGCTATTGGATGATCAGAGGTGTAGATGTGTGATGGTATGAAATAAGATCAAAAATGTATTTAGCAGCCAAACCGTGCAGGCCCTTAAAGAAACTACAACATTTTAAAGTGGATACACTATTTGACTGGAAGCCAGTGAAGAGAGGCCGCACTGGCAAAATATGGAACATATTTCTGTTCGTTAAAGTCAAAGCCTGGGAAAGCAGCATTTTGAACAAGCTAGAGATGTGACAGCGAAGGCTTTGAAACACCCAGGTATTACAATAATCAAGTCTGGATGAAATAAAAGCTTGTACTACAGACTTCAAATCTCTGAATGACAGAAATAGCTATATATTTGATAGATAATAACAGTTGATAGAAACAGCTTCTGACCACAACATTGATTTGTTTGTCAAAACAGAGTCATGTCTCTGAAGTCCTCAAGGGCTATAAGGATATTTATGGTATGGACACACTTTTACTGAAACAAATTAGTTCTTCAATAGTTAACCCTCTAACACATATCATTAATAGTTCATTAGATCAAGGGATATTCCCTTGATTCCTCAGTTGTGGCTCCTATATTTAAGGGAGGCATCCTTCGTTTAACTTGTAATTATAGGTCCATCAGTGTTCTACCTACAATATCAAAGGTTTTTGAAGAACTGGTGGCCAAACAAAATATTGATCATCTTTACAATAGTTCTTTCCAATTACATCCAATGCAGTTTGGTTTTAGGGTAAATCACTCAACAGAAACTGCAACATGTTAAAAGATAAAAGCATTAATATTTCTTGATTAGAGAATCAAATCGTCACCTTACTAAAATAATTGCTAAAATAAGTCATTTGAAAATGAAAATGGCTTGGGCAATTATTTTAGGAAGGTGGCGATTTGATACTCTAAACCATAATCCTCTTTTGCATAAACTACTTAATTAAAAATTTTCAATACATTTAGTAAATTTGATAAAATCTTAACTTTCTCCCCGTTTTCAATTAGTAAAAATCCATCATTTTAAATCTAATTTATTATGTCTATCAACTGGTGTTCCACAAGGGTCCATACTGGGCCCAATTATGTTTAGCATGTATATTAATGATTTACCCATTGTGTGTCAACAATGTAATATCCTAATGTATGCTGACGATACAGTCATCTTCACACATGGTAAAAATGCAGAAAATGTTATGGTAGAAGTTACATCCTGGCTTAATCAGAGTTATCTGAAATTAAATGTGTCAAAAACAGTCTGTATGTTATTTTCTAAAGGACATAGTGCTGATACAAAGCAGAATATTTTATTTCAGGAGAGAGATTACAGGATTTTTCAGAATGTAAATATCTAGTGGTACATCTGGACTCCTGTCTCGGTTTTAAAACTTACATAAAAAAGGTTTGCAAAAAGGTTATATTTAAATTGGTAAATTTTAGGTTTATTAGAAATTCTTTATCATATGAGGCTGTAAAGATATATTTTATTCCAGATTCTGGCAAAGGGACAACCGATAAAAAAAATTTGCATAAACATAGCCATTATTTCAAGACTGCGTCTTAAGAACTAGTATGACCAACTACTAGCAGTTGGTGAGGGATAATCGATTTTACTTATCGGTATCAAATTAGACCAATCTACATTTTAATATAGGCTAACTGACTTAACTGGAAAGTTATGAACAGTCTTAAAGAAAGATGTATGACTATAGCTTGTAAGATCTATATCTTAGCAGTCTATGCAACTAACCCTAGAATTTACAGAAATAAGTTGTTAAAAATTTGGAGCAAAGCAGACTAAAGCCAAACTGATATTCATCCAAAAAAACAGTACTTTAACATTTAAGAAAGCTGTAAAATAGAAAGATGTAGATCTTTTACAGTTTTTCCCCTGCATAGTACAGGAACCTATACTGTTCACTTATTTTCATAGCATCTTTTTTCAAGTCAAGTCAAGTCAATTATATAGCGCTTTTCACAATACAGATTGTATCAAAGCAGCTTCACAGTATCAATCAAAACAACATAACAATGTTTGTTTATTACTGTAAAAAAGACATCCACGTTTGGTAGGGCTGATCAATGGTATTAATGATTGGTTATTTAATTTGAATATCCCCAACTGAGCAAGCCAAAGGCAACAGTGGCAAGGAACCGAAAAACTCCATCAAGTGACCTAATGGTGTTCTAAAACTCCATCAGGTGACCCAATGGAGAAAAAAAACCTTGGGAGAACCCAGGCTCAGTCGGGGGCCAGTTCTCCTCTGGCGTTTATGAACTAGAGGCTGGATTTACAGTAACTGTAAGATACAAAATTTATATGAATGCCTGGCTGAATAGATGCGTCTTTAGTCTAGTTTTAAACTGCAGGAGAGCGAGTCTGAGCAACGAACAATATCAGGAAGGCTATTCCAGAGCTTCGGACCTATGGATTGATTATAGGGCGATAGAAAATCCGTTAAATAGACTGGAGCTAAACCATTTAGAGCTTTACAAGTCAGAAGCATTACCTTGTAATTAATACGGAACTTTATAGGTAACCAATGAAGTGATGATAAAATCGGTGTTATATGATCATATTTTCTTGATCTAGTAAGAACTCTAGCGGCTGCATTTTGGACTAACTGTAGCTTGTTTATTGAAGATGCAGGACAACCAGCTAATAAAGCATTACAGTAATCTAGTCTCAAGGTCATGAATGCATGAACTAACTTTTCTGCATCAGAGACTGATAGCATATTACGTAGCTTAGCAATGTTTCTAAGGTGGAAAAAGGCTGTTTTTGTAAAATATGCTTTTCAAAAGACAGGTTGCAGTCTAATATAACACCCAGGTATTTTACTGTAGCGGATAAAGTAACAGGGCATCCTACTATGTTAAAGTAGTATTGTGAGAGGTTTTGTGGACGGTTTTTAGAACCGATAAGTATTGCCTCTTCTCTGGATTTAATAAAAGAAAATTTCGCGTCATCCAATCTTTTATATCTTTAACACAATCTGTCAATTTGGATAATTTAGCGTATTCATCTGGCCGTGATGAAATATATATTTGAGTGTCATCAGCATAACAATGGAAACTAATTCCATGTTTTTTATATTCTTTTTTGTACAATATTTTACAGTTAACATATAAGACCAATTTTTGAAAGTGTACCTTTTGATAACTCTGGATACTATTATGAATTTATTATAAAACATTATGGATTTTGTCAATTACGCAAGTTAGCTAATGCATTTTCTAATGTGGCATTTTTTGCCTGTATTACTGTACTTAATTCAGCTACATGGGTGATTTGAAACATTGATCCTACATAGTGTGCTTTTGAATGAACTGATTGTTAAAAGTAATACATTTTAAGAAGATACTTTAAAGATCATTTTGAAACAATGGTTATGTGGAATGAAAATATATAACTGAAGAATGAGATCAGGTTTTCAAAGAATGACTAGCTGTGTTACAAGTTTGATCAGTTTGGTTTTTGTACAGTTTTGAAAATGTGCACATTACTTGTGAAAATAGTGCTAAAGTGAATAAAAAAAGTAGTGGCTGCAACAAAGAAAGGTTCCAAAAGTTGTTGGGTTTTTTTCACAGTGATGCCATAGAAGAACAATTTTGGGTTACAAAAAGATTATTTTAGTGAACAGCTCTTAAAATAACTTCTTTTTTTTCTGAGTGTGAAGAACATTTGCCTAATCTAAAGAATATGTTTCCACTATAAATAACCTTTTGTGGAACATAAAGATTCCATGGAAGTTAAAGGTTCTTCATGGAACCATTAATGGCAATAAATAAAAATAAAAAAAGAGTGTCATGTTTAAAATAAGATGGAACTGTTCCATTGATCAAACACCTGTTAATTACTGATAATAATCTGGGGCAAATAATGTCAGTAAAAAGTGGGGAGAAACAACAACAATGAGAACAAAGTGTGCTTCAAATGTCGGAGAATTTACACCAAATTACTGTAAGATACAGGAGAAAAATACACAATCTTATTCCTTCCATTTTATCCATTAAAACATGAGACAATTTTCACAAACTGTGGGAGTAGGATCAGGAAAAGTAGTATTTTGGGGCTATGGATATTTCTTGATATGATCCGAAAAATATTTAGCTTTTGCAGTCTTAACGGCATGTTATTCATTAGAGACTGTCCCTCGTTTATTTATTTTCCGCCTTCCTGAAATAACACGAGTTTTTATTATTGAGCTTGACTATTGATCTCTTCAGTTTAAAAGGGGCAACAACATCCAGAATAGTAGAACCCACCATACTGAGCATGCTAACTAGCTCATCAAAATGTACAAAAAAAGTTTCTCACATGCTAGGAAATTGCTGCAAATAATTGCACCTAAAAGAACCATTTACTGGATCATCAAGACCTTCAAGGAGAGAGGTTCAACTGCAGTGAGAAAAGCTTTAGGAAGGAGTATCCAGCAAGCACCAGGACTGTCTCCTCCTGAAGAGTCCGCTACAGAATCACGTCACCACCATTGCAGAGCTTGCTCAATATTGGCAGCAGGTGTTTTCGATAGTCAAGCAGGGCAGCAAAGAAGCCACTTCTCTCCAAGAAAAACTTTAAGGACAGACTGAAATTCTACAGGAAGTATATGGATTTGACAGCAGAAGACTGAAGTTATTTTCTGTTTGGGACATCTGGAAAATCAATTGAAGAAAATGTGAACACTAGCATGAGTCATGTAAGGCCAACAGTGAAGCATCCTGAGACCATCCATGTGTGGGGTTGCTTTTTATCCAAAAGTAGGCTCTCTCCCAGTTCTTCCCAAAACCACCACAATGACTTGAGAATGGTATCAAAACCTCTTGCAAGAGCAACTTCTCTCAACTATCAAAGAGCACCTTGGTGATGATCAGTGCATTTTCCAGCATGATGGAGCACCTTGTCACAAGGCAAGAGTAATAATGAATTGGCTCAGAGATCATTACATTGAAATTTTGGATCAGTGGCCAGCCAATTCCCCGGATCTTAATCCCATAGAGAACCTGTGGTTAATCCATTAAAGGCGAGTGGACAAGCCGAAGCCCACAAGTTATGATCAACTCCAAGCTCTAATAAGGCAAGAATGGATCGGCATCGGTCAGGATTTGGCCCAGAAGCTGATGTCCAGTATGCCAGAGGGAAATGCAAAGGTCATGAGGTTAACAACACTGTAAATATTGACTCTTTGCATATTGAATGTTTTTGCCAAGAAAAGTCTTTAAAAGTTATATGAACATATAACTATATA